>OY283144.1:50697147-51116861 GCA_958299785.1 Medicago lupulina | reverse complement strand
ATTCGTGGTGCAGTGAGGTATGTTCAAGCTTCCTCTTCTAGGTTACAAAGATTCAAGGCATGTATTGATCCACAAAAAGTTCAATATAAGGGTTTTGTCAATCTAGATATTGAAACAAGGTGGAATTCTAGCTATTTAATGCTCGATGTTGCAGTTAAACACATGCCAACATTTGCATTGTTGGAGATGCAAGATCATACATATGTCAAAGAGTTACGAAAATGGAAAGGTCTCCCTTTGCCCGAGGATTGGGAATATGTGCGCTCTATTCTCCCATTTTTAGAGCTGTTTTACAATGCTACTGTTCGTCTCTCTGGTTCGTCCTATGTAACTAGCAATATGTACATGTTTGAGGTATTTGGCATTGGAAAAAAAAGAAAGAAATGTGCAATAATCCAGATACGCGTATAAAAGAAATGACTGATAGTATGAAGATTAAGTATGATAAGTATTGGGGGGATCCCAATAGCCTGAACATGATGCTGCTAATTGCTCTGGTATTAGACCCTAGACACAAACTTAAGTTTATCATTTGGTATGCCGATAATTTCTTTGGTAGTGACGAGGCTAAGTGCTTCAAAGAGAAAGTCTATTCAAGTTTCAATTCACTTTTCAATGAGTATAATGGTTGGATTGGGGAGTCTTCTGCTAACTGACAAGAAAACTGATCCCAAGTAAGTGGACAATCTGATCCCTATGGCTTTAATCGATTCTACAAGTCAAGTGGAAGCACTAGATCTGGTTCTGAAGTAACTTCGTACTTGGCTGCTGATTTAGAGGCAGAAGGGGAGTTAGATGTCTTAATGTGGTGGAGAGAAAATTCCAACCGGTATCCAGTCCTGGCAAGAATGGAAAGAGAAATATTAGCTATACCTGTCTCTACAGTTGCCTCTGAATCTGCTTTCAGTACCGGAGGAAGGGTCCTTGATCCATATCGAAGTTCTCTATCATCAACAACCGTGGAAGCATTGGTTTGCACCCAAGATTGGCTTAAAGTAAAAGATCAAGACATTGAGAGTTCATCTTTGGTTACAAATGATGATCTTGACACTCTACATGAACTTGAGCAAGGTAAGACTAGAAGATCATCTTTACTATATTAAAATATGGCTTGATACGTAATGAAATGTTTGTGTTTTGCAGATATTCTTTCTCAATTAAATTTTGATGGCTATTCGGCTTCTTTGAGGCTTGATGATGATTGAAGGTATTAGTTTTTGCATTTCTGTCATGGAAAATTTGGTGAATTTATCTGTTTGTTGTCTGGTATGTGATTTCATCTTATCAGTATATGGTGCTTGTGTTGTTTTCTCAGTATTTTTGTCACATGATTTTGGCACATAATCAGTATGTGCTTTATCAGTATGTGTGTAGGTTCTTTACTATGCCTTCTTTATCAGTATGTGCTTTATCAGTTTGTTGAAGGAAAACTGCTTGACTTCATATCTATAAGTGTGTTTTAGACTATGCACTAGTAACATATCTATAAGTGTGACATTTAATGAGTCCAAATTTTTACATGTACAGAAAGTAGCCTTACGCACTAGTAACTAGCCAACCCAACAAGCAAAGGAGAATAATTCATGATTTATAATAACATAGCTTAGCCTTAAAGCAATATTATGAACCTTAATCAATATCAGATATATTATTATGCTCACCATATCTAACTGAATTGTCAAATCTAGATATCAGATGAAGATGGATCAAAGACCTTATAGTCTTTCATGATTTCAGTTCTGATACAATGACCTTATTTGTTGTTGACATGTCTTTTGATTTTTTTGTGTAGGTGGGTTTGGTAGCAACTTGTTTGGAATGAGTCCAACTATTGCAAAACAAATTCCAAAATTTGACACTGCTAATGATGTTAAGTCTTTGTTTAGGATGAATGATTACATTTCTATTTGTTGTTAGCTTTCTTGGTGGAGAAATTAATCTGAACTCAAGAGTTCTCTTTGGATGATTGTAACTATTGTGTACATTGATTGATTTAGCTGTGTTTTTTTTTGGATGATTGTAACTATTATTGGTGTACAATGATTGAATTGATTTTGATGTGACTTGAAAAATTTATGGAAAACTAGTTTTAAAACCGGTTTGACTATTTTTGAAGTCGATATATGTTATTGAATGAAATTTAGTATTTTCAAAAAAAAAAATGGAAAACTAGTTTTTTTGAAAACTGGGTTAAAACCGGATTTTGAATAAAAAAACTGGTTTAAAACCGGTTTGAAAAAAAACTGGTTTAGTTCAAAAAACTGATTTTTCTGACAAACCAATTTCAAACCGAGTCCAAACCAGTACCAGTTGTACTTAAAATCCCGTTTCTGGTTTAAGAAACAAAACTTGGTTTTGGTTTGGTTTTAATTTTGCACGCCCCTTTTGGTAACTGCACACAGAACGGAATCGACGGTGCCCGATCACTGATCACTCGTCAGAATCAGGCGAACTTCATATCGCTTATCTTGCTTCTCCGGTAAGTCGGTTCATCATTTTCATTTCCCGGATCTGCAGTTTCCGATTCTTCTTCTCTCTGTTATGAATCTGATTCTTGTTTAATTCTCTAATTCTAAGTTCTTGCTTTGGATTATTGTTGTTCACCGGTTCAATTTTTGTCTAATTTAGGGTTTATGCCTTTAGGGCGCTAGAATTTGATTTTCGTGTTTTTTTTTTTTTTTAACAATTGATGCTTGTGAAATTTAGGGTTTATGGAGTTTTTGAGTAATTTAGGGTTTTGGAATTTAATTTTTTAGGGATTAAGCCATCACGCTTGTAAAATTGTTGGAAAATGAAGTGTTTAAGTAGCACTGGACATATATAGAACTTACTTGTAGATAGTTTAGTTTTCTTATATCTCTGTTATCATTTTTTCAACACTGATTTCACATTTCCTTTTTGCATTGTGTGGCACAACATGTGAGTAAATTGTACTTGTAATACAAGTAAACCAGAAGGATAATTATCTATATTTCTAAGCAATAATTGTTTTATAGCTAACTATAAAGTTTTAAGTGTTTTTTTATTCATAAATCATACATTTGCAGTCTGCATAATCGAAAGCATTTTCTTATCGAACACCGACACAGATGCTTTGAAATTGAACGTAGCAACAAGATTCAATGTTGCATCAGTCATTATAAACTCAGATGGTATTTGTCCAATGTATAGTTTATGTGTAATTTGTTGGTAGCAATTTTTTGCAGCAAACTAAACAAAACTTTCTTTCTTTTCAAACTGTGTCTGTCTCTTATGGAGGACACCCTGATTGAGATTCACTTTTGAACCTTGGTAGGAAGATATGCTAGCTTATTTATAGAAGATCATGGGTGATTCCAGTCTAATATTGTTATATTTTGATGGAGGTGTGTGTGTGTTACTTAGTCGAGCAAATAAGCAAGGTTGTTGGCCATTTAAAAACTAGAAGGGGGTCTTTGTAAATAGAACATAAGGAAGGTGGTTGTAATTTAGCCTTATTATTTTAGTTTTATGGTACACCAAATAAGTGTTTCAAAATGCTTTATTGAGTTCTATGCTATTTGATTATTTATTTATGCTGTTTGTTGATGCTTTGTTGTGAAGGAATTTGTATCTAGGCGGTCTTTGGAGGCATTTTGCTGTTGGTTGTTATTTAATGGGAGGCGTGGAAGATGAAGAACCTGCTTTGAAAAGAACGAAAATGTCACCTAAAGTATCAGTTAGTCTCTCTAACAGTTCATCTTCTATGGAGCACGTTGTAGGCTCAACAAGTGACTTGATGGTTCCACCCCTATCATCCGAAGGGGACGATGAAGTTGTTGGTACAAAAGGGACCTTAAAAAGAAGGGAGTTTGTAAGGATGATCACCAAAGCGATGTATTCTCTTGGTTACAAAAAGAGTGGGGAACACCTAGAGGAGGAGTCTGGCATACCGTTGAATTCATCTGCGGTAAGTCTGTTTATGCAGCAAGTACTTGATGGTGATTGGGACGGAAGTGTAGCCACATTGAAACAAATTGGTCTAGAAGATGAAAGCATTGTTAAGGTAGCCTCACTTTTAATACTAGAGCAGAAATTTTTTGAGCTTATTGATGGGGATAAGGTCATGGATGCATTGAATACATTGAGGAATGAGATTACACAACTTTGTGTTGATAGTACTAGAATTCGTGAACTTTCTTCCTGCTTCATGTCACCCTCTGGTCAAGGTGGTTCTTCCGGGCGAGATTTTGTTAGGGCAAAACCTCGGTTGAAACTGCTGGAGGAGCTACAGAAACTGTTTCCCTCGACTGTAATTATACCTGAAAAGAGATTAGAACATCTAGTTGAACAAGCCCTCACCATGGAACGAGTAGCTTCCTTGTGTCGCAACGCGTTGGATAAGAAGATGTCGTCATGTTCAGACGATTTTGGACAAACTCAGATACCTACTAATCAAGCTTATACTTCTGTTGTTTCTGATGATAACGAATTGGTTAACTTGTCCAGAGCTGATTTTGGAAGATTTGTCAGTACCGCTGAAAGGGTGGACAAGCTAGAAGAAAAATACAAAATGTTATTGAGCATGCTTTCTGAACTCATAAGCCTATTTCGAACCCCTCCTCCTCAATAGATTTTAAATTATGTTTATGTTTTTATTTTTATCAAGGAATTTTGGATTTTATAACAATGTGGTCTTTAGTTTTACCCTATCAAGGAATTTTGGATTTTATGACAATGTGGTCTTTACTTTTAACCTCTGAAGCATGGGTACTTGTAGAAAGGTGGTGTACCCGTATTGATTATGCGTACAGTACTCGTGAAACTCCATTTTTGTTCATTATTCTATTCTATTGTGGGTGAAAATTGTGGCTTTCTCTTATATATTCACTTGATAATAAAGTATTGTGTGCATGAGTGTTTTTGTTGTTGTAACCAACCATAATTTATTTTTTTGTAATTTTTTTTTTTTTAAACTTTTATCGTGATGGTTGTTGTAAATTGAAGAATTTATCTTTAAATTGCCGTATTTTTATACTAGTACATGCAACATAGGTTTTACTTTTATTTTTTGTCTGATGCCAAAAAGGAGATAGACGTAAAACGAATCAACTATATCAGTTTGAAAATAGAATTGAATTGAACCCCGTATACTACCCTTAGCTTATATGGTCTCATTAATGCTCTGAGATGTAATTGCGATCTTTTATCAGCTTTTTAAACATTGACATAATTTTTCAGATATCAACTAACACCAATCAACTGTGTCACACCAAATGACCCTTATCACACTTGTTTACGAAGGTGTAAGTTAGAAGCACAAATCTTTTATGTTTGGACAAAAAAAATCCAACTATTCATTTTACTTAAGTACATTAATAATTGGTCATTACTGTAACTTGGTTTGTATATTTTATAATTGGGCATAGCAACATTTTTTTTGACTGGGGCATCACCAACATCTTTCCCGTTTGAGCTTTGATTTGATAGAATACTGCTTTCTTCACACGCAACCCCTTATCTCCTCCCATGTCGTAGGTAACAGTTTGATTTGATTGAATTCATACGTAAAAAACTTAAATCCATGCACAATAAGTAGTTGTTGAACCGTAAGATCTTATATGGCTTGTATTGGGGCACCGTAAATGAAATTAATAAAGTTAAACCTAATTTAAGTGTTCTTTTGAAAATATTAAAAACTAGTTTGAGACCTGTTGTGTGGAGTGGATGTAAGTTAAATCGTATATGTTCAAATGAGTGAGATGATAATATTATTTTAATGGCAGAGTTTCTAAATTCAACTTTTTTTTTTACAAAAAAATTTAACTTTTAATAGTGAATAAGTAATTTTATTTCAATTTGTCAAAAAAAGTTATTTTATTTCAAGTGCTAACTTCCAAATTTAGTTTAGGTGAATTAAACACTGAAATAAGAATCAATCCTTGATATGCTTCTCTGATACCTTGACCTAACATATCAATATATAAGTTGTTCCAAAATGCTACAAATTTTATCTGCACTTTTGTCACGTCCAATACAAAGGTGTTTATTACAAATTTCATTGATATATTGTTTGTCACAATACAAAAATTGATTATTACTCAAGGTGGATTACTTTGGGATTCATAATTGTTTATTATAATAATATTAAAATCATCTAAATTTCTTTCTATATAAAGATTAAATTTTGTGTTTGCATGGAATAAGCCACATGAGGTGTTGTTGATGGAGGATGTGTCAAGTTTGGATGAACACAATCATGTTGGAAGAGAAGTTCGCAATATTGCAGATCTAATATAAAGGAATTAACAAAAATGATTAAATTGAATCAAGAGAGAGGATATGAATCAATGTATATGGTATAACAGTTAAATAAATAAATAAATGGTATTAATAGATTAATAAATAAGTCCCGTGAGCATAACTCAGTTGGTAGGACAATGCATTATTATATGCAGGGGTTGGAGTTCGAATCTCGGACACCCCACATATTCACCTTATAAGGTGAATTATAGCCACTAGGCTACCTGACAAAAAAAAAAAAAAAGTAAATAAGTAACAATAGCGAATAACCTTATAACATTGGTTGCTACAGTTACTATCATTAAATTTAAAAGCTAAAAAATGGAGATAATTGGAATTAATGATCAATAAAAGTAGAAATAGAAAAGTAAGAATGAGAAGGGGAGAAGTGGCAATGCAATTTAGAGAATGTCACTCAAGAAATTTTACCTTGTCAAAACAATGATAAGATGTCAACAAAACGAGGTCTTATTTAATAAATATAATAATAGATTAACTGATAAACCTATTTTAGAAACAAAATGTTATCAAAGATTTTTGCAATCACACCAATAAGAATGCCATCATCACACCTTGAATTGGAAAAAAGGGAATGTCATCACACACTATGATAAATACGTATTTACATATGTTGTAAGATGATGTTAGTCTTACTAAGACTAACATCTTTGTTTTTCGCTACGGTGAAGCAACCATAACTTTGGAGGATATCATGATTTTGGGGGTTACCCTGTCGTTGGCGATCAATAAAATAAAAAGAAGCTTGTGAGTGCAAGACAACAACTTACTAATGCAAAAGGAGGCAAGTCTTGCACGTCATTTTGGATGGATATTTTCGTTGATAAAGGTAGTGCAGTTAATTTTTGTTTTTTATCAAAACTTTGGTGAAAAGTTGTTTATTTTCTCTTGCTATTTATCTTGCTAGAGGAAATCCTATTTCTTTGGCACCAGCTGTTTTAGCTAGCATGTATAAGGATTTGACTTTGTTTAAGAAAACTATTGTTGATTTGTCAAAAAATTCCTGTTTGTGGTGGTGAAAGATTTCCTTTAGAAGTTGCTCTTCGATTGCTCTTTTACTTGGTTCAAATTTGGGTGTGGGAGAGGTTCAATTTTTTTTGCTCTGATATGCTAGAAATATTCATGTTTTTAATCCATTTTTTTACTCTTTCCTTTATTATTATTATTATTTTTTTTATGAAAAAAGGGGAGTAAGACATAATAACATTTAGGTCCCGAGTCTACTAAATTAAGATTAAAATTAATTTAGGAGAAACTTATTCTCATCTCTTAGTCTTCGGATTTCATGTGAATTATTTATGAGTGACATTTTTATGGTTAAAATGAATTTAATTAATTTGGATAGAACTCAAGGGGAGCTTACAAACCTCACCTTAATCACTATCAGACTCAGGGGGAACTTACAAACTTCAGACCCTAATGTCAACTTGTTAATTAAATTAACAACAATTGACTATTAATACTTGTGTTTGTCATCATCAAAAGGGGAAGATTGTTGGAATAAAATGTGTTTAACATTGCCATCTCAAGTTTTGATGATAACAAGGTATTAAAAGTTCAACTGGATATACTAATATTTGTTCAAGTGTGCAGGACCATAGACTAAAATTGATAAGTCTTAAAACAAAGTATTGTTTCTTGAAGAACAAATGAGAAAAAGAATTTACAAAGGAAGCTTATGTTGCAAGTCTGAGTCTGAAGACCATCAGGGCCTGAAGAACATCAGAAGCTGACTGCCAGATTCTGAAGTCATCCAGAGTCTAAAGTCTGTCAGAGTCTGAAGTCAAGAACCTGGAGTTAGTTATATTTATTAAAGACACAAGATTGCAGAAGAATAGAAGCCTGGAGCAACGACTATTTCAGAGAATTTAGAAGGCATTGGATGCTTATCCACTAAAGAGCGCAGAAAATGGACAATAGTACAATTGTACAACCTCCACTCTTGTCTGCACATAGTACTGCTACAGCTGTATCTACGTTTGTTATTTCTCCAAACAAGGAATAAATTTCAAATTATTCCCTCCTAGGACATTAACCAAATCAAGCAACAGATCATTTGTGATTGATCAAACTTCTACAACGACTATTTAATGTGCTGGCAATTCTCCAACGTATCTTTCATACCTCTATATAAAGGAATGAAGACTTGAAGTTTTGGAGAGACTGTACAACATTTTAATAGTGACAAAACTCTGCTGAAATTGTTGTGCATCATTCACTTAGAATTTCTTAACAACTTTCATATTTTAGAAATTCTAGAGTCTTAAGAGTCTGATTTGATTTGTATTGTGAACACCACTGATTGTATATCAAGTGTTTAAACTCAAACATATTTATTTGTAATTTGTTTGTTTAGGAGTCTCTTGCTTTTGTGCTTGAACATAGGAAATCTCTTGCTTGTGTCCTCGAGTATTTGATATCTATCTATCTATCTATCTATCTATCTATCTATCTATCTATCTATCTATCTATCTATCTATCTATCTATCTATCTATCTGTAACAGCCCGTTTTTCGCGTTTTCTTTATATTGTGTGCATTTTCATATGGTTGTGCATTTAAGGGGTAATTAGTAATTTTGGGAGGATAGCGTTTTATCGTTTTTCTAAGATAGGACCGTTTTATTAATTAAGTTGTCGGAGCGCGTTAATTAATTAGTTATCGTTGGTGTGTATTTAGTAGACTAGTGTGAGCCCATTCATTTATTCTTTTGTGTGTTTAAGGCCCATTAAGGGAGAGGGAGTATATAAGCTTAGTTTTTAGTAACTAGGTTAGAAACTTTGTTCATTTTCACACAAACACAAGAGGAGGCAAATTGGGGCTAGAGAGAAGAACAAGAGAAAGGGTTGAAGAGCTAGAAGAGGGTTTCACACCTAGGAGCTAAATTGAAGCTTAGGTTGTAGATTCTTGGTGCTAGAGGTAAGGGGGATAGTTTTTACTCATAATCTCCTATCTTTTTCTACTTTCTCTTAAGTGCTTATTGATATAATTGATTTTGTGAATAAGAGCTTATTGGGAATTTTGATGTTGAATTTCATTCTAGATGTTGATAATATGTTCATATACATAAATGAATTGATAACTAAGTTGTTGTTGAATTTGTATGTCAAATTTCATGTATGTGAATATATTGTGTTATTGAGTGGAATTGTTGAATTATGAGTTGTTGTGGTTGGGTTGTGTAAGAATTCATGTTGATTAGTTGTTGTTATTGATTTGGAACATGTTGTTGTTGAAATGATGCTTTGGGTATTAAGATTGATGAATTGATGGAGAGATTTTGTGTTGTTGTTGAAAGTTGAGAAAGTGATGATAATTTGATGAATTAAACTTAGTAGAATTTCTGTTTTCATGTTGTGGTTATGTTAGTCGAGTCGTTTGGGAGAAAATGGATCTTTCGTGTGAAATGTTGGCGTTTAAGTGTTTTTGCAATTAAGCGATTATGTGAGATTTTGAAAAATGATTTTTGGGATAAGGATGATTAAGTTGTTTTAATGTTGAAATATCAAGTTTTCAAGTGTGGTTTGTATTGTCTAAGTGTTAGGGATACATTGGCAAAAACGGAATCGAAAACGGATTTGAAAACTAGATTTTATGCGCGAAAACGTAAATATGCATTTTGCTGTACTGGTGAGGTGACACGACCGTGCGTCCTGGTTGCACGACCGTGTCATATTCTCCTGTAAGGGATGACGCGACCGTGCGTCCTGATTGCGCGACCGTGTCATATTCTCCTGTAAGGGATGACGCGACCGTGCGTCCTGATTGCGCGACCGTGTCAGTTCCGCAGAATTCTGAAACCTTGTTTTTTCGTATTTTTGTGTACTTTCAAGTATGCCAATGGATTCCAAATGCCTAACCTTATTCAATCAATTTATAATTAAGCTTCTAAGAGTATCATAGCTTGATTCTAACTTGGTTTTGCTTTGAAAACTTATAACTTTGGAAAAGTGGCAAAAGTGAGACGAACTTCATGAATTTTGTGTATTCTTCATATGTGTCCGATGAAATGCTTTTGAAACCTCTACTGTACACATATGTGACTTGTGAGGATACATGGCATAGGCATTTGAACTTGTTATTTGGTTTTTGGTTCTTAACTTCAAATATTTTCCAAAGTTGTGAATATGAGACGAACTTGTGTAATTCTTATCTTGAAGTCTATTTGATGGTGAACCTTTTTAGATATGGACTCCTATGGTTAATTGTATACTTGTGAATGCAGTTGGATAATGATAAAGTGAAATATCATGATCTAGTATGTTATCTTCTTTACTTGAATTATATGAAGTGTTGCATGTTCATGGTGAACTATGTGAAGAAGGTGATAATGTTGATTGTGTACATGTTCAATGATGATGAATATATGTATGTTGAATGTATGCGCAATTGTTGGTGTGTGCATACTTGATTAAATGGTTTTGGTGATGATTGCATAATTGTATATGCATGGTTTTGGTGATGATTGCATAATTGTATATGCATGGCTTTGGTGATGATTGCATAATTGTATGCATGGTTTTGGTGATGATTGCATAATTGTGTATGCATGGTTTTGGTGATGATTGCATAATTGTATGCATGGTTTTGGTGATGATTGCATAGTTGTATATGCATGTTTTGGAGAATTGTGTATGAGCATATGTATTGAGTCAAGTCATATGTTCATGCATTCATTGTTGAGGTGGCGGACGTATGTCCAAAGTGTAAGGCAGGTGTGAACCTTACACTCGATGTGTTTGTTGCATCGGAGGTGGCGGACGTATGTCCAAAGTGTAAGGCAGGTGTGAACCTTACACTCGATGTGTTTGTTGCATAGGAGGTGACGACCTTGAGGTGACTTGGTACCACATGCATCTAGATGAGTTTAGAGACATTGCATGAATTGTTGTGAGTTGTATTGCATTTGAATTGTGCATGGTGTTTGTGTTTGGAGATTGATATTTGACTTGGTTGAATTGTGATATGTGTGTGATACACTTGAGTTATGTGAACTTGAAATGATGCCTATGAATGATATTGAATAAGATAAATGTGGAAATACTATGAGTATAGGTTTGGCATTGTTGTTTATCATTCTTGAATATATGACCATTATTTCAATGTTCTTGCTTATCTGTTTATGGATTATGATGATGTAATGCTAACCCTCAGTGGTTTACCACCAGCCTTTCCGTATGGACGGGTAGATGGAGTGCAGGATGCTTAGTTGCTTTGATGTTGCCGAGGAGCGGGAGTTCCTCGTTCTTGTGCAAGTGTCTAGATTAGGGCTCTGATCTAGGGTGTCCTTGCATGTTATTTTCTTTTATGACTATGTTGTTTTGTGGAGTTGAAACATTGTTATTATGAGTTTGAAATCATGTATTTATTATCATGAGATTTTGGAGATGTTGCTTATATGGTTTATATATATTCCGCTGCTATGCTATGTAATTTGATAATTTATACATGTATGCTGGATTTTGTTTGGTGGCGTAACATCTATTTCTTGTTTATGTCTGATGTATTCTCGCGTTTATCGCTTAGTAGAAATAGGGTGTTACACTATCTATCTATCTATCTATCTATCTACTTTATCCGCTGCAATTAGAATCTGAACTCTATCAGACTCTTAACCTTGGACTAAGTTTAAAAAGAAGAAAAAGCTAACACAATTCAACCCCCCATTGTTTTGTTTTTCTCACCTTCAATAATCGCACAAAAGTTGTGGGGACTAGACTAACCCATATTTGGGGGAACCATGATAACTTCTTTGTGTGATCTCTCTTAAACTCTACTATTTACTTTCTGTTTTGTTTATTTTAGTATTGCATATTCGTTTATTGTTTTACTAATCATCTTACTCCATGTAAAGTCTTGAGAGTTTAATTTTTCAAAGAGAACGGAGAAATTTTCTAAGGGTCACTATTCAACCCCCTTTCTAGTGACATTTACTTCAACTTCAACCACCTTAAGGCTACGTGCCTATGGGAACATACAAACTTTGATACAATGCAACACACATGAGCGCGCCCCTGCGCGAGGATCACTTTATACATGTCCTATAACTGTCCCTAATCACAAGTCACGAAACCTAGAGGCAGTTATTCCCAATGCACTGTTATATAAGGGTGACCTTGCTTCACCCTCAAGGTATGATTCATTTTTCATAACACTTTCTACACACTCTTTCTCAGTTTCATTACTGACTTGAGCGTTGGAGTGCTAACGTGCCTGCAAACACCTTTTGTTTCACTTGAAAGACTTGTCACCGCCGTCCGAAAACGGTCATCGTTCAAATTTTCATTTCGGCCCTCAAATTTTCTAAAGTTTTCAATTTGAGCCCAATAAATCTCAAAAAATTGCAATTTGACCACTAATTTTTTTAGAATTACAAATCTACCCCTCAATTTTTTCAAAAATTATATATTGACCCTTTGAAATTTTCAAAATTTGTAAATTGACCCCTAATTTCAATTTTCAAATTTGTCCCAAAAAATTTAAAATTTATAAAAGTTTCCCAAAAATAATGATAATATTTTTTTTTTAATTACTTCAACCAAACAAGAATATTGATAAATGAAGACAATTTAATTGAATTTCTTAAATTTCTAAATTCTTTAAAATTTCCTAATTACCCCATCCAAACAAACTCTCAGGAACAATTGTAAAATTGTTATTTTTGTTGGGAGTTTTTTAGTCCAATTTGTTGATGGTTGTAAATTGTGATTTGTGACATTTTGATAAATAAATGTGATCTTATAAAAATATTATATTTATGACATATAAGAGTTTTATTTCACAATTGGAAAATAATATTTTTATTTAATAACTTAATTTGAAAATTACTAGAATTCCTTATATTAAAAATTAAAACTAAGAAAGTGTAGCACGCAAAAAAGCAATTAAAGAACATAAATAATTTCCGATCAAAACAAGTAATATGTTATTATTAGTAGTATTATTATTATCATTAATACATACATCTGACCCAAATATATGTTCTCAAAGCCCATATTCTACCAGGCCCAAACCAAACCTACCCAAATCTATATTTTCACTATAAAATGCAATGATACAATGCATCTAAGCAAACCCTAGCCGCATAATCTCATCTATGAGGCAAAAAAAACTTTTTCTTTCTCAATATCATGTCATTTTCCCCTCTTCTCTAAATTATAACTTCTTCTCTAAAACATTGAGTGTTCTATCAATCTTCATCTCTCAAAATTAGTTATGGGGCATCTTGATGGTTTCTTAGTAGGTGTTTAAACTATCAATCGTACCTGATAAGGTGATGGGTTTAAAGTTTACATTTGTATGTAGTTATTTTTTTGTTGAGTTTGCAACATCTTTTATATATGAACTATTTAAAGGGGGTGATTTCATATTCTTGAGTTCATTTTTTTTTAGGATATGAATTTTAATTTGTTTTGCAAGTAGATCTCCCTTCCACATCAATGGAACCAAACTCTTACACAAAGATTCTAGTAATAAGGTGTACTTGTAAAAAAAGTACGAGTAATGAATACTAGGGTTTGTATCGTATTCTAGGGTTTAGACTGATTATTGGATGCCTTTAGAATGCTCTAAAGGGAGGTATTTATAGCCTGCTATGGGCTTGGGTTTTCGGTTGCTTAACCTCCAAGTAATAGGGGTATTTAAGGTATTTAGGTGGTTTCTAGATAGTTCTAGAAGTTAAGAAAGGCGGCGCCCTAGAGGGGGCGCGCCTAGGCCTTGGAGCCCTTCTTGAGGGCGTGCAAATCCTTCTAGAGGGCGTTTGAGTCCTTCTAAAGGGCTCTTAAGCCTTTAGGAATATTATGACGGTCCACAGCCCCCCAAGCACGAGGCTTGGAATCAAGGCGAAGTGGTTGATGTTCTGCTGTTTTGTTTTGAAATTTTGGATGATCCTCGTTTGATCTTAAAATGTCCCGCCCAGGGGGCTCTATTCAATCTTTAGAGCTCAGAGGGGCGAGACGCGTCCCTGTTCGGGAATAGTGGTCCACAACCCCCTAAGCACGAGACTTGGAATCAAGGCGAAGTGGTTGAAGCTAGGCCACTTATTTGTACTCGCCGCAGAGTCTTAGTCTTCATGACAACGGCGGGACAAACAACTTGTGGATGTGGGATTGTAATCGAAGGCTCGCCCTATACGTGGATGGTCAAGATTTCATGACCTTTCGTTGATCGTCCACGTGTCCGATAACTTGGGCGATTTATGACACATGTATGGGGAGCGCGTCTTCCCGAGGCAGTACTGAAACGTCCCCTCCTATTTAAAAGGCGTCTTTTCTCATTCTCATCCTTTCATTTCCGTTTTTTGTTTTCCCTGATTCGACTCACCAGCGCTGTTTCCTATTTGTTTGAGCTTCCAAGGACGATCTGAGCTACCAAACTTCACTAGGTACCCCCTTTTTCCCTTCCTTGATTTCAATATCTTTTCCTTTCCACGATGGTCGTTATTCGAGAGTGTGATGAGTGGGGTAGGGAAATTCTTCCCGTGGATCCTTTAGAGAGAGCTAACCTTCAGAGAGATTGTCTGAGACACGCGACGCAGCGAAACGGCTTTATTGATTGGGAAGCATATGATTCGAGCTACTTTGGTCATATGTCTTTTTCAGATTTGTCCAGTGAGAGCGGTAGTGACGATTCTGACGATAGTGACCGTGTTTTCCTATATAAAACTTTAGGAAAGGAGGTCGTTGCACACGTTAACACCCAAATGACGAGAAGGAAGGGAGTTACTATCTCGGAGGTGGAGTCCGATACAGAGATTTTCAGCGACGACATGCAGAGTTATACTTCGGTCTACTGTGACCAGGCGAAGGTGAACCTTTTTAGGAGTAAGAATGCTGTCTCTACTAATGGGCGGGAAGAAGACATAGACATGAAGCCATGCCCCCCTGGAGAGAAAGTGTGCGTTCTACGCCCAAAAGGTGTGAGGGAGATCTTTCATATGTACGGTGCTGTTCTGGAGGAGTTTGGGGTTTAGATTCCCTTTACCTTATTTCAAATGGATGTTCTGCGCTTCCTTAACGTAGCTCCGACTCAAATCCATCCCAACAGTTGGGCTTTTATTCGTGGTTTCGAGATTTTGTGTGAAGTCTTGGACATGATTCCCTCTGCAGGCGCTTTTTTTTCGTTTTTATGGTACGAAGGGGGTGGACAAAGGTTCCTGGGTATCTATCAGCGCTCATGCAGGTAAGAGTTTGTTTCCTTCGTATGCCTCCAATTTCAAGAAGAACTGGCGGGTCAGTTTTATGAAGGTTTGTGCTGCCAAGGACTCTTGTGTCTCTGCTGCCAGTGTTGACGGCGAGCTGAGGTTTCCTTTAAGCTGGACTAGCTCGCCCTAGTCTGTTTGCGACTATGATTGTAACAAGATGACGCCTTATGAGCGTGACGTAGTCGGTTTCTTAGACAGGATGAAGCTTACCGACATTCATACACTTCTAAATAAAGAGACGGACTCGGAAGATTTGGAACTTTACCTTCGTGAGTATTTTTCATTTAAACTTCCTGTCTGGTTTCTATTTTTAAACTTACTTTTGATCACAACTTTTTGCTTTTTGCAGTTCCAATGATGCCACTTACAGGGAAAGAAAGGAGGAAGTATCTTGCTGCTTTGAAAGAAAAGAATGCTTCGGGGGAGCATATCGCTAGCAACCCAGCCGGTTTACTGCTGAGGAAAGGGAAGAAGGATCAGGGTGTTGCTGTGGAGGCGTCAGGGGCCGATGCTAGTGCGTCGAACAAGGGCGCTTATGAGGACGTCATTGATTTGGCCACCTCACCTCCGAGGAAAAAAGCTAGAACCAGCCGGAAGGATGCCGGGAAGGAAGGGCAGCTGGAGAAGGATGCTGCTGTGGAGGTTGACCCTGCCTATCGTCAATCTTTCTGGCATCGAGATTTCCAGTATCGCCAATACATGGAGGAAAATATCCCCTTTGCGGTTGTAGATGAAGATGCTAGTTTTCATGTTAAGTTTAGTGACCTGGCTCAGGATGCTGGCACTGGGGCGCTTCGGTTTTGGTGTACATGCATTCTATGGAACAGAAATACGACGCTCTTGAGAAGCAGCTCCAAGAAGCTACGAAGGATGTAGAGAAACATAAGCACAAGGCTGCAACTTTTGAGGAGAGAGTGGAGGGGTTGCTTCTGGACAAAACAAAGACTGAGAAGGCGATATCTGATTTGAAGCATGAGAAGGCGAGCTGGTCGTCCGAGAAGGGCGATTTCGAGAAGAAAGTTGGCGACTTGGAAACAGAGTTGTCCAGTGCTAAAGAAGAAGTGTAAAGTTGCAAGATGGCGATGGTTGGCCAATTTGAAGAGGGTTTTGAAAGGGCCAAATCACAGGTGGCATTCCTGTATCCCGTTCAAGATGGCGAGCTCGTTGAAGAACCTTGAATTTATGTTTGTGAACAGATCTTTCTTTTTATGGGCGACCTATATAGGTGCTTTTTGTAATATTTATGACTTTGACTTGTGATTTATTTCACTTGATTTATTTAACGCTTTTGTCCTTACTTTGAAGTATCTTTGTATTGCTTTACTTTGTCGAAACTGTCGGTCTTCGTGCTGTTCTTTGTTCTTTGTTTTCAACCTAGTTTCTTCTTCTTATGAAACCGAGCTAGGGCCTTCAATAAGGTTAGCATTTATTTTGGCGTCAGGTTTATTTAACGACGCCGAGTTAGAGCCTTTATTAAGGTTAACACTGTTTAGGAGTTCTTGCCGAGTTAGAGCCTTCGATAAGGTTAACCCTGTTTAGGCGTGGAGGTAGAGCCTTCAATAAGGTTAACCCTGTATTTTATTTAACGACGCCGAGTTAGAGCCTTTTTTAAGGTTAACACTGTTTAGGCGTTCTCGCCGAGTTAGAGCCTTCGTTAAGGTTAATCCCGTTTAGGCGTTCTCGCCGAGTTAGAGCCTTCGATAAGGTTAACCCTGTTTAGGCGTGGAGTTAGAGCCTTCGATAAGGTTAACACTTATTTTGTTTAACGACGTCGAGTTAGAGCCTTTATTAAGGTTAACCGTGTTTAGGCGTTCCAATTTATTTGCAAAGTGACGATAGTAGAGCCAGAGTGCACGAGAACAAGATGTTGTGAGAAAATAGGGTGCCTCATTAAAAACCCTGCCCTTGCAGGGGAAAAAGAGTGCTCCCCTATCCCTTTATTGAATACTTTTAGAAATTAAAACATAGTTTGAGGCAACAACTCATGCCTTATTTTGCAGGAAGATAAAAAACAGAAACAAAAAGTCTAAAAACATCTAATTTAACTATAGTAATGGCGCAGGTTATCCATATTCCAGGTTCTTGGCACCGGGGTTCCTTCTAGCTCCTCCAGCTTGTAAGCTCCATGTTGTAGCTTCTCCTTTATTCGATACGGTCCCTCCTAACTTGGTAGTAACTTTCCAATTCTGGTCGGGGCGACAACCTGTTTGAGGACAAGGTCGCCTTCCTTCATGCTTCTGGGGATAACTCTTGAGTTATACCTGCGAGCTGCCCTCTGTTTGGTGGAAAATTCTCTGATATGAGTCTCCTCTCTTATCTCGTCGATCATGTCCATCGTGCATTTGACACCTATCTCATTCGCTTATTCCATAAAATTGTCACGACGCCAGGTTGGGGTGTCGATTTTGACGGGGAGCATGGTGTCTACGCCGTATACCATAGTAAACAGAGTCTCTTTTGTCGTTGAATGTGGGGTGGTGTGGTAGGACCAGAGCACCTGTTTCTTAGCAAGGATATTTTGATCCAAAGTGAAAAAGGCAGGAATAGACAATATTTCATGAACACAAATTTTTAATGAACGTTGTAGTTGTAATAGTAAATTATGGCGCTTACCTCGTATAGATGTTCAGCCCAGAGACCTTTGGCTGCTTCTAGCTTCTTTTTAATGTCGTTCATGATTACTTTGTTTGCCGCTTCCGCCTGTCCGTTCACCTGAAGGTGGATCACTGATACGAATTTTGTTTGAATGCCGAGTTGGGTACAGAAGTCAACCGCTCTGTTGCTGGCAAACTGGGTCCTGTTGTCAGTTACAAAATATTTGGGAAGTCCAAAACGGAAGATGATCTTCTTCCAATAGAATTTTTTAACCCTGTCTGCCGTGATTCTTGAGACCGCCTCGGCAACGACCCACTTAGTAAAATAATCTATGCCCACGATGAGGAACTTTAGCTGCCCATGAGCCAAAAGGAAAGGCCCCACGATATCTACTCCCCACTTGTGGAAAGGCCAAGGTGAAAACACAAAAGTGAGCTCGTTGGCAGGAGCGTGCTTTTTGTCTGAGAATCGCTGACACTTGTCACACTTTTTAAGAACGCGGCGCAATCTTATAGCATTGTCGGGCAATAGTAGCCTGCCCTTAATAATTTAGCCGCCAGAGAGCGCCTCCCGATGTGGCTTCCACACACCCCTTCATGTACTTCTAGTAGGACGAGCTCAGTTTCTTCCTCGCTTAAGCACCAAAGCATGGGCGTGGCGCGTCCCATCTTGTACAATTTACCGGCTACCATGGTGAATTTGGCAGCCCTCCTTTTTACTGTTTGTGCTTCTTCTTCGTTCTTGGGAGAAAAAGAACCTGTAAGATACTTGATAATGGGGGTCATCCATCCTTCTACTTCCTTATTGATGACGAGGACCCCTTGTGGCTCTGTGCTGGGTGACGCGACGACTTCCTGAATCACTGTTCTATTGTTGCCTGGGCGCTTGGTACTCGCCAATTTTGCTAACAAATCTGCCCTTGAGTTTTGCTCCCTTGGAACATAGATTGCCTCAAAGAATTTGAACTTTTCGGCCAAATTTTGAACCTTTATTAGATACTTGCAGAGTTGGGGGTCCTTGGTTTGATATTCTCCCAAAATTTGGCTTGTTATCAACTATGAATCGCTCTTTGCCCTGAGATTTTCAACTCCCATTTTTGCCGCCAGATTCATTCCTGCGATTAGGGCTTCATATTCCGCCTGATTGTTGCTGGCCTTGAACTCAAATCTTAATGATTGCTCTATGAGTATGTCTCCTGGGCCTTCCAGGATGATGCCCACCCCGCTTCCCTTCAGATTTGAGGACCCGTCTACTGATAAGAGCCATACAAAGGGGGCAACGTTCTGGGCGGGAGACGTGAATTCCATGACAAAGTCGGCCAGGACTTGAGATTTGATGCTGCTCCTCGGGACATACTGCAGGTCATATTCATTTAACTCAACTGACCACGACACCATTCTTCCAGCTAGGTCTGGTTTGCTTAGTGTCATACCCTCATTTTGGACCTAAAAATACTCTGTCAAATTGCTTTGCTATTTTCTGGTACTTTTAAATTCACCATGTTTCTACTGTGCTTCAACCGCACGCTTTACTGTTTCTATTGCCAATTCTCTTGCGTCTAAAGTGTTTTTTGCATTACTAGCCATATAAAAAGTTTTCTAAAATCATTGCATATTTTCCTGCATCTTATTCCATCATTTTTTGCATAAAATCACATAGAAGGGTATTTTGGTCATTTCCTGCAGTGGAACCCATTTTAGTCCCTACAATTTGTCCCTGAGTCTTTTCAACTTGTCTGCATGAATCATTAATCAAATTTTGTCCAAAAATCAGCTCAGTGTTGCATCTAAGTCAGTCAGAGTCAGTCTGAGTCAGTCTGAGTCGTTTTAGTCCTTAGGGGCATTTTGGTCTTTTCACATCAAACGATTTTTGACAGAGAGGTATTTTAAAATACCTCATTTTGGTAATTTGTTCGTTTTAGTCCATTTTATCGTTTTTAACTATTTCACTTTACGTTTTTTCCAAATTACATTTTTCCAATTTTATTTTGTTTTTTTGCAAGTAAGTCCAATTTTTGTTTTAATTGCAAAACAGTCCAATTTTCAATTTCAAAACAGTCCAATTATTTTTAATTTCAAAACAGTCCAAATTCTTTTAAATTGCAGTTTAGTCCTTATCTTTTTTCAAATTGCATTTTAGTCCTTGAGTTTTTACAGCATTAGTCCAGGTGCCACGCAAGCAAATACCAGTCCAGGTGTCACGTTTCCATTGGTCCAGAGGCCACATGGCAGCCTATATAAGGCCGGTTACTGTACCAGTCAGAAAAAGGTCCACATAATCAGTGCCACATCACAAACAGAATCACACTTTCTCTCTCTATTCAGTTAGATCAAAATCATAACAAACTCAAGAAATTGAAGAACACGAAGCACAAACCCTAGTTTTCCAGAATTCAATTCAAGCCAAAATTCATGGAATTCATGGCAGCTCTCAGAGATTCGAGGATGAATCTTCATCATTGAGCCTTTTTCCTGCAATTCAAGCATTGAATTCGTCGCTGAAAGCAACAAACCCAATACGATCACAGAAAAGAGAAGTCTGAGAAGAAAAGGGAAAGAAATTCAAAGGTTTTGAACCGGCGAAGAAGAAGAAGAAGAATCAACGGTTTATTTCCGGATTTCAAGCAAGAATCAGCAGAAACAGAATCGAATCAAAACATTCTGAAGATTCAAAATCAAATCTCCGAATAAAACCAGGTGAAAAAGTCAAAAACTTACCTCTTTCATACTCAAGAACATCAACAAGTCCGAATCAACGTGGACCCGTAGGAATTCAAAAGGTCCGGTTCAAAAAGAATGAAACCCTAAATTTTTTTTTCAAAACCGTAAAGGATTTTAGGGTTTACAACGTGAATCAACCGTTGTAAACCTATGAATCCATGAGAAGTTTCATCAGAACAAAGATTTGAACAAAGAAAGAACCAAAAACCGTTTGAAATCCGTGAAACAAGATTCAAGATCCACGTTGATTCAGTTGATGCATGTGGTTTCTAGGAGCAGATTCATGTTTAGAACAATAAGACGAAGGGATTAAGCCATGATTCATGTGTTTCTGGGTTGATTTGAGCAATTTAGGGTTAGGGTTTCATCAATGGCCGCCGGAGCGAGAGAAGAGAGAAGAGAAGAAAGAGAAACATTGCAAAAAATGAAAGGAAACCGGGTTGTAGCCTTTTATATAAGGCGCTGGACCGGGTGGGTTCTGACCCGATCCAGCGCCCCACGCTGTGGACCCTTAGATCTAGATCCTAATGGATCCGGATCAATCCAACGTCTCTGAGGCGTTCTGGAGATCCGGATCCATCAACCGTGTGGGTTTGGGCCGGGTAGCTTTGGGCCTTTTTGCTTTCTTTTCAGTTTCTGGATTTTCTTGCTATGTTTACCCCTGTTATTGCTATTTGGACCACCTGTGTGTTTTAATTTCTTCCCAAAAATCTCAAAAAATTACTATGTGTTGTTGATATGTTTTTGACTGTTTTGTGATATTTCTACATGTTTAAGATTGATGAAAATAATATGTGTTAATTCCTCTTTTGATTTGTATGTTTTGTGTGTTTTTGTGTGAATTTTCTTATGATTTTTGATCCAAAATTTGTCACGTGATGTTGATGTTTGGCACTTAATTTTATGATGAGTTTACTTCTGATTTTGTTATAATTCATTCAATTGTGTTAGTTGATCTTTGTTTACAATTTTGCAATATTTTCAATTGTGTTAGTTAGATCCTTGTTTGCATTTTTTACAATATGTTCAATGTTGTTAGTTTGATATTTGTTCACCGTTTTTCTTACAATCTTTGTCTACAATTTTTTACAATATGATTAATTTTGTTAAGTTTGGCCTTTGTTTACAATTTGTTACAATGTGTTCAATTTTGTTAGATTTGATCTTTGCTTGCAATTTCTTTTACAATGTGCTCAAATTGTGTAAGTTTGATGTGTGTTTCCCATCTTTTACAATGTTTTCCCAACCTTGTTAAAAATGGGATTTTGTTTACTATTTTGCAATATTTTCAATGTTTATTGTGGCAATATTTTCAATCTTGTTGGTATAATTGGTTAGTCTTACCTTACAAGTTGGTATGCTAGTTTCTAATTTTGCAAAGATTACCTTTTTTAGTTTCTTGCTTTGTAAGTAGTGTTAGTTTGCATGCATTTTTCTTCCCATTTTTTTTTCTTTCATACCTTATCATTACCTTTCTTTGCTTAATATTTTTCTATCATTCCATATTGCTTCACTGACCATTTCATGTCTCATGCATATTGAAAGTTCCAGTTCATCTCCATTCTTTAAGTTTAGGTTCCATTCAATTTCTCAATGTTTAGGTAGTTTCTTTATTTTAATTTCTTGCAAGACCATAGAATGTAAACTAGGGCCAATGTAAAGGACAATGGACACTATAATGATGTACACCGACACAAGCACCGACACGCACACACGTTGTATGATCTAACGCTAGGTGTATGTTTAGGAAGCGCAAAACTTAGAAAATCATTTTTCCAAAAAAGTGTTAACAATCCTATCACTTGAAAACCTTTTTCAATAAACCTTGGAGTCAAAGCTCTATTGTATTTTCCTTCTTTTTCTTAATCAAACCCAAATGAAAATAATCCATACTTAGACTTCTTTTGTAAATAATTGACCAACCTCACCGCTTTATTTTCTCAAGCCTTTACGGCCTCTTTCTCTTCTTCAAAACCTTTTTTTCAAAAAAAACTAAAATGAATCAAAACTCGCAAAGCTTTTCGAGAGAGAACTACATGGAGTTTGATCCCTTAAAAGGGTATGTAGGCAAGAGGTCAAAACCTCTCCAAGTCCAATAAAAATAAAATCCAAACACTCCTCCCTCCATTCTTAAAAACAAATTCTTTTCAATAAATAGCATTAAAAATAAAGCGTAAAAGATAAATCCGGAAAAACGGCTCCTATAAAGTACTATAGTCGTTGCGGGTGCCTAACACCTTCCCGTAGCGAAAATTGCCCCGAACTTGGAATTTCTAAGGGTTTTCTCAATTTTACCCTTCCCCAAAAAAATAGAGACATCAATGATCGAAAGGTTCAAGCCTAATTAATGACTTGACACCCGAAAATCGCGATGACAGAAATGGCGACTTCACTAGGGATTTTAGGGCTACGCCTAGTTTTTCATGCTTTATGTTTTACGCTTTACTTTATTGTTATATGTAAATATTTTCATGCGATGTGTGGGGTGAGAATATCAAAAGTCCTATACCCGGGCTGAGTGAACTTAGGATTAGGTGGAGATATAATCGACAATCCAATCCGGGGGTTGCCTCGTGTATTGGGTTACGCGATCAATCTCACATAGCTGAGGCATTTTGGGGGTGATGTTGCCTCGAGAAAATTCATACAAAGAACTCAAGATATGCAAATCAAGATAGGGATTAGCACATGTTACTTCCATCAATTTTGAGCGTGTAAAAAAAAAAAAATATATCACAAAACAGTCAAACACATATCAAGAAACTATGGTAATTTTTCTCGAGATTTTCACAAAAATTTAACATGCACAGGGGTCCAAACAGCTAAAACGTGGGTGCCATTAGCAAGCAGATTCAAGAAACTGAAAAAACACATGAAAAACCTATGCTACCCGGCCCAAACCCACGGATCTGATGGATATGGATCTCCAAAACGCTTCAGAAGCGTTGGATTGATCCGGATCCAACAGGATCTTGATCAAACGGCTGAAAGTAAGAGAGAGTGGGTCGGGTTTGGGTCAACCCGACCCAAGCACATATATAAAAGGGGTTTTTCACCCGTTTCCTTCATTTTTTCAAAACCTTTCTCTTTCTTCCTCTCTTCTTCTCCGCCGTTCTCTCTTCTCTTCACAAACCCTAAACCTAACTTTGTGAATCCTACCCAGAATCTCACAAAACATGGCTCAATCGCTTCCTTTCATCGTTCTAATCATGAATTTGATATTGAAATGCACATGCATGAACTGAATCACCGTAGATCTGAGCTTTTGTTTACGGATTCCAATCGGCTCTTTGGTTCTTTCTTTTGATTTAAACCTTTGTTTTGATGAAACTTTTTACGGATTCAGGGGTTTACAACGATTGATTCACGTTGTAAACCCTAAAATCCCTCACGGTTTTGGAAAAAGTTAGGGTTTCATTCCTTTTTTGAACCGGACCTTTCGAATTCGTACGGATCTATGTTGATTCAGTCTTGCTGATGTTTATGCGTATGAAAGAGGTAAGTTTTTTTGATTTTTCACCTGGTTTTGGTTCGGAGATTCGATCTTGAGCCTTCGGAATCCTTCGACCTTGATTCTGTTGTTGATTTTGAGATTGAAATCCGGAAATAAACCGTGGTTCTTCTTTCTTTTTCCTCACCGGTTCGGAATCCTTGAAATTCTTCCCCTCTTCTTCTCAATCTCTGTGATTCTGCGATCGTGTTGAATTCGTTGCTTCTGGCAATGGATTCGATGCTCGAATTGCAGAAACACTGGCTCAGTGATGAAGATTCAGTTGAATCTCTGAGAGCTGCGTGAAAATTCCATTGATTTTGGCTTAATTTGCTTCTGAAATGGTTAGGGTTTATGAAAAATGTTCTTCAGTTTCTTGAGTTTGTTATGATTTTGATCCAACTGGATAAAGAGAGAAATTTGTGAGTTGTTTGTGTTGATGTGGCGCGTGAATCTGATTCTGTTACTGACTTGTACAGTGGTGGCCTTTTATAGGCTGCCACATGTGCCCCTGAGCCAATGAGCTTGTGACATGTGGACTTTCCTGCTTGCGTGGCATCCCTTGGACAGAACTGTAAAAACAGACTAAAATGCAATTTTGGGAACTTTGGGACTGAAATGCAATTTTTAAAAGATTGGACTGTTTTTTTTAAAAGAATTAAAAGGAAAGAATTGCCTAAAACTGGAATTGGGACTCTTTGCAATAGAATGTAAAATTTGGACTAAATTGCAATTTTTGAAAATATTAGGACTAAAATGCAATAATAATAAAATTGGTTAAAAAATGTAATCTGAAATACAACGTAAAGTGAAACAGTTAAAATTGACAAAATGGACTAAAATGAACAAACTACCAAAAATGAGGTATTTTAAAATACCTCTCTGCCCAAAATTTGTTTGATGTGAAAAGACTGAAATGCCCCTGGGGCAAAAACGCCTCAGACTGATCCAAACTGACTCAGATGCAGGCTAAGATGATTTTTTAAACAGAATTTGACAAATGATTCATGCAAACAGATTGGAAAGACTCAGGGACAAATTGTAGGGACTGAAAATGGGCTCCTTTGTAAGAAATGACCAAAATACCCTTTTGTATGATCTTATGCAAAAATTTAAAAGACTGAAGCAGTAACGTATGCAGCTGAAGCATAGTAGAAAACACGGTGGATTTGAAAGTATTAGAAAATAGCAGAGGAATTTGTATGAGTATTTTTAGGTCCAAAATGAGGGTATAACAGCTGCCCCTATTTAAGTTTCTTCGTTTGGAGAGTCAAGAGACAGAGTCTTTGGCTTGACGCGACGAAGATACTTAAATATCGACATTAGCACTGATTTTGGGCGTAAAAATACATTTGTAACTGTTGTGCATGCCATGCAACATTTGTATTATGAATGCAAGACAGACTGAGAATTGAATTTAACAAGATATGTCGTATCCATTGCGGGACTGGTAGACATTAACAAAATAACAAAAACAGAGTATGTCGTATCCATTGCGGGACTGATTGACATTAACAAGGTAACAGATAACAAGACTCACTGGGGAGACTCGAAAGCAAATTTGACAGGTACAAGCTGTTCTTGGATGCGAACTGGCCACTTGACCGGGAATATTGACAACAAAGGGCGCAAGCTGCTCTTGTATTTGAGCTGGTTACTTGGCTGAAAGAAAATATAGAAAGCACAAGCTGTTCTTGGACACGAACTAGTTACTTGGCTGAAAGAAAACAAAGTAGAAAGCGCAAGCCGTTCTTGGACACGAACTAGTTACTTGGCTGGAAGGAAACAAAATAGAAAGCACGAGCTGTTCTTGGATCTGAACTAGTTACTCGGCGGATATCAAAAGGATAGGTACAAGCTGTTCTTGGGTGAGAACTTGCTACTTGACCGATAACGGAAACAAATTGACAGGTACAAGCTGTTCTTGGATGCGAACTTGCTGCTTGACCGATAACAAGAGTGAATTGACAGGCACAAGCTGTTCTTGGACGCGAACTAGCCACTTGGCCGTTAACAGAAATAAATTGTATTTGAAAAGGAATTGAATTTGATTGACATAACTGCAGGAGCTTGAATTTGACAGGAATGTTGACAAGACTGTTGAACTTTGAAATTGACATGACAGTAGACATTTGTTGTTAGCAGAAGAAATTTGAAGTTGACACGATTGATTTTGATTGAGATTAACATAGGGATTGAGAATGCAGATGCGTATGAATAGCATGACAATTTTATCAAATGCATGAACACATAGGATGCATGATTATGCATGTATGAATGCTTTGAAATGCATGATGATTGGTAATTTGTAGGCACAATTTCGCGGAGACAGACAAAACATTGGAATATTGGGCACGTAATGGCTCGCGCTCGGACATATATTTGCAAAAGTTCCTCTTCTGGGGATGCAGTCGTTTGAAGATACATCGAGACCATCGCTTGAAGGTAGGAAGCTGTAAAATCGTAGAGAAAAACAGTCTGAATGGTATTGCTGCTTGTTGGAACAGTCACGTAAAATGCTTCGGACATCGCATCTGTGGCCAATGCTTTTTGCATACTTGTTTTTTATTATTTCTTTTCATTTTTCTTTCATCATCCCATTTTTGCCTGGATCGCCCTTTCGGGTTTTCGACCCACCGGGGAATGGTTTTTTTTTGTGTTGCCCCTGTTTTTGCCTGAATTGCCTTTGAAGGTTGTCAATCCATCGGGGTGCTCATTCTTGCCTAAGCCGCCCTTTCGGGTTTTCGACTTAGCGAGCATATTCATTTTTCATGCTTTTCATTCTGTTTTTTCATTCTTGCCATTGACCACAGACCGTCACTGGGGGAAGGCTTGCTAGTAACTTGAATTAGAACTTGTCATACCCTCATTTTGGACCTAAAAATACTCTTTCAATTTCCCTGCTATTTTCTAATCTTTTCAAATTCACCATGTTTTCTACTGTGTTTCAACGGCATACATTACTGCTTCAGTCTTTTAAATTTTTGCATAAAATCATACAAAAGGGTATTTTGGTCATTTCCTACAAAGGAACCCATTTTTCAGTACCTACAATTTGTCCCTGAGTCTTTTCAACTTGTTCGCATAAATCTTTTATCAAATTCTGTTTAAAAATCATCATTTCGCATCTGAGTCAGTCTGAGTCATTTTGGCCCCAAGGGCATTTTAGTCTTTTCACATTATTCGAATTTTGGGCAGAGAGGTATTTTAAAATACCTCATTTTGTAATTTGTTTGTTTTAGTCCGTTTTGTCAATTTTAATCGTTTCACTTTACGTTGCATTTCAAATTACATTTTTTAACCAATTTCATTATTTTTTGCATTTTAGTCCTAATATCTTCAAAAATTGCATTTTAGTCCAGTTTCAAGGCAGTCAGTTTTTCTTTTTTCTTTCTTTTTCAAAAGCAGTCCAAACTTTTTAAAATTCTAAAACAGTCCCATTTCCTTTAATTTTCAAATAGGTCCAATTCTTGTTAATTGCAAAACAGTCCCATTTCTTTTCAAAATTGCAGATTGGTCCAATTTCAAGTCCAAGGCCACGCAAGTGTTCAATTCCACGTGGCAGTCCCCTATTGGCTCGCAGGCACACATGGCATGCTATAAAAGGCACACAGTGTCAGAATTCTGCAGATTGGAATCCACATCACCACAAACAGAATTCAATTTCTCTCTCCAAGGCAGTTAGATCAAACTCAGAATTCAGAAGAAAAACTCAAGAACACTAACAAACCCTAACCGTTTCTTGCAAGCAATTCAAGGTGAATCAATGGAGTTTGTGTGAACTCTCAGAGATTCTAGTACGAATCTTCATCACTGAGTTACTCTCTCTGCAATCCAAGCGTCGAATTCGTCACCGGAAGCAACAAATCCCAAACGCGATCACAGAGTTGAGATTGAAAAGAAGAGGGAAAGAGTCCAAGGGTTTCGGACCAGAGAAGAAGAAAAGAAGAGAATTACCGGCCTATTTCCAAATTCGAGCCAAGAAATCAACGAAGCCGAATCAAATTCAAGGTTTTCCGAAGATTTCGACTCAAATCTCGAATCAAAACTCAGGTAAACTCTCAAACCTACCTCATATCACTGAAAATCATCACAGAGTCCAGAACCACGTGAATCAATAGCAAGTTCAAACGGTCCGATCCAAAACCCCAACCCTAACATAAAAAATTGCTTGAAAAAACAAAGAAATGTTTCAAAATCCACAACGAGTGTAAACCGAAACAAATCCTTACGTTTTCACCATGATTTCAGCCAAAAAAACACAAGGGATCCGAACGGTTTGAACTTGTATCAACAAAACGAAGGATTCACGTTGTTCCAACGGTAAAAACGTTTTCTTTCGTTTGATTCATGAGTAGAATGATGAAACGAACGAAACAAGCCATGGATTAGCCATTTCTGAGCAAGATTCAAAGAACTAGGGTTAGGGTTTACAGGGAGAACGGCGGAGAAGAAGAGAAGAAGAAAGAGAAACGTTTGGAAAAATGAAGGAAACGGGTCGTGACCCCTTTTATGTAGGCACGTGAACCGGGTTGACCCAAACCCGGTCCACTCTCTCTTGTTCTCAGCCGTTTGATCTGGATCCAGATGGATCTGGATCAATCCAGCGCTCCTGAAGCATTATGGAGATCCGGATCCATCAGGAACCGTGGGTATGGGCCGGATAGCATAAGCCTTTATTGTTTTTTTTTCAGTTTCTTGGAATTGCTTACTAATTGCACCCTTGTTCTTGCTAATTGAACCTTCAGCATGCCAAAATTTTACTGAAAAATTCCAAGATTTTTACTGCATGTGTTTTACTATTTTCTTGACATTTCGTGCTATTTCTCATGCGAAAATTGGATAAAAAATATATGTTTGCCCTTTTCTTGCTAATTTGTGTCCGTTCCATTGTTTTCTTGGCGTTTCGCATGCGACGTTTGTTCCAATTTTGTGCCATGTGTCTCGGATACTTAATGCGCGTTTTGTGTGGTATTTTGCAGTTTTGTTAAGCTGGATTCTTGATGCTAATTATGCGATATTTTACTATTTTGTTACGTTTGATTTTTTTTGATTACTATTTTGTGATGATTCCATTTTTTGTTAAATTTGATTCTTGATACTAATTTTGTGATATTTTGCAATCTTATTAAATTTGATTCTTGGTACTAATTTTGTGACATTGGGCAATTTTGTTAAATTTGATTCTTGATTACTATTTTGTGATATTTCCATTTTCTTGTTAAATTTGGTTCTTGATTACCATTTTGCGATGTTTTGCAATTATGTTTAGTTGATTCTTGAAGCCTATTTTGTTAAGTGTGATTTCATGCCAATTTTGTGATAGTTACCATTTTCGTTTGGGATTGGTATTTCATTGTTATTTTATCTTGTTTACTAACCACTTTACTCTATGTCTCATACATACTAAGCATCTCATTCCCATTCCATCCTTATCCTTCATGGAGCATGCAATTTTCTACTATCTCATGTAATATTTTAGAATAGTTTACTTTCCTTTAAATTCTTGCAAGAATGTAGAATGTAAACTAGGACCCGATGTAAAAGACTATGGACTATAATGGTGTACACCGACACACGCACCGACACGCACACACGTTGTATGTTTACCGCTAGGTGTATGTGTAGGGCGCGTAAAACCTAGGAAAACTTATAATTTCTTCATCAAAAATCAACGCATAACTCAAACTATTTTTGCAATAAAATGAGGTCAAAACCTCACCTTTTTCTTTCATTTTCTTAAGACAAAATCAAAACTAGTGCTAATTTCCAACTTTAACCATTTCTTGTAAATAATTGACCAACCTCATTTGTTTTCAATTCTAATGCCTACACGGCCTCTTTCCCTTCTTCAAAATCTCCTTTTTTTTTCAAAACTAAAATTGAACCAACCCACAAAAAACATTTTGGAAGAGAACTACATGGAATTTTGATCCCTTAAAAGGGTATGTAGGCAAGAGACTCACATCTCTCCAAGTCCAATAAAATAAAATCCAATCTCCTCCCTCTCATTCTTAAAACCAATCATTCTTTTACAAATAGCAATAAAAGCAACGCATAAACGTAAAGCATAGAAAAACGGTTCCTATAGGATACTATAGTCACCGCGGGTGCCTAACACCTTCCCGCGATGAAATCAGCCCCGAACTTAGGATTTCTAAGGTTTTCTCGATTTTACCTTCCCCAAAAAAAATAGAAACATCAATGATCGAAAGGTTCAGATCCAATTAATGGTTTGACACCCGAAAATCGCGATGACAGAAATGGCGACTTCACTGGGGACTAGTTTTAGGGCTACGCCTAGTTTTACACGCTTTATGTTTATGTTTTGCTTTATTGTTACTTGTAAAATTTTCTTATGTACGTGTGGGGTGAGAATATCAAAAGCCCTATACCCGGGCTGAGTGAACCTAGGATTAGGAAGAGATATAATCGACAATCCATTCCGGGGGTTGCCTCGTGCATTGGATTACGCGATCAATCTCACATAGCTGAGGCATTTTGGAGGTGATGTTGCCGGCGTGTGTTGTCATGCTTAGGCACTTTACTTCTAATTGACCGATGAAGGCTATGAACCGTAGTTACCAAACCCATCCTTGGCTTTTCTTAGGACGTAGTGCGGTGGCTAAACCGAGTGTTGTCTCGAAATTTAGTCGTCACGCGATACTACACCCAAACTAAACCTTCTTACGGATAATCATGGACGAGCGTTGCTTTGTACTACCATGATATACGCAAGAGAGGTTGTGGTTTGGGAACTTTGTAGAACCTTGGTTACTATTATCAAAAGCCTTAGTTTCACCGGACACCGTGTCCACTTGTTACCTTAGCCCACCGTGCTCTCCCATTATTTAAACCATGCATACATACATTCATGCATAAAATTTTTTTTTTACATGCATTTATCAAGGGGTATAGACAAACTAAAATTCTTTGCAAATATGACCAGGCATGAAGAGGACTAAGTCTTACAAAGTTCAAGGAAGTCGATCCCACTTCCTTTCGCTTAGCATTTCAAAACAATTTGTCTTGACAGCTTTCTAATTCCGTCATCTTGCTAAATGTTTGCAAAAGTTTCTAATTTGTCTAAAAAACCCTTTGATAACAAAAAGAGTCATTTTTGCATCTGCATTTATACATATCATGCATCATATGCATCATTCAAAAAAAAAAACAAAACACACAACAAACTTCCAAGTGCTCATTGTCTCCTGGTTCTTCTGCCGCAGTTTGAAAAATGGCTCGTGCTCAGAGGGTTAAACCCACGTTTGTGATACCAGGAAGCATTGCAAAGAACTGGAACGTTATCAATCTCCCTGTGTTTGTGCATGATTCTAAGTAATAGGTCTTGCTGTTTAGGCTTTATTTTCAAAATAACAATCCTTCCGTCTTGCCCGAGGCGGAAGTGACCTTTTTGTAAAGGGCATGTTTGTTCCGACATCACCATTATCAATAAACAAAAAAAAAAAACGTCGTTTCTTTCACGACTCTTTTTCTTTCTTTAATGCTTTTCCCTTGGAAATAATGGTAATGCCAGAAAAAACCAAAACATCTGCATTTTCTTATTAATTTCAAAGATCTGCATGAAAACTATTTTCTAAAAAAAAAATCATCCAATCATGTCACGCAGATCGAACCAAAATAAACCCGTTGAACACAGTAACTCTATGCTTCTCCAAACTGTCGAATCCCCGGTATTCGAGACCGAAGATGAGGATAGTGATGACATACCAGATGAGATTGCCCGATTGCTTGAGCAAGAAGAGAAAACCATTCGGCCTCATCAGGAGGAGATCGAGCTAATCAACTTGGGTACCGAAGATAACAAAAGAGAGATCAAAGTCGGTGCCGCCTTGGAGGAAGGGGTCAAGAAAAGGATCTTCCAGCTTCTCCGGGAGTACTCGGACATTTTTGCATGGTCGTATGAAGACATGCCAGGCTTGGATCCTCAAATTGTGGAACATCGGATACCGACAAAGCCAGACTGTCCTCCTGTCAGGCAAAAGTTGAGACGGACTCGGCCGGACATGGCCCTGAAGATCAAAGCGGAAGTGCAGAAACAGATTGATGCGGGCTTTCTCATGACGGTTGAATATCCCGAGTGGGTTGCTAACATCGTGCCCGTGCCGAAGAAAGATGGTAAGGTGCGGATGTGTGTTGACTACAGAGATTTGAACAGAGCAAGCTTGAAGGACAACTTCCCACTGCCTCACATCGATGTGCTTGTTGACAATACTGCCCAGTGCAAGGTGTTCTCCTTCATGGACGGTTTTTCTGGCTACAACCAAATCAAAATGTCACCCAGGGACAGAGAGAAGACGTCGTTCATCACTCCGTGGGGAACTTTCTGTTGTAAAGCAATGCCGTTCGGTCTAATCAATGCTGGTGCTACCTACCAAAGGGGGATGACCACTTTGTTCCATGACATGATCCACAAGGAGGTTGAGGTGTATGTAGATGACATGATTGTCAAGTCGAGCGATGAAGAACAACACGTCGAATACTTGGCTAAGATGTTCGAGAGGTTGAGAAAGTACAAGCTTCGGCTGAATCCAAACAAATGCACGTTCGGCGTAAGGTCTGGAAAATTGCTAGGCTTCATTGTCAGCCAGAAGGGCATTGAAGTAGACCCCGACAAAGTCCGAGCTATCCGCGAGATGCCGACTCCGCAAACTGAGAAGCAGGTCAGAGGGTTCCTCGGGCGCTTGAACTACATTTCCAGATTTATATCTCACATGACTGCGACCTACGGGCCGATTTTCAAGTTACTAAGGAAGAATCAGCCTGTGGTATGGAATGATGAATGCCAAGAAGCTTTCGACAATATTAAGAGTTACTTGCTAGAACCTCCTATCCTCGTTCCGCCGGTGGAAGGAAGGCCATTGATCATGTATCTGTCAGTATTGGATGAGTCCATGGGATGTGTGCTTGGTCAGCAAGATGAAACTGGGAAGAAAGAGCATGCGATCTACTATCTGAGCAAGAAATTCACCGATTGCGAGACTCGGTATACAATGCTCGAGAAAACCTGTTGTGCACTAGCCTGGGCCGCCAAACGCCTGCGTCATTACTTGATGAATCATACGACTTGGTTGATATCCCGGATGGATCCAATCAAGTACATCTTTGAGAAACCGGCTGTCACTGGAAAAATCGCACGTTGGCAAATGTTACTGTCAGAGTATGATATTGTGTTTAAAGCCCAGAAGGCCATTAGGGGGAGTGTCCTGGCTGACCATCTCGCTTGCCAGCCACTGGATGATTATCAACCTTTGAAGTTCGATTTCCCTGACGAAGAGGTCATGTTCTTGAAGTCGAGAGACTGTGAAGAACCACTGATCGGTGAAGGTCCAGACCCTAATAGCAAGTGGGGATTGGTTTTTGATGGTGCTGTTAATGCCTATGGTCGAGGAATTGGCGCAGTAATTGTGGCTCCGCAGGGGCACCATATCCCTTTCACAGCCCGGATTGTGTTTGAGTGCACCAACAACGTGGCCGAGTACGAAGCGTGCATCTTGGGAATTGAAGAGGCCATCGATATGAGAATCAAGCACCTCGACATCTATGGAGACTCTGCACTAGTCATCAACCAGATAAAGGGAGAATGGGAGACCCATCATGCCAATTTGATCCCTTACCGTGATTATGCAAGACGCCTGTTGACGTATTTTACAAAGGTCAAGTTGCACCATATTCCCCGAGAGGAGAACCAAATGGCCGATGCTCTTGCTACCTTATCTTCCATGCTCTAAGTAAACCATTGGAATCACGTGCCGATGATCAAAGTACAACGCTTAGACCGGCCCGCCCATGTGTTTACTGTCAGTGATGCAATTGTACAAACAGGTTCAGGCGAGGTTGGCAACAAGCCCTGGTACTATGATATCAAACAATTTTTGCAAAGCCGTGAGTATCCTCCAGGTGCTTCCAACAAAGACAAGAAGACGCTGCGCAGGTTGGCTAGCAAGTTCCTGCTGGATGGTGATGTCCTGTACAGAAGGAATTTCGATATGGTGTTGTTAAGATGTGTTGATGAATGTGAAGCAGAGCAGCTCATGCACGATGTGCACGATGGCACCTTTGGGACCCACGCATCGGGGCATGTTATGTCTAGAAAGCTGTTGAGAGCTGGTTACTACTGGATTACCATGGAGCGTGATTGCTATCAATACGCCAGAAAGTGCCACAAATGTCAAGTATATGCTGATAAGATTCATGTGCCTCCGCACGCCCTCAATGTTATGGCTTCTCCATGGCCTTTCTCTATGTGGGGCATCGATATGATCGGAAGAATTGAACCGAAAGCTTCAAACGGTCACCGTTTTATCCTGGTAGCAATCGATTATTTCACCAAATGGGTCGAAGCTGCATCATATGCCAACGTGACTAAGCAAGTAGTAGTCAAGTTCATCAAGAACAATATCATCTGTCGGTATGGTGTCCCTAGCAAGATCATCACTGACAACGGTACCAACCTGAACAATGACATGGTGCAAGCCTTATGCGAGAAATTCAAGATTGAACACCACAATTCTTCTCCTTACAGACCTCAGATGAATGGTGCAGTTGAGGCCGCTAATAAGAATATTAAGAAGATTGTGCAGAAAATGGTAACGACATACAAAGACTGGCATGAGATGTTGCCCTATGCTCTACACGGCTACCGCACTACAGTTCGTAGTTCAACCGGGGCAACGCCTTTCTCTCTTGTATACGGCATGGAAGCAATCCTCCCATTGGAAGTGGAGATCCCGTCTCTCCGTGTGATTATTGAAGCAAAGTTGTCTGAGGCTGAATGGTGCCAGAGTCGGTACGACCAGTTGAATTTGATTGAGGAAAGACGTCTAGGTGCTTTGGCTCACGGTCAAATGTATCAAGCAAGGATGAAAAATGCTTTTGACAAGAAGGTCCGTCCTCGGGAATTCAGAGAGGGTGAACTCGTGTTGAAAAGAAGAATGAATCAGCAACCCGACCCAAGGGGCAAGTGGACGCCTAACTATGAGGGACCTTATGTTGTCAAGAAGGCTTTCTCTGGCGGTGCTTTGATTCTCACTCACATGGATGGTGTAGAACTTCCGAATCCTGTGAATGCCGATATAGTCAAAAAATACTTTGTCTAGATATGAAAAGAACAGCGTGGTAGGTCGAAAACCCGAAAGGGCGGCCTAGGCAGAAATGCGCTTCCCGGTGGATCGAAAACCCGAAAGGGCGGTCCAGGCAAAATAAGGGACAAGAAACAAAATGTAAAAGCTCGCTGAGATTACGTGTAACTCAGGCACAAATGAGCGTCTCGATGAGCCGAAAACCCGAAAGGGCGGTTCATGCAAAAATGAGATTGAAATAAAAGACAATTGACTATATCTGGCAAATTACCATTCCCCTTGGGATCCTTGCAATCAATGTCTGGCTGTTCTCATCCGAGGTTCCAACGCCTGTGGATCCAAGAGTTTCAGATATCATAGCAGTTACTGTGTTCAATGTACCACCAACCAATAAAATTACCATTTTCCAAGATTTGTAAATCTGTGGGGTCACGCCTTTGGCCGACTACCGCCCTTATACATCAATTTGAGCCTATGCTTTTGTTTGGCACTCATTTTCTATTCTATTCTCAAAGCTCTATACAAAAAGATCCTTTTTCTATGTTAATAATGATGCATGTCTGGAATAAACATCATGAAAATTGAAAATTTTTAAGCATTTTGAAAACAGGCCTGAACAGCTAGGTACATTCAAATGAACATGCATGAGCAAATCTATATTGATATCAGTTCCAATTCAAGTTATTAGCAAGCCTTCCTCCCAGTGACGGTCTGTGGTCAATGGCAAGAATGAAAAAACAGAATGAAAAGCATGGAAAAATGAATATGCTCGCTAAGTCGAAAACCCGAAAGGGCGGCTTAGGCAAAAAATGAGCACCCCGATGGATTGACAACCTTCAAAGGCAATTCAGGCAAAAACAGGGGCATGTGGAAAAAAAAACTATTCCCCGGTGGATCGAAAACCCGAAAGGGCGATCCAGGCAAAAATGGGATGAAAAAGAAAAATGAAAGGAAAAATGAAAGAAAAACAAACATGCCAAAAGCATTGACCACAGATGCGATGTCTGAAGCACTTACGTGACTGTTCCAACAAGCAGCAACACCATTCAGACTGTTTTTTTTTACAATTTTGCAGCTTCATACCTACAAGTGTTGGTCTCGGTGTATGTTCAAACGACGGCATCCCCAGAAGAGGAACTTTTGCAAATATATGTCCGAGCGCGAGCCATTACGTGCCCAATATTCCAATGTTTTGCCTGCCGCTGCGAAATTGTGTCTACAAATTGCCAATGTTGCATTCCAAAGCATTCATACATGCATAATCATGCATCTTACGTGTTCATGCATTCGATAAAATTGTTATGCTATTCATACGCATCTGCATTCTCAACTCCTATGTTAATCTCAACCAAAATCAATCATGTCAACTTCAAATTTCTTCTGCTAGCGATAAATGTCTACTGTCATGTCAATTTCAAAATTCAACAGTCTTGTCAACATTCCTGTCAAATTCAAGCTCCTGCAGTTATGTCAATCAAATTCAATTCCTTTTCAAATGTAATCTGTTTCTGTTAATGGCCAAGTGGCTAGTTCATACCCAAGAACAGCTTGTGCCTGCCAAATTGTTTCTGTTATCGGTCAAGTAGCAAGTTCACACCCACGAACAGCTTGTACCTATCCTTTTGATATCCGCCGAGCGACCAGTTCAGATCCAAGAACAGCTTGTGCTTTCTACTTTGTTCCCTGTCAGCCAAGTAACTAGTTCAAATACAAGAACGGCTTGTGCTTCCCGTTTTGTTTTTCTTTCAGCCAAGTAGCCAGTTCGTGTCCAAGAACAGCTTGTGCTTTCTATATTTTCTTTCAGCCAAGTAACCAGCTCAAATACAAGAGCAGCTTGCGCCCTTTTGTTGTCAATATTCCCGGTCAAGTGGCTAGTTCGCATTCAAGAACAGCTTGTACCTGTCAATTTGCTTTCGAGTCTCCCCAGTGAGTCTTGTTATCTGCTATTCTGTTAATGTCAATCAGTCCCGCAATGGATACGACATATATTCCTTTTTGCTATTCTGTTAATGTCAATCAGTCCCGCAATGGATACGACATATTCCTTTTTGCTATTCTGTTAATGTCAATCAGTCCCGCAATGGATACGACATTTTCCTTTTTGCTATTCTGTTAATGTCAATCAGTCCCGCAATGGATACGACATATTCCTTTTTGCTATTCTGTTAATGTCAATCAATCCCGCAATGGATACGACATACTCTGTTGTTTGCTATTCTGTCAATGTCTACCAATCCCGCAATGGATACGACATATTTTGTTAAATTCAATTCTCAGTTTGTCTTGCATTCATAACACAAATGTTGCATGGCATACATGACATTTACAAACGTATTTTTACGCCCAAAATCAGTGCAAATGTCGATATTTAAGTATCTTCGTCGCGTCAAGCCAAAGACTCTGTCTCTTGACTCTCCAAACGAAGAAACTTAAATAGGGGCAGCTGTCATACCCTCATTTTGGACCTAAAAATACTCTTTCAATTTCCCTGCTATTTTCTAATCTTTTCAAATTCACCATGTTTTCTACTGTGTTTCAACGGCATACATTACTGCTTCAGTCTTTTAAATTTTTGCATAAAATCATACAAAAGGGTATTTTGGTCATTTCCTACAAAGGAACCCATTTTTCAGTACCTACAATTTGTCCCTGAGTCTTTTCAACTTGTTCGCATAAATCTTTTATCAAATTCTGTTTAAAAATCATCATTTCGCATCTGAGTCAGTCTGAGTCATTTTGGCCCCAAGGGCATTTTAGTCTTTTCACATTATTCGAATTTTGGGCAGAGAGGTATTTTAAAATACCTCATTTTGTAATTTGTTTGTTTTAGTCCGTTTTGTCAATTTTAATCGTTTCACTTTACGTTGCATTTCAAATTACATTTTTTAACCAATTTCATTATTTTTTGCATTTTAGTCCTAATATCTTCAAAAATTGCATTTTAGTCCAGTTTCAAGGCAGTCAGTTTTTCTTTTTTCTTTCTTTTTCAAAAGCAGTCCAAACTTTTTAAAATTCTAAAACAGTCCCATTTCCTTTAATTTTCAAATAGGTCCAATTCTTGTTAATTGCAAAATAGTCCCATTTCTTTTCAAAATTGCAGATTGGTCCAATTTCAAGTCCAAGGCCACGCAAGTGTTCAATTCCACGTGGCAGTCCCCTATTGGCTCGCAGGCACACATGGCATGCTATAAAAGGCACACAGTGTCAGAATTCTGCAGATTGGAATCCACATCACCACAAACAGAATTCAATTTCTCTCTCCAAGGCAGTTAGATCAAACTCAGAATTCAGAAGAAAAACTCAAGAACACTAACAAACCCTAACCGTTTCTTGCAAGCAATTCAAGGTGAATCAATGGAGTTTGTGTGAACTCTCAGAGATTCTAGTACGAATCTTCATCACTGAGTTACTCTCTCTGCAATCCAAGCGTCGAATTCGTCACCGGAAGCAACGAATCCTAAACGCGATCACAGAGTTAAGATTGAAAAGAAGAGGGAAAGAGTCCAAGGGTTTCGGACCAGAGAAGAAGAAAAGAAGAGAATTACCGGCCTATTTCCAAATTCGAGCCAAGAAATCAACGAAGCCGAATCAAATTCAAGGTTTTCCGAAGATTTCGACTCAAATCTCGAATCAAAACTCAGGTAAACTCTCAAACCTACCTCATATCACTGAAAATCATCACAGAGTCCAGAACCACGTGAATCAATAGCAAGTTCAAACGGTCCGATCCAAAACCCCAACCCTAACATAAAAAATTGCTTGAAAAAACAAAGAAATGTTTCAAAATCCACAACGAGTGTAAACCGAAACAAATCCTTACGTTTTCACCATGATTTCAGCCAAAAAAACACAAGGGATCCGAACGGTTTGAACTTGTATCAACAAAACGAAGGATTCACGTTGTTCCAACGGTAAAAACGTTTTCTTTCGTTTGATTCATGAGTAGAATGATGAAACGAACGAAACAAGCCATGGATTAGCCATTTCTGAGCAAGATTCAAAGAACTAGGGTTAGGGTTTACAGGGAGAACGGCGGAGAAGAAGAGAAGAAGAAAGAGAAACGTTTGGAAAAATGAAGGAAACGGGTCGTGACCCCTTTTATGTAGGCACGTGAACCGGGTTGACCCAAACCCGGTCCACTCTCTCTTGTTCTCAGCCGTTTGATCTGGATCCAGATGGATCTGGATCAATCCAGCGCTCCTGAAGCATTATGGAGATCCGGATCCATCAGGAACCGTGGGTATGGGCCGGATAGCATAAGCCTTTATTGTTTTTTTTTCAGTTTCTTGGAATTGCTTACTAATTGCACCCTTGTTCTTGCTAATTGAACCTTCAGCATGCCAAAATTTTACTGAAAAATTCCAAGATTTTTACTGCATGTGTTTTACTATTTTCTTGACATTTCGTGCTATTTCTCATGCGAAAATTGGATAAAAAATATATGTTTGCCCTTTTCTTGCTAATTTGTGTCCGTTCCATTGTTTTCTTGGCGTTTCGCATGCGACGTTTGTTCCAATTTTGTGCCATGTGTCTCGGATACTTAATGCGCGTTTTGTGTGGTATTTTGCAGTTTTGTTAAGCTGGATTCTTGATGCTAATTATGCGATATTTTACTATTTTGTTACGTTTGATTTTTTTTGATTACTATTTTGTGATGATTCCATTTTTTGTTAAATTTGATTCTTGATACTAATTTTGTGATATTTTGCAATCTTATTAAATTTGATTCTTGGTACTAATTTTGTGACATTGGGCAATTTTGTTAAATTTGATTCTTGATTACTATTTTGTGATATTTCCATTTTCTTGTTAAATTTGGTTCTTGATTACCATTTTGCGATGTTTTGCAATTATGTTTAGTTGATTCTTGAAGCCTATTTTGTTAAGTGTGATTTCATGCCAATTTTGTGATAGTTACCATTTTCGTTTGGGATTGGTATTTCATTGTTATTTTATCTTGTTTACTAACCACTTTACTCTATGTCTCATACATACTAAGCATCTCATTCCCATTCCATCCTTATCCTTCATGGAGCATGCAATTTTCTACTATCTCATGTAATATTTTAGAATAGTTTACTTTCCTTTAAATTCTTGCAAGAATGTAGAATGTAAACTAGGACCCGATGTAAAAGACTATGGACTATAATGGTGTACACCGACACACGCACCGACACGCACACACGTTGTATGTTTACCGCTAGGTGTATGTGTAGGGCGCGTAAAACCTAGGAAAACTTATAATTTCTTCATCAAAAATCAACGCATAACTCAAACTATTTTTGCAATAAAATGAGGTCAAAACCTCACCTTTTTCTTTCATTTTCTTAAGACAAAATCAAAACTAGTGCTAATTTCCAACTTTAACCATTTCTTGTAAATAATTGACCAACCTCATTTGTTTTCAATTCTAATGCCTACACGGCCTCTTTCCCTTCTTCAAAATCTCCTTTTTTTTTCAAAACTAAAATTGAACCAACCCACAAAAAACATTTTGGAAGAGAACTACATGGAATTTTGATCCCTTAAAAGGGTATGTAGGCAAGAGACTCACATCTCTCCAAGTCCAATAAAATAAAATCCAATCTCCTCCCTCTCATTCTTAAAACCAATCATTCTTTTACAAATAGCAATAAAAGCAACGCATAAACGTAAAGCATAGAAAAACGGTTCCTATAGGATACTATAGTCACCGCGGGTGCCTAACACCTTCCCGCGATGAAATCAGCCCCGAACTTAGGATTTCTAAGGTTTTCTCGATTTTACCTTCCCCAAAAAAAATAGAAACATCAATGATCGAAAGGTTCAGATCCAATTAATGGTTTGACACCCGAAAATCGCGATGACAGAACTGATATCAATGTAGATTTGTTCATGCATGTTCATTTGAATGTACCTAGCTGTTCAGGCTTGTTTTCAAAATACTCAAAAATTTTCAATTTTCATAACGTTTATTCCAGACATGCATCATTATTAGCATAGAAGAAATCTTTTGTACAAAGCTTTGAAAATAGAATAGAAAAAGAGTGCCAAACAAAAGCATAGGCTCAAATCGATGTATAAGGGTGGTAATCAGCCAAAGGCGTGATTCCACGAATTTACAAAGCTTGGAAAATGGTAATTTTATTGGTTGGTGGTACATTGAACACAGTAGCTACTATGGTATCTAAAACTCTTGAATCCACAGGCGTCGGAACCTCGGATAAGAACAGCCAATCATCAGTCGCAAAGACCCCAAGGGGAATGGTAACTTGCCAGATATAGTCAATTGTCTTTTATTTCAATCTCATTTTTGCATGAACCGCCCTTTCGGGTTTTCGGCTCATCGAGACGCTCATTTTTGCCTGAGTTACATGTAATCTCAGCGAGCTTTTACATTTTTGTTTCTTGTCCCTTATTTTGCCTGGACCGCCCTTTCGGGTTTTCGATCCACCGGGAAGCGCATTTTTGCCTAGGCCGCCCTTTCGGGTTTTCGACCTACCACGCTGTTCTTTTCATATCTAGACAAAGTATTTCTTGACTATATCGGCATTCACAGGATTCGGAAGTTCTACACCGTCCATGTGTGTGAGAATCAGAGCACCGCCAAAGAAAGCCTTCTTCACAACATAAGGTCCTTCATAGTTAGGCGTCCATTTGCCCCTTGGATCAGGTTGCTGACTCATTCTCCTCTTCAATACGAGTTCACCCTCTTTGAATCCCCGAGGACGAACTTTCTTGTCAAAAGCATTTTTCATCCTTGTTTGATACATCTGACCATGAGCCAAAGAGTCCAGGCGTCTTTCCTCAATCAAATTCAACTGCTCGTACCGACTCTGGCACCATTCAGCCTCAGACAACTTTGCTTCCATAATCACACGGAGAGACGGAATCTCCACTTCCAATGGGAGGACTGCTTCCATGCCGTATTCAAGAGAAAAAGGCGTTGCCCCGGTTGAACTACGGACTGTAGTGCGGTAGCCGTGTAAAGCATAGGGCAACATCTCATGCCAGTCTTTGTATGTTGTTACCATCTTTTGCACAATCTTCTTGATGTTCTTATTGGCAGCCTCGACTGCACCATTCATCTGAGGTCTGTAAGAAGAAGAATTGTGGTGTTCAATCTTGAATTTCTCGCATAAGGCTTGTACCATGTCATTGTTCAGGTTGGTACCGTTATCAGTGATAATCTTGCTAGGAACACCATACCGACAGATGATGTTGCTCTTGATGAATTTGACTACTACTTGCTTAGTCACATTGGCATATGATGCAGCTTCGACCCATTTGGTGAAATAATTGATTACTACCAGAATAAAACGATGACCATTCGAAGCTTTTGGTTCAATTCTTCCGATCATATCAATGCCCCACATAGAGAAAGGCCATGGAGAAGACATAACATTGAGGGCGTGCGGAGGCACATGGATCTTATCAGCATATATTTGGCATTTGTGGCACTTCCTGGCATATTGAGAGCAATCACGCTCCATGGTCATCCAGTAGTAACCAGCTCTCAACAGCTTTCTAGACATAGCATGCCCCGATGCGTGGGTCCCAAAGGTGCCATCGTGCACATCGTGCATTAGCTGTCCTGCTTCACATTTATCAACACATCTTAACAACACCATATCGAAATTCCTTTTGTACAGGACATCCCCATCCAGCAGGAACTTGCTAGCCAGCCTGCGCAGCGTCTTCTTGTCTTTGTTGGAAGCATCCGGCGGGTACTCACGGCTTTGCAAAAATTGTTTGATATCATAATACCAGGGTTTGTTGTCGACTCCGCCTGAACCCGTCTGTACAGTTGCATCACTAACAGTAAACACATGAGCGGGCCGATCTAAGCGCTGTACTTTGATCATCGGTACGTGATTCCAATGGTTTACCTGGAACATGGAGGATAAGGTAGCAAGAGCATCGGCCATTTGGTTCTCCTCTCGGGGAATATGGTGCAACTCGACCTTTGTAAAATACGTCAACAGACGTCTGGCATAGTCACGGTAAGGGATCAGATTGGCATGATGGGTCTCCCATTCTCTCTTTATCTGGTTGATGACTAGTGCAGAGTCTCCATAGATGTCGAGGTGCTTGATTCTTATATCGATTGCTTCCTCAATCCCCAGGATGCACGCTTCATATTCGGCCACGTTGTTGGTGCATTCAAACACAATCCGGGCTGTGAAAGGGATGTGATGCCCCTGCGGAGCCACAATTACTGCGCCAATTCCTCGGCCATAAGCATTAACAGCACCATCAAAGACCAATCCCCACTTGCTATCAGGGTCTGGACCTTCACCGATTAGTGGTTCTTCACAGTCTCTTGACTTCAAGAACATGACCTCTTCGTCGGGGAAATCGAACTTCAAAGGTTGATAGTCATCGAGCAGTTGGCAAGCGAGATGGTCAGCCAGGATACTCCCTCTAATGGCTTTCTGAGCTTTAAACACGATATCATACTCTGATAGTAACATTTGCCAACGTGCTATTTTTCCAGTGACAGCCGGTTTCTCAAAGATGTACTTGATTGGATCCATCCGGGATATCAACCAAGTTGTGTGATTTATCAAGTAGTGGCGCAGGCGTTTGGCAGCCCAAGCTAGTGCACAACAGGTTTTCTCGAGCATTGTATACCGAGTCTCACAATCGGTGAATTTCTTGCTCAAATAGTAGATAGCATGCTCTTTCTTTCCAGTTTCATCTTGCTGACCGTGCACACATCCCATGGATTCATCCAACACTGACAGATACATGATCAATGGCCTTCCTTCCACCGGCGGAACGAGGATAGGAGGTTCTAGCAAATAACTCTTGATGTTGTCGAAAGCTTCTTGGCATTCATCATTCCATACCACAGGTTGATTCTTCCTGAGTAACTTGAAAATCGGCCCGCAGGTCGCAGTCATGTGAGATATAAATCTGGAAATGTAGTTCAAACGCCCGAGGAATCCTCTGACTTGCTTCTCGGTTTGCGGGGCCGGCATCTCGCGGATAGCTCGGACTTTATCAGGATCTACTTCAATGCCCTTCTGGCTGACAATGAAGCCTAGCAACTTCCCTGATCTAACACCGAACGTACATTTGTTTGGGTTCAGCCGAAGCTTGTATTTCCTCAACCTTTCGAACATCTTAGCCAAATATTCGACATGTTGCTCTTCATCGCTTGACTTGACAATCATGTCATCTACATACACTTCAACCTCTTTGTGAATCATGTCATGGAACAAAGTGGTCATCCCCCTTTGGTAGGTAGCACCAGCATTTATTAGACCGAACGGCATTGCTTTGCAGCAGAAAGTTCCCCATGGAGTGATGAACGACGTCTTCTCCCTGTCTTTGGGTGACATTTTGATTTGGTTATAGCCAGAAAAACCGTCCATGAAGGAGAACACCTTGCACTGGGCAGTATTGTCAACAAGCACATCGATGTGAGGCAGTGGGAAATTGTCCTTCAAGCTTGCTCTATTCAAATCTCTGTAATCAACACACATCCGAACCTTACCATCCTTCTTCGGCACTGGCACGATGTTAGCAACCCACTCGGGATACTCAACTGTCATGAGAAAACCCGCATCGATCTGTTTCTGCACTTCACCTTTGATCTTCAGAGCCATGTCCGGCCGAGTCCGTCTCAACTTTTGCCTGACAGGAGGACAGTCTGGTTTAGTCGGTATCCGATGCTCCACAATCCGGGGATCCAAACCCGGCATGTCTTCATACGACCATGCAAAAGTGTCCGAGTATTCGCGGAGAAGCTGGAAGATCCTCTTCTTGACCCCTTCCTCCAATGCAGCACCGACTTTGATCTCTCTTTTGTTATCCTCAGTACCCAAGTTGATTAGCTCGATCTCCTCCTGATGAGGCCGAATGGTTTTCTCTTCTTGTTCAAGCAGTCGGGCAATCTCGTCTGGTATATCATCACTATCCTCATCTTCGGCCTCAAACACCGGGGATTCAACAGTTTGGAGAAACATAGAGTCACTGTGTTCAATGGGTTCATTTTGGTTCGATCTGCGTGACATGATTGGATGATTTTTAGAAAATAATTTTCATGCAGATCTTTGAAATTAATAAGAAAATACAGATGTTTTGGTTTTTTCTGGCATTACCATTATTTCCAAGGGAAAAGCATTAAAGAAAGAAAAAGAGTCGTGAAAGAAACGACGTTTTTTATTGATAATGGTGATGTCGGAACAAACATGCCCTTTACAAAAGCGTCACTTCCGCCTCGGGCAGGGCGGAAGGATTGTTATTTTGAAAATAAAGCCTAAACAGCAAGACATATTACTTAGAATCATGCACAAACACAGGGAGATTGATAACATTCCAGTTCTTTGCAATGCCTCCTGGTATCACAAATGTGGGCCTAACCCCTCTTTCAGCAGCACCATCAAGAATTGCATTGGCAAACCCGGCACTACGGAACGTTCCAGTTGACACGCCTGACGTCGGAGAGAAACCGAGACCCTCTTTGCGTTTGTTGTCCAGCAACTGTATCAATTGGCCCCAACCAGCGGCCTCACCCTCCTGAACGGCTCTCTGCGCATCTTTCAACGAAGCCATCGTCGCACTAGCCCCCTTGGGTTCTGCACCCTCGATAGTTAAACCCTGGAATGCAGTTCCTTCGGCAGATTTAGCTTCGATGGAAGAGAAGGATGATAACTGACTGACCAGATAAGCTTCTTCCCCCTGCACTGTCACAAGTTTACCATTCCTTACGAACTTTAGCTTCTGATGGAGGGTAGAAGTAACTGCTCCGGCTTCGTGTATCCATGGTCTGCCGAGAAGGCAACTGTAAGAGGCATCTATGTCCATAACCTGGAAGGTAATCATGAATGTTTCAGGACCAATAGTCATGGGGAGATCTACTTCTCCAAGCACAGTTTTACGGGAACCATCGAAAGCCTTGACTAGGAAAGTACTCCTTCTCAGAGGAACTCCTTGGCAACTCAACTGATCCAAAGTCGACTTAGGCATCACATTCAACGACGACCCAGTGTCTACCAACACGTTGGACATCATATCTGTTTTGCAGTTCATGGAAATGTGCAGGGCCAAGTTGTGGTGCTTTCCTGCCTCTGGAAGTTCATCTTCACCAAACCAAAGGTTACTGCAAGCAGTGATGTTAGCCACTATTCCACCAAATTGATCCTCTGTGACTTCGTGGTCGACATAGGCTTGTTCCAACACTTTCAATAACACATTCCTGTGAGCCTCCGAACTGAGGAGTAGGGCCAAGATGGATATCTTCGAAGGAGTTTGTAGTAGCTGATCAACGATCTTATAATCGCTTTTCTTGATTATCCTCAAAATCTCATCCAGATTGGAATCTTCAATGGATTGGCCTGGACGGCTGGTACTTTCAACAACAGGAGGGATTGTCAATGGAGTAGTCTTATCAGCAGGAATTGTAACTTGCACATCATCTTTCTTCTGGAACAAAAGGGGTCGGACCTTGCCGCTCCTCAAAGCCGTCACTTCAGCGATACTGCCTACTGTGCTTGAGGACACCAAAGGTACTTCTTTCTCATTTTCCAACATAGTCGCACTGTACTTGTACGGGATGGCTTTCGCTAAGGTATATGGCACTGGACCAGGCAACCGTATGACCAACGGTTCAATGTCCTTCTTGGCGGGCGTGCTCTTGGCTGGAGTATCGTGGAAGATCGGCACTATTACACAAACATCACTGGTAGTCAGGTAGTTGTCATTCATCAATCTTTGGATATCAGTCTGGACTATGCTGCAACCCATAGGGTTCTGAAGACATTCATAGCAAGCAGCGTGGTCGTGGCTGAACAAGGAAGCTTGGCACAGCTTGATATGTAGCGGTACTAGGGGTGTAGTAACATTACGGACATTGAGACGAGGGATTTCTTAACATACTTCGATCATGTTCACGGCGGCATGGTTGGGGAGTGGATTGTCAAGCACATGTGGGACATTGTTTTCGAAAGATAGCTTTCCCTGGTCGATCAACTTCTTCACAATGTATTTCAGAGCGTAGCAACCTTCTACGTCATGACCTAGGGCGCCTTGGTGGAAATCACATCTGAGATCGGAGCGGAACCTGGGAGGCAATGGGTTTGGCGGAGACTTGCCAGGTCTAGTGGTGCAATACCCCTTATGTAACAGAGTTGGGAGTAGTTCAGCATACGCCATTGGTATCGGCGGGAAAGATGGTCTAGATTGAGGGCCTTGTTGTTGTTGTTGCGGTTGTTGTTGTATTTGTTGGGCGATGGCATTAACAGGGACCTGAGGCTGGCCCGGTAGTGGAGGGCATTGATGGTAGAACGGCGGATAGAACGGATGCTGGGCATACTGTAAGTACTGATACGGTTGAGGCAGTTGACAGGAGCGACAGTGGCAGATTGATTGGTTCCGGCAGACACCATTCCAACTTCTGATTCCTTTTTCTTATGATGACCATTGCCGTACTTCTTCGGTGCACTCGAGGACTCACCTTTCTCAAACACGATAATCCCCTCTCGGACAGCTTCTTCCAAGCGGGTTCCCATAGTGACCATCTCAGAGAAGTTGCTTAGGGCAGCAATAATCATTCTCTCAACATAATCTTTCTTCAGGGTCTTCAAGAATGTTTGAGTCATTTCTTCCTCGTCCAAAGCGGGGGTGATACGGGCAGCTGCCCCCCTCCACCTTTGTGCATATTCGCGAAAACTTTCGTCCTTTTTCTGAGAAAGAGACCGGAGGAACTCCCTATTCGGTTTGAGCCTGGTGTTGAATCCATAGTGGCTCTTAAAAGCAGCAGCTAGATCATCAAAAGTACGAATATCATCCTTGCTCAAACCGGTATACCACTCCGCGGCATCTTCCATTAGGCTGTCATGGAAGCAATGGATCATAAGTGAATCATTATCTGTATGGTTAGCCATCTTCCGGACGTACTTGATGATATGGTTCTGGGGGCAAGTCAGCCCATTGTAGCGGTCAAATTCCGGGACCTTGAATTTCTTGGGGACATCCACCCTCGACACTAAACAAAGATCGTGGGTTCTAACGAGGTCACTGCTCCCGCGGTTGGCCTTGATCTCGCGACGGAGTTCTCTGGCAAGCTCTTCCATTTTTTCTTCCATAGTTCCCAATACAGGAGTCTTTCCACGGTAATCATTAGCATTGGCGCCTTGAGGTGTAGAGTGCACAATTGGATCTGTGTAGACGGTTGACTGAGACAGCGTAGTATGAAGAGATGTGGGATCTGGTGGGGGTATCTGACCAACATTAGCAGCACCTGAAGTCGCGGCCCCTGAAACACCGGCTGCAGTATTGGGAGAGTAATAAGATGGGAGCCCATAGGGGTATCCCCTCGGCATAGCAAGAGATGCGGCGGGAATCGCTTCGGTAGTTGCTTGGGTGGACACGACCGGTTGTTCTTGAGCGGCTATCAGAGCAGTCATGGCGTCGAGAGCTTTGGCTAACTCTTCTCTAACAGAATCTAGTTCAGTGCGGAGCTGTGCATTCTCTTCTTCCATAGCTACTTGATTCCTCCTTCTGTATTGTCTAGTCTGATGTACTCTGGTAGGTTGATCGGTCCTTCGAGCACGAGCCACCTTTCACACTGTGGCAGAAGAACCAGGAGGCAATGAGCACTTGGAAGTTTTTTGTGACTGATGAATGATGCATATGATGCATGATATGTGCAAATGCAGATGCAAAAATGACTCTTTTTGTTACCAAAGGGTTTTTTAGACAAATTAGAATTCTTTGCAAACATTTTTGGACTAACAAATTGTTCAAAGCAAGTTGTTTTGATACATTGAGCCAAGGGAGTAGGCTTCTGAAACATAAGCTAAACAAACAACATAACCAATAGTAATCCTATCGTCCAGAACTAAGGAGTGACTGGGTAGTATTCGGAATCAGAGTCTGAAGCTAAAACACAATAATTGGCAAAGAAATCTCGACGACCTCTGACTCTCCTGGAGTCTCTCCTCAATAGATCATCCTTCTCCTCAAGCTCCTTCCTAACTCTGGCTAGTTCCTTCTTCAGCATTCGGTTCTCATGATCCTTCTGCTCGTCTTTGCCATCCAAAGTCATGATCAAGTTCTCAGCCTCACTGTAACGGGCTTTCCATGCTCGCTTCTCCTCACTCTCCATAGCTAGATGCTCCTGATACATCTCCTGAGTCGCGGGAGGTAACGGTAGTGGTCTAGACGGGGTAGATGCAGATACATGCCTCATAGCAGGGTAAGGCATGCCAATCTCCTCGGCTCGGTCTATCACCCACTGCGTATAGGCTTCATGAGCAATACCGGATCTCACGCCCAAGTGTCTCACATCCTTCCTACGAACCTTAGACCAAGCATCTGTAAAAGCTTTCCTTTGCCCGGTGGGGGCATTGGAATAGTAAAAGAACTCCTGTGATGTAGCAAGGTTAATAGGCTTCGCTCTCATAGGAAAACCAAACTGTCTCATGGCTAACTCGGGATTGTAGTTGATTCCTCCCCGGGTACCGAGAAGAGGTACATTGAGGAAATCCCCACAACCAGTGATAATCTCCTTGACTCGAGCTGCTGGAGTGATCCAAACCACCTCATCGGGAGTAAGAGCCATAATCCGCTGCGAATAAGACCAATTCTCCGTGTTGGCATGGAAGGAACTCGGGAGGTGAGAAATAAACCACCTATAAAGAAGAGGTATGCAGCAAAGAATAAATCCACGGCCCTTGAGAGTCCGATCATGGATGGCATGGTATGTGTCAGCTAACAAAGTAGGAACCGGATTCCTGGAGTGGAAGATTTCAATAGCGTTCATGTCCACGAAGTTGTCGAGATTCGGAAAGAGAACGAGCCCATAGATGAGTAGTGCCAGAATGGCCTCAAGAGTGTCCTGGCAAGTAGATTCGAGATTAGCCCGCTCAAGTAAGTACTTTGAAGTGAGGCCCTGGATATGAGACTTGGTGATGAGATTCTTAGATACATCGGAAGTCTTGAGATAAAGATCCTTAGCGATAACCAGAGGAGTAAGAGAAGATCCTGGGCCCGTGAAAGGTGTCTTCTCGGCTATAGGTAAACCCAATGAACAAGCATAAGCCTCAAGTGTAGGAACCAACTGAAAATCCGGGAAAGTGAAGCAACGGAAAACTGGATCATAGAATTGCACCAGAGTGTGCACCAGCTTCTCTTCTACATTAGTCCGGAGAATACCAAGCAAACCACCGTATCGGAGACGAAACCCAGTCGGATTCTTAACCTTGAGTGCCAACTCCCTTAGGCTAGCCAAATCAACTTCTTTGAACTTGTAAGACTTAGTCCTCTTCATGCCTGGTTATATTTGCAAAGAATTTTAGTTTGTCTATACCTTTTGATAAATGCATGTAAAAAATTTTATGCATGGATGCATGTATGCATGGTTTTAACAAGGAAAGCACGGTGGGCTAAGGTAACAAGTGGACACGGTGTCCGGTGAAGCTAAGGCTTTGATAGTAGTAACCGAAGTCCTATAAAGTTCCCAAACCACAACCTCTCTTGCGTATATCATGGTAGTACAAAGCAACGCTCGTCCATGATTATCCGTAAGAAGGTCTAGTTTGGGTGTAGTATCGCGTGACGACTAAATTTCGAGACAATGCTCGGTTTAGCCACCGCACTACGTCCTAAGAAAGGCCAAAGATGGGTTTGGTAACTACGGTTCATAGCCTTCATCGGTCAATTGGAAGTAAAGTGCCTAAGCATGACAACACACGCCGACAACATCACCTCCAAAATGCCTCAGCTATGTGAGATTGATCGCGTAATCCAATGCACGAGGCAACCCCCGGAATGGATTGTCGATTATATCTCTTCCTAATCTTAGGTTCACTCAGCCCGGGTATAAGGCTTTTGATATTCTCACCCCACACGTACACAAGAAAATTTTACATGTAACAATAAAGCAAAGTATAAACATAAAGCGTGTAAAACTAGGTGTAGCCCTAACATTCCCCAGTGAAGTCGCCATTTCTGTTATCGCGATTTTCGGGTGTCAAATCATTGATTAGATTTGAACCTTTCAATCATTGATATCTCTATTTTTTTTGGGGAAAGGTAAAATCGAGAAAAAACCTTTAGAAATCCTAAGTTCGGGGCTGATTTCACTACGGGAAGGTGTTAGGCACCCGTAATGACTATAGTATCCTATAGGAACCGTTTTACTATGCTTCACGTATACGCTTTTGCTTTTATTGCTATTTTGTAAAAAGGAGGGGTTGATTTTAAGAATGGGAGAAAGAAGATTTTGGGTTGTTTTTATTGGACTTGGAGAGATTTTGAGTCTCTTGCCTACATACCCTTTTAAGGGATCAAAATTCCATGTAGTTCTCTTTCAAAATGTTTTTGTGGGTTTAATTTGTTTTTTTTTTAGTTTGAAAAAGATTTTGAAGAAGGGAAAGAGGCCGTATAGGCATTAGAATTGAAAAGAAAAAGAATGCATTTGGTTGGTTCAATTGTTAATGAAAACGGTTAGAGTTGGAAATTAATTGCTTTTTGATTTGATTAAGAAAATAAAGGAAAAATCCTTTGGAGTTTTGACTCCAAGGTTTATTTGGAAAATATTTGAAGTGATGGAAGTTATTTGTTTTTCCTAAAAAGATTAATTTTCTCTAAGTATCGCGCATCCTAAACATACACCTAGCGTTAGCTCATGCAACGTGTGTGCGTGTCGGTGCGTGTGTCGGTGTACATCATTATAGTCCATAGTCCTTTACATCGGGTCCTATTTTACATGCTACGGTCTTGCAAGAAATTAAAGAAAAGCAAACTACCTAAACATTGCATGGGAATTAGTTGAATGTTCCCTGAAAGGGTTAGAGGAAGAAATGGGAATGAGATGAGATGCTTAGTATGCATGAAACATAGAGTAAAGCGGTTAGTAAAACAAGGAAAATTAATAATGAAATACTAATCCTAAACAAGATGGTAACTATCACAAAAATTGGCATAAAAATCACACTACCCAAAATTGCAAAATATCACAAGATTGGCGTCAAAACTCTAACTAAACAAGATTGCAAAATATCACACAATTAATATCAAGAACCAAGCTAAACATAATCGCAAAACATCACAAAATTGCAATCAAGAACCAAACTAAACATAGTTGCAAAATATCACAAAATTGCAATCAAGAATCAATTTTAACTAAGTTAACAAAGAAACGTCACAAAATTGTAATCAAGAATCAATTTAACAAGAACATGAGAAATATCGCAAAAGTTGTAAGCAAAATCAATTAACTAACACAATTAAACATATCGCAAAAATAGTAAGCAAGACCAATTAGCTAACACAATTTGAATGAATTAACACAAACTCAGAGATAGACTCATTATAAAATTAAGCGCCAAACATCAACATCACATGACACATTTTGGATCAAAAATCATACGAGAAAATTCATACAAAGAACTCAAGATATGCAAATCAAGATAGGGATTAGCACATGTTACTTCCATCAATTTTGAGCGTGTAAAAAAAAAAAAAATATCACAAAACAGTCAAACACATATCAAGAAACTATGGTAATTTTTCTCGAGATTTTCACAAAAATTTAACATGCACAGGGGTCCAAACAGCTAAAACGTGGGTGCCATTAGCAAGCAGATTCAAGAAACTGAAAAAACACATGAAAAACCTATGCTACCCGGCCCAAACCCACGGATCTGATGGATCTGGATCTCCAAAACGCTTCAGAAGCGTTGGATTGATCCGGATCCAACAGGATCTTGATCAAACGGCTGAAAGTAAGAGAGAGTGGGTCGGGTTTGGGTCAACCCGACCCAAGCACATATATAAAAGGGGTTTTTCACCCGTTTCCTTCATTTTTTCAAAACCTTTCTCTTTCTTCCTCTCTTCTTCTCCGCCGTTCTCTCTTCTCTTCACAAACCCTAAACCTAACTTTGTGAATCCTACCCAGAATCTCACAAAACATGGCTCAATCGCTTCCTTTCATCGTTCTAATCATGAATTTGATATTGAAATGCACATGCATGAACTGAATCACCGTAGATCTGAGCTTTTGTTTACGGATTCCAATCGGCTCTTTGGTTCTTTCTTTTGATTTAAACCTTTGTTTTGATGAAACTTTTTACGGATTCAGGGGTTTACAACGATTGATTCACGTTGTAAACCCTAAAATCCCTCACGGTTTTGGAAAAAGTTAGGGTTTCATTCCTTTTTTGAACCGGACCTTTCGAATTCGTACGGATCTATGTTGATTCAGTCTTGCTGATGTTTATGCGTATGAAAGAGGTAAGTTTTTTTGATTTTTCACCTGGTTTTGGTTCGGAGATTCGATCTTGAGCCTTCGGAATCCTTCGACCTTGATTCTGTTGTTGATTTTGAGATTGAAATCCGGAAATAAACCGTGGTTCTTCTTTCTTTTTCCTCACCGGTTCGGAATCCTTGAAATTCTTCCCCTCTTCTTCTCAATCTCTGTGATTCTGCGATCGTGTTGAATTCGTTGCTTCTGGCAATGGATTCGATGCTCGAATTGCAGAAACACTGGCTCAGTGATGAAGATTCAGTTGAATCTCTGAGAGCTGCGTGAAAATTCCATTGATTTTGGCTTAATTTGCTTCTGAAATGGTTAGGGTTTATGAAAAATGTTCTTCAGTTTCTTGAGTTTGTTATGATTTTGATCCAACTGAATAGAGAGAGAAATTTGTGAGTTGTTTGTGTTGATGTGGCGCGTGAATCTGATTCTGTTACTGATTTGTACAGTGGTGGCCTTTTATAGGCTGCCACATGTGCCCCTGAGCCAATGAGCTTGTGACATGTGGACTTTCCTGCTTGCGTGGCATCCCTTGGACAGAACTGTAAAAACAGACTAAAATGCAATTTTGGGAACTTTGGGACTGAAATGCAATTTTTGAAAGATTGGACTGTTTTTTTTAAAAGAATTAAAAGGAAAGAATTGCCTAAAACTGGAATTGGGACTCTTTGCAATAGAATGTAAAATTTGGACTAGATTGCAATTTTTGAAAATATTAGGACTAAAATGCAATAATAATAAAATTGGTTAAAAAATGTAATCTGAAATACAACGTAAAGTGAAACAGTTAAAATTGACAAAATGGACTAAAATGAACAATCTACCAAAAATGAGGTATTTTAAAATACCTCTCTGCCCAAAATTTGTTTGATGTGAAAAGACTGAAATGCCCCTGGGGCAAAAACGCCTCAGACTGATCCAAACTGACTCAGATGCAGGCTAAGATGATTTTTTAAACAGAATTTGACAAATGATTCATGCAAACAGATTGGAAAGACTCAGGGACAAATTGTAGGGACTGAAAATGGGCTCCTTTGTAGGAAATGACCAAAATACCCTTTTGTATGATCTTATGCAAAAATTTAAAAGACTGAAGCAGTAACGTATGCAGCTGAAGCATAGTAGAAAACACGGTGGATTTGAAAGTATTAGAAAATAGCAGAGGAATTTGTATGAGTATTTTTAGGTCCAAAATGAGGGTATAACAGTAGTTCGCTTGAGCGAACGCTCAACTGGGCAGAAATAAAACCTACGATTTTCTAACCCCATTTCCATCCAAAAACCCAATTTTAATCCCCCAATCACCCAAAATGATTTAGAATAAGGTTTATGGGTTCATGGCACAACAAAACAACAGAAACAATTTACATAAGCATCATCATCATCATATAATTCATCAATCATAGTATTTTCATAACTTTAACCCTAATCCAACAAAACCACCATTTTTCAATTCAATTCATGAAAGCATACATATATATATATATATATATATATATATATATATATATATATACAATTGAATCATAAACCCACCCTTACCTCAATTAAGCAAATTCCTACAGCAATTGGATGAATTTCCTCTTCCTAGTTCTTCCCTTGGCCTCTTCTCTCTTTCTCCCAAAAGCTTACTTTTCTTTGTTTTATTGATACGTACTTTTGTTTTTCTTTCCTTACTGACTCTTTCTATTCTCTTACCAACCAAAACCTTTCTTTCTCTTAACTCCCTCTTAACTTCCTAATTTACAGTGTAACCCCCACAACCTTAATTCCAATAATATCAATTAAATCCCTTTAATCTAAATATTACTATTTCTTCTAATTTCATAAAATTCTACAAATAATTATATAATAAAATATATCAAACAACAACACACCAACATTCACATAAATCAACATTTTCATATAAAATACACCAATCATAATAAAAATCAACCAAAATTAGTAAAATATAAAATAGGGCGTTACAACTCTCCCCAACTTAGATAATTTCGTCCTCGAAATATTACCTCAAGCAACAAACAACTCAGGATAAGATTCTTGCATCTTGCTCTCCAATTCCCAAGTCAAACTCTCACCGGTTACACCGCCCCAAACAACTCTTACTAGAGGTATCTCCTTTCCTCTCAGCTGCTTCACCTTGCGATCATCAATCCTCAAAGGTAAAGTCTCAACGGTAAGATTATCCCTAACTTGCACATCATCCCTAGGAATAACATGCGAAGGATCTGCTACATACTTCCTCAACTGCGACACATGAAACACATCATGCAAGTTCGATAGATGTGGTGGCAATCCAATCCGATATGCCACGGTTCCAACTCTCTCGGAAATCTGATAAGGACCAATGAACTTTGGAGTCAACTTCTTCGACTTCAATGCACGTCCTACACCCGTCATCGGAGTAACCCTCAAAAACACATGCTCACCCTCCTGAAACTCAAGGGCTTTTCTACGCTTATCATGGTAACTCTTCTGACAATTCTGTGATGCTTTCATCTTTTCCCTTATCATCTTGACTTTTTCTGTAGTCTGCTGCACTAACTCAGGTCCCAACACAACACTTTCACCCGACTCAAACCAACACAGAGGGGTTCTACACCTTCGACCATACAAAGCTTCGAACGGTGCCATACCAATACTTGAATGGTAACTATTGTTGTAAGTAAACTCTATCAACGGTAAGTGGCTGTCCCAAGCTCCACCTTGCTCGAGTACACACACTCTCAACAAATCCTCCAAGGATTGGATAGTCCTCTCCGACTGACCATCTGTATGCGGATGATAAGTCGAACTCAATCTCAATTTCGAACCCAAAGCATCTTGCAAGCTCTTCCAAAACCTTGAAGTGAACCTCGGATCTCTATCCGACACAATACTAGATGGAACACCATGCAACTTCACAATGTCACGGATATAAATCTCCGCCAACTGGGCTACCGGATAAGTAATATTAATCGGAATAAAGTGCGCCGACTTAGTCAACCTGTCGACCACGACCCAAATGGCATCATGCCCTCTTGGAGTATTCGGTAAACTCGTCACAAAATCCATAGAAATGCTATCCCACTTCCACTCAGGTACATCTAACGGAGTCAACAGCCCTGCAGGCTTCTGATGCTCAACCTTAGACTTTTGACAAGTCAAACATGCATACACAAACTGAGCAACATCCCTCTTCAACCCGAACCACCAAAACAATTTCTTCAAGTCATGATACATTTTAGTAGCTCTGTTATACCCTCATTTTGGACCTAAAAATACTCATTCAAATTCCTCTGCTATTTTCTAATGCTTTCAAATTCACCGTGTTTTCTACTGTGCTTCAGCTGCATACGTTACTGCTTCAGTCTTTTAAATTTTTGCATGAGATCATACAAAAGGGTATTTTGGTCATTTCCTACGAAGGAACCCATTTTAGTCCCTACAATTTGTCCCTGAGTCTTTTCTATTTGTTTGCATAAACCATTAATCAAGTTTTGTACAAAAATCATCTTAGTTTGCATCTGAGTCAGTCCGAGTCAGTTTGAGTCACTTTTGCCCCAAGGGCATTTTAGTCTTTTCACATCACACAAATTTTGGGCAGAGAGGTATTTTAAAATACCTCATTTTGGTAGTTTGTTCGTTTTTAGTCCATTTTGCCAATTTTAACTGTTTCGCTTTACGTTGTTTCCAATTTACTTTTTTTTACCAGTTTTATTTTACTTTTTGCAATTTAGTCCAAGTCTTATGTTTAATTGCAAATTAGTCCAAATACTTTTTAAAAAAATTACAAATCAGTCCCATTTTCATTTTTTTTTGTTGTTTTATCTTATTTTTACAGATTAGTCCCTTTAGTTTCATTTTTGCAGATTAGTCCCTTTAGTTTCATTTTTTGCAGATTGGTCCTTGAGTCAAAAACAGTCCACATGCCACGCAGGCCAATCCAGGTCCAGGTGTCAGGTTCCCATTGGTCCAGAGGCCACATGGCAGCCTATATAAGGCTATGCACTGTACCAGTCAGAGGGAGATCCATTCATCACGAGCCACATCATCACAAACAGAAGAGAAATTTCTCTCTCTTTTCAGTTAGATCAAAACTCACAAATCCAGAAAAAGTTCAAGAACATTCAAACCCTAACCGTTTCCAGAAATCAAATTCAAGCTAAAACCATGGGATTAGTGTGAGCTCTCAGAGATTCAAGCTTGAATCTTCATCATTGAGCCTTGCTCTCTGCAATTCAAGCACTGAATTCATCACCAGAAGCGACGAACTCAGTACGATCACAGTGAGAAGATTGAGAAGAAGAAGGAAAGAAGAATTCAAGAAATCCGAACCGGTTAAGGAGAAAAAGAAGAAAATCACCAGTTTCATTTCAGAATTCAAGCCAAGAATCAATAAAAACAGCATCAAATCGAAGTATTCCAAAGATCCGAATCAAATCTCCGAACAAAAATCAGGTAATCATCAAAGAAACTTACCTCTTTTCATTCATACGCAGTAATGAACACTAGACCGATGCGGATTAACAAGATTCGAAGCTTTTTCATTCAAAAATGGTGAAACCCTAACTTTTTTCCAAAACAACAGAGATTCTGAGATTTACAACGATTTTAAACCGTTGTAAATCAACGAATCCATAAAGATTTCATGGGAGAAAGCTTCGAATCAGACAAACATGAAACGGTTCGAAACCGTACAAGATTCAACAAATCCGCATAGATTCGTTGTATGCTTACGGATTTCAACGTCAGAATCATGTTTAGAAGCAAGATTTAAGACGATTAAGCCAAGATTCTTTCATTTCTGGGTAGATTCATGTGGATTAGGGTTTCGAAGAGGGAATGTGAGAACGGCGCAAGAGAGAAGAAGAAGAAAGAGAAACGACCCAAAGAAATGAAGGGAACCGGGTTCCCAGTGCTTTTATACAAGCTTCTGGACCGGGTCGCTCCATACCCGGTCCACTTCCCCTTAGTTGTGTGCGTTGGATCAAGATCTTGATGGATCTGGATCAATCCAACGCTCCTGGAGTGTTAGATTGATCCGGATCCATCAGATCCGTGGGTTTGGGCTTTTTACCCGTAGGCTTTTGGTTTCCTTTCAATTTCTTGAGTTTTTCTTGTTATGTGCACCCCTGTGTTTGCTATTTGGACCTCTTGTACGTCTTGATTTCTTTACAAAATTCCAAAAAAATTGCTATGCGTTCTTGGTATATTTGTGACTGTTTTGTGATATTTTACATGTGAAAATTGATGAAAATTTGGCAAGTGCTAATTTCTCATTTGATTGGGATATCTTGTGTTTTTTTATAAATTTTCTCGCATGTTTGCTCATCCAAATTCTTGTCCCATGATTTTGGTGGTTAGCACTTGATTCCATGGTGATTTACCCCTGTTCCCATAATAACTCATTGAATTGTGTTAAGTTTGATGCTTTTGTAACATTCTCAATGTTGTTAAACTTAGATTTTTTTGATATTTTGCAACTTTGTTAATTGGATTCTTGATACCAACTTTGTGATATTTGGCAATTTTGTTAAACTTGATCCTTGATACCAATTGTGTGATATTTTGCAATTTTGTTATATTTGATTCTTGATTACTATTTTGTGATATTTCCATTTCCTTGTTAAAATTGATTCTTGATTACTATTTTGTGATATTTCCACTTTCTTGTTAAATTTGATTTTTGATTACCATTTCGTGATGTTTTGCAATTGTGTTTAGTTGGATCTTTGATGCCAATTTTGTGGTATTTTGCAATGTTGTTTAGTGTGATTTTATGCCAATTTTTGTGATAGTTTACCATTTTGTTTAGGAGTAGTATTTCATTACCATTTCATCTTGTTTTACTAACCACTTTACTCTATGTTTCATGCATACTAAGCATCTCATCTCATTCCCATTTCTTCCTTAACTCCTTCATGGAACACCCAACTGTTTCTCATGCAATGTTTAGGTTTAGTTTATTTTCTTTAATTTCATGCAAGGCTATAGAATGTAAAATAGGACCCGATGTAAAGGACTATGAACTATAATGATGTACACCGATACACGCACGGACACACGCACACACGTTGTATGTTCATCGTTTAGGTGTATGTTTAGGATGCATGATACTTAGAGAAAATTAATCTTTTAAAAAACAAATAACTTCCATCACTTCAAATATTTTCCAAATAAACCTTGGAGTCAAAACTCCAAAGGATTTTTCCTTTATTTTCTTAATCAAACCAAAATGCAATTAATTTCCAACTTTAACCGTTTTCATTAACAATTGAACCAACCAAATGCTTTTTCCTCTTTTCAATTCTAATGCCTATACGGCTTCCTTCCCTTCTTCAAAACCTTTTTTTCAAATTTAAAAACAAATTAAACCCACAAAAATATTTTGGAAGAGAACTACATGGAATTTTGATCCCTTAAAAGGGTATGTAGGCAAGAGACCCAAAATCTCTCCAAGTCCAATAAAAACAAACAAAATCTCCTTTCTCTCATTTTTAAAATCAAACCCTCTCTTTTTCACAAATAGCAATAAAAGCAAAGCGTATACGTAAAGCATAGTAAAACGGTTCCTATAGGATACTATAGTCATTGCGGGTGCCTAACACCTTCCCGTAGTGAAATCAGCCCCGAACTCAGAATTTCTAAGGTTTTTCTCGATTTTACCTTTCCCCAAAAAAAATAGAGACATCAATGATTGAAAGGTTCAAATCTAATCAACGATTTGACACCCGAAAATCGCGATGACTGAAATGGCGACTTCACTGGGGACAGTTTTTAGGGCTACGCCTAGTTTTTCATGCTTTATGTTTATGCTTTGCTTTATTGTTACATGTAAAAATTTTCTTATGTACGTGTGGGGTGAGAATATCAAAAGCCCTATACCCGGGTTGAGTGAACTTAAGATTAGGAGGAGATATAATCGACAATCCATTCCGGGGGTCGCCTCGTGCATTGGATTACGCGATCAATCTCACATAGCTGAGGCATTTTGGAGGTGATGTTGTCGGCGTGTGTTGTCATGCTTAGACACTTTACTTCCAATTGACCGATGAAGGCTATGGACCGTAGTTACCAAGCCCATCCTTGGCCTTTCTTAGGACGTAGTGCGGTGGCTAAACCGAGCGTTGTCTCGAAATTTAGTCGTCACGCGATACTACACCCAAACTAAACCTTCTTACGGATAATCATGGACAGGCGTTTCTTTGTACTACCATGATATACGCAAGAGAGGTTGTGGTTTGGGAACTTTATAGAACCTTGGTTACTACTATCAAAAGCCTTAGTTTCACCGGACACCGTGTCCACCTTAGCCCACCGTGCTTTCCTTGTTAAAACCATGCATACATGCATTCATGCATAAATTTTCTACATGCATTTATCAAAGGGTATAGACAAACTAAAATTCTTTGCAAATATGACCAGGCATGAAGAGGACTAAGTCTTACAAGTTCAAAGAAGTTGATTTGGCTAGCCTAAGGGAGTTGGCACTCAAAGTTAAGAATCCGACTGGGTTTCGTCTCCGATACGGTGGTTTGCTTGGTATTCTCCGGACTAATGTAGAAGAGAAGCTGGTGCACACTTTGGTGCAATTCTATGACCCAGTTTTCCGTTGCTTCACTTTCCCGGATTTCCAGTTGGTTCCTACGCTCGAGGCTTATTCTTGTTTATTGGGTTTGCCTATAGCCGAGAAGACACCTTTCACAGGCCCGGGATCTTCTCTTACTCCTTTGGTGATTGCTAAGGATCTTTATCTCAAGACTTCTGATGTGTCTAAGAATCTCGTTACCAAGTCTCACATTCAGGGTTTCACTTCAAAGTACTTACTTGAGCGGGCTAATCTTGAATCTACTTGCCAGGACACTCTTGAGGCCATTCTTGCACTACTTATCTACGGGCTCATTCTTTTTCCGAATCTTGACAACTTTGTGGACATGAATGCTATTGAGATCTTCCATTCCAGGAATCCGGTTCCTACTTTGTTAGCTGACACATACCATGCCATCCATGATCGGACTCTCAAGGGTCGTGGATTTATTCTTTGCTGCATACCTCTTCTATATAGGTGGTTTATTTCTCACCTTCCGAGTTCTTTCCACGCCAACACGGAGAATTGGTCTTACTCGCAGCGGATTATGGCTCTTACTCCCGATGAGGTGGTTTGGATCACTCCAGCAGCTCGAGTCAAGGAGATTATCACTGGTTGTGGGGATTTCCTCAATGTACCTCTTCTCGGTACCCGAGGAGGAATCAACTACAACCCCGAGTTAGCCATGAGACAGTTTGGTTTTCCTATGAGGGCAAAACCCATCAACCTTGCTACATCTCAGGAGTTCTTTTACTATTCCAATGCCCCCACCGGGCAAAGGAAAGCTGTTACAGATGCTTGGTCTAAGATTCGTAGGAAGGATGTGAAGCATTTGGGTGTGAGATCCGGTATAGCTCATGAGGCCTATACTCAGTGGGTGATAGATCGAGCCGAAGAGATTGGCATGCCTTACTCTGCTATGAGGCATGTGTCTGCAGCTACTCCATCTAGACCATTACCGTTGCTCCCCGCGACTCAGGAGATGTATCAGGAGCATCTGGCTATGGAGAGTGAGGAGAAGCGAGCATGGAAAGCCCGTTACAGTGAGGCTGAGAACTTGATCATAACTTTGGATGGCAGAGACGAGCAGAAGGATCATGAGAACCGGATGCTGAAGAAGGAACTAGCCAGAGTTAGGAAGGAGCTTGAGGAGAAGGATGATCTATTGAGGAGAGACTGCAGGAGAGTCAGAGGTCGTCGAGATTTCTTTGCCAGCTATTGTGGTTCGGCTGCAGACTCGGATTCCGAATACTACCCAGTTACCCCCTAGTTCTGGATGATAGGATGGACTATTGATTATGTTGTTTGTTCAGCTTATGTTTCAGAAGCCTACTCCCTTGGCTCAATGTATCAAAACAACTTGCTTGGAATAATTTGTTAGTCCAATAATGTTTGCAAAGAATTCTAATTTGTCTAAAAAAACCCTTTGGTAATAAAAAAGAGTCATTTTTGCATCTGCATTTGCACATATCATGCATCATATGCATCATTCATCAGTCACAAAAAACTTCCAAGTGCTCATTGCCTCCTGGTTCTTCTGCCGCAGTGTGAAAAGTGGCTCGTGCTCGAAGGACCGATCAACCTACCAGAGTACATCAGACTAGACAATACAGAAGGAGGAATCAAGTAGCTATGGAAGAAGAGAACGCACAGCTCCGCACTGAACTAGCTTCCGTGAGAGAAGAGTTAGCTAAAGCTCTCGACGCCATGACTGCTCTGATAGCCGCTCAAGAACAACCGGTCGTGTCCACTCAGGCAACTACCGAAGCGATTCCCGCCGCATCTCTTGCTATGCTGAGGGGATACCCCTATGGGCTCCCATCTTATTACTCTCCCAATACTGCAGCCGGTGTTTCAGGGGCCGCAACTTCATGTGCTGCTAATGTTGGTCAGGTACCCCCACCAGATCCCACATCTCTTCATACTACGCTGCCTCAGCCAACCGTTTACACAGATCCGATTGTGCACTCTACGCCACAGGGCGCCAATGCTAATGATTACCGTGGAAAGACTCCTGTATTGGGAACTATGGAAGAAAGAATGGAGGAACTTGCCAGAGAACTCCGCCGCGAGATTAAGGCCAACCGTGGGAGCAGTGACCTCGTCAGAACCCACGACCTTTGTTTAGTGCCGAGGGTGGATGTCCCCAAGAAGTTCAAGGTCCCGGAGTTTGATCGCTACAATGGACTGACTTGCCCCCAGAACCACATCATCAAGTACGTCCGGAAGATGGCTAACCATGCAGACAATGATTCACTTATGATCCATTGCTTCCAGGACAGCCTAATGGAAGATGCCGCGGAGTGGTATACCGGTTTGAGCAAGGATGATATTCACACTTTTGATGATCTGGCTACTGCTTTTAAGAGCCACTATGGATTCAACACGAGGCTCAAGCCGAATAGAGAATTCCTCCGGTCTCTTTCTCAGAAAAAGGACGAAAGCTTTCGCGAATATGCACAGAGGTGGAGGGGGCAGCTGCCTGTATCACTCCCGCTTTGGACGAGGAAGAAATGACTCAAACATTCTTGAAAACCCTGAAGAAAGATTATGTTGAGAAAATGATTATCGCTGCCCCAAGCAACTTCTCTGAGATGGTCACTATGGGAACCCGCTTGGAGGAAGCTGTCCGAGAAGGGATTATCGTGTTTGAGAAAGGTGAATCCTCGAATGCACCGAAGAAATACGGCAATGGTCACCATAAGAAAAAGGAATCAGAAGTTGGAATGGTGTCTGCCGGAACCAATCAATCTGCCATTGCCACTCCCGTCAATGCTACACAACTACCTCAACCGTATCAGTACCTACAGTATGCTCAGCATCCATTCTATCCGCCGTTTTACCATTAGTATCCTCCACTACCGGGCCAGCCTCAGGTCCCTGTTAACGCCATCGCCCAACAAATGCAACAACAACCACTAGCTCAACTACAACCGCAACAACAACAACAAGGCCCTCAATCTAGACCATCTTTCCCGCCGATACCAATGGCGTATGCTGAACTACTCCCAACACTGTTACATAAGGGGTATTGCACCACTAGACCCGGGAAGCCTCCGCCAAATCCACTGCCTCCCAGGTTCCGCTCTGATCTCAGATGTGATTTCCACCAAGGCGCCCTAGGACATGATGTAGAAGGTTGCTACGCTCTGAAATACATTGTGAAGAAGTTGATCGACCAGGGAAAGCTATCTTTTGAAAACAATGTCCCACATGTGCTCGACAATCCACTCCCCAACCATGCCGCCGTAAATATGATTGAAGTGTGCGAAGAAATCCCTCGTCTCAATGTCCGTAATATTGCTACACCTCTAGTGCCACTGCATATCAAACTTTGCCAAGCTTCTCTGTTCAGCCACGACCACGTTGCTTGCTGTGAGTGTCTTCAGAACCCTACGGGTTGCAGCGTAGTCCAGACTGATATCCAAAGCTTGATGAATGACAACTACCTGACTACCAGTGATGTTTGTATGATAGTGCCAATCTTCCACGATACTCCGGCCAAGAGCGCACCCGTCAGGAAGGACGTTGAACCGTTGGTCATACGGTTGCCTGGTCCAGTGCCATATACCTCAGCGAAAGCCATCCCGTACAAGTACAGTGCGACTATGTTGGAAAACGGGAAAGAAGTACCTTTGGTGTCCTCAAGCACAGTAGGCAGTATCGCTGAAGTGACGGCTTTGAGGAGCGGCAAGGTCCGCCCCCTTTTGTTCCAGAAGAAAGATGATGCGCCAGTTGTGACTCCTACTAATAAGACTACTCCATCACCAATCCCTCATGTTGTTGAAAGTACCAGCCGTCCAGGCCAATCCATCGAAGATTCCAATCTGGATGAGATTTTGAAGATAATCAAGAAAAGCGATTATAAGATCGTTGACCAACTATTACAAACTCCTTCGAAGATATCCATCTTGGCCCTACTCCTCAGTTCGGAGGCTCACAGGAATGTGTTATTGAAGGTGTTGGAACAAGCATATGTCGACCACGAAGTCACAGAGGACCAATTTGGTGGGATAGTGGCCAACATCACTGCTTGCAGTAACCTTTGGTTTGGTGAAGATGAACTCCCAGAGGCAGGGAAGCACCACAACTTGGCCCTGCACATTTCCATGAACTGCAAAACGGATATGTTGTCCAACGTGTTGGTAGACACTGGGTCGTCGTTGAATGTGATGCCTAAGTCGACTCTGGATCAGCTAAGTTGTCAAGGAGTTCCTTTAAGAAGGAGTACTTTCCTAGTCAAGGCTTTCGATGGTTCCCGTAAAACTGTGCTTGGAGAAGTAGATCTCCCCATGACTATTAGTCCTGAAACATTCATGATTACTTTCCAGGTTATGGACATAGATGCCTCTTACAGTTGCCTTCTCGGGAGACCGTGGATACACGAGGCCGGTGCAGTCACTTCTACCCTCCACCAGAAGCTGAAGTTCGTAAGGAATGGTAAACTTGTGATAGTGCATGGGGAAGAAGCTTATCTGGTCAGTCAGTTGTCATCTTTTTCTTGCATCGAAGCTAAATCTGTCGAGGGAACTGCATTCCAAGGTTTGACTATCGAAGGTGCGGAGCCCAAGAGAGCTAGTGCTGCCATGGCCTCATTGAAAGATGCGCAGAAGGCTGTTCAGGAGGGTCAGGCCGCCGGTTGGGGCCAATTGATACAGCTGCTGGACAACAAGCACAAAGAGGGTCTCGGTTTCTCTCCAACGTCAGGCGTGTCGACTGGAACGTTCCGTAGTGCTGGATTTGCCAATGCAATTCTTGACGGTGCTGCTGAAAGAGGGGCTAGACCCACATTTGTGATACCAGGAGGCATTGCAAAGAACTGGAACGTTATCAATCTCCCTGTGTTTGTGCATGATTCTAAGTAATATGTCTTGCTGTTTAGGCTTTATTTTCAAAATAACAATCCTTCCGTCCTGCCCGAGGCGGAAGTGACACTTTTTGTAAAGGGCATGTTTGTTCCGACATCACCATTATCAATAAAAAACGTCGTTTCTTTCACGACTCTTTTTTTCTTTAATGCTTTTCCCTTGGAAATAATGGTAATGCTAGAAAAAACCAAAACATCTGTGTTTTCTTATTAATTTCAAAGATCTGCATGAAAATAATTTTCTAAAAATCATCCAATCATGTCACGCAGATCGAACCAAAATGAACCCGTTGAACACAGTGACCCTATGTTTCTCCAAACTGTTGAATCCCCGGTGTTTGAGGCCGAAGATGAGGATAGTGATGACATACCAGATGAGATTGCCCGATTGCTTAAACATGAAGAGAAAACCATTCGGCCTCATCAGGAGAAGATCGAGCTAATCAACTTGGGTACCGAGGATAACAAAAGAGAGATCAAAGTCGGTGCTGCATTGGAGGAAGGGGTCAAGAAAAGGATCTTCCAGCTTCTCTGGGAATACTCGGACATTTTCGCATGGTCATACGAGGATATGCCAGGTTTGGACCCCCAGATTGTGGAGCACCGGATACCGACAAAACCAGACTGTCCTCTTGTCAGGCAAAAGTTAAGACGGACTCGGCCGGACATGGCTCTGAAGATCAAAGGTGAAGTGTAGAAACAGATCGACGCGGGTTTTCTCATGACAGTTGAGTATCCCGAGTGGGTTGCTAACATTGTGCCAGTGCCGAAGAAAGATGGTAAGGTCCGGATGTGCGTTGATTACAGAGATTTGAACAGAGCAAGCTTGAAGGACAATTTCCCACTGCCTCACATTGATGTGCTTGTTGACAATACTGCCCAGTGCAAGGTGTTCTCCTTCATGGTCGGTTTTTTGGCTATAACCAAATCAAAATGTCACCCAAGGACAGGGAGAAGACGTCGTTCATCACTCCGTGGGGAACCTTCTGCTGCAAAGCAATGCCGTTCGGTCTAATAAATGCTGGTGCTACCTACCAAAGGGGGATGACCACTTTGTTCCATGACATGATTCACAAAGAGGTTGAAGTGTATGTAGACGACATGATTGTCAAGTCAAGCGATGAAGAGCAACACGTCGAATATTTGGCTAAGATGTTTGAAAGGTTGAGGACGTACAAGCTTCGGTTGAATCCAAACAAATGCACGTTTGGTGTCAGATCCGGGAAGTTGCTAGGCTTCATTGTCAGTCAGAAAGGCATCGAAGTCGATCCTGATAAAGTCCGAGCTATCCGTGAGATGCCGGCTCCGCAAACCGAGAAGCAGGTCAGAGGGTTCCTCGGGCGCTTGAACTACATTTCCAGATTTATATCTCACATGACTGCGACCTGCGGGCCAATTTTCAAGTTGCTCAGGAAGAATCAACCTGTTGTATGGAATGATGAATGCCAAGAAGCTTTCGATAACATCAAGGACTACTTGTTAGAACCACCGATCCTCGTCCCGCCGGTGGAAGGAAGGCCATTGATTATGTATCTGTCAGTGTTGGATGACTCCATGGGATGTGTGCTCGGTCAGCAAGATGAAACTGGAAAGAAAGAGCATGCAATCTATTATTTGAGCAAGAAATTCACCGATTGTGAGACTCGGTATACAATGCTCGAGAAGACCTGTTGTGCACTAGCCTGGGCTGCCAAACGCCTGCGCCACTACTTGATAAATCATACTACTTGGTTGATATCCCGGATGGATCCAATCAAGTACATCTTTGAAAAACCAGCCATCACTGGAAAAATCGCACGTTGGCAAATGTTACTGTCAGAGTATGATATTGTGTTTAAAGCCCAGAAGGCCATTAGAGGGAGTATCCTGGCTGACCATCTCGCTTGCCAACAGCTCGATGACTATCAACCTTTGAAGTTCGATTTCCCCGACGAAGAGATCATGTTTTTAAAGTCAAGAGACTGTGAAGAACCACTGATCGGTGAAGGTCCAGACCCTGATAGCAAGTGGGGATTGGTCTTTGATGGTGCCGTTAATGCTTATGGCCGAGGAATTGGCGCAGTAATTGTGGCTCCGCAGGGGCATCACATCCCTTTCACAGCCCGGATCGTGTTTGAATGCACCAACAACGTGGCCGAATATGAAGCGTGCATCTTGGGAATTGAAGAAGCCATCGATATGAGAATCAAGCACCTCGACATCTATGGAGACTCTGCACTAGTCATCAACCAGATAAAGGGAGAATGGGAGACCCATCATGCCAATTTGATCCCTTACCGTGATTATGCGCGGCGTCTGTTGACGTATTTTACAAAGGTCGAGTTGCACCATATCCCCCGCGAGGAGAACCAAATGGCCGATGCTCTTGCTACCTTATCCTCCATGTTCCGAGTGAACCATTGGAATCATGTACCGATGATCAAAGTACAACGCTTAGATCGGCCCACTCATGTGTTTACTGTCAGTGATGCAATTGTACGAACGGGTTCAGGCAGAGTCAACAACAGGCCCTGGTATTGCGATATCAAGCAGTTTTTACAAAGCCGTGAATATCCTCCGGATGCTTCCAACAAAGACAAGAAGACGCTGCGTAGGCTGGCTAGCAAATTCTTGCTGAATGGTGATGTCCTGTACAAAAGGAATTTCGATATGGTGTTGTTGAGATGTGTTGATGAATGTGAAGCAGAACAGCTAATGCACGATGTGCACGATGGCACCTTTGGGACCCACGCATCGGGGCATGCTATGTCTAGAAAGCTGTTGAGAGCTGGTTACTACTGGATGACCATGGAGCGCGATTGCTATCAATACGCCAGAAAGTGCCACAAATGTCAAATATATGCTGATAAGATCCATGTGCCTCCGCACGCTCTCAATGTTATGTCTTCTCCATGGTCTTTCTCTATGTGGGGCATTGATATGATCGGAAGAATTGAACCGAAAGCTTCAAATGGTCATCGTTTTATCCTGGTAGCAATCGATTATTTCACCAAATGGGTCGAAGCTGCATCATATGCCAACGTGACTAAGCAAGTAGTAGTCAAATTCATCAAGAACAATATCATCTGTCGGTATGGTGTTCCTAGCAAGATTATCACTGACAACGGTACCAACCTGAACAATGACATGGTGCAGGCCTTATGCGAGAAATTCAAGATTGAACACCACAATTCTTCTCCTTACAGACCTCAGATGAATGGTGCAGTTGAGGCTGCCAATAAGAACATCAAGAAGATTGTGCAGAAGATGGTAACAACATACAAAGACTGGCATGAGATGTTACCCTATGCTTTACACGGCTACCGCACTACAGTCCGTAGTTCAACCGGGGCAACGCCTTTTTCTCTTGTATACGACATGGAAGCAGTCCTCCCATTGGAAGTGGAGATTCCGTCTCTCCGTGTGATTATGGAAGCAAAGTTGTCTGAGGCTGAATGGTGCCAGAGTCGGTACGACCAGTTGAATTTGATTGAGGAAAGGCGCCTAGATGCTTTGGCTCACGGTCAGATGTATCAAACAAGGATGAAAAGTGCTTTTGACAAGAAAGTTCGTCCTCGGGAATTCAAAGAGGGTGAACTCGTGTTGAAGAGAAGAATGTGTCAGCAACCCGACCCAAGGGGCAAATGGACGCCTAACTATGAAGGACCTTATGTTGTCAAGAAGGCTTTCTCTGGCGGTGCTTTGATTCTCACACACATGGATGGTGTAGAGGTTCCGAATCCTGCGAATGCCGATATAGTCAAAAAATACTTTGTCTAGATATGAAAAGAACGGCGTGGTAGGTCGAAAACCCGAAAGGGCGGCCTAGGCAAAAATGCGCTTCCCGGTGGATCGAAAACCCGAAAGGGCGATCCAGGCAAAATAAGGGACAAGAAACAAAAATGTAAAAGCTCGCTGAGATTACATGTAACTCAGGCAAAAATGAGCGTCTCGATGAGCCGAAAACCCGAAAGGGCGGTTCATGCAAAAATGAGATTGAAATAAAAGACAATTGACTATATTTGGCAAATTACTATTCCCCTTGGGATCTTTGCAACTGATGATTGGCTATTCTCATCCGAGGTTCCGACGCCTGTGGATTCAAGAGTTTCAGATACCATAGTAGTTACTGTGTTCAATGTACCACCAACCAATAAAATTACCATTTTCCAAGCTTTGTAAATCCGTGGAGTTACGCCTTCGGCTGACCACCACCCTTATACATCGATTTGAGCCTATGCTTTTGTTTGGCACTCTTTTTCTATTCTATTTTCAAAGCTTTGTACAAAAAGATTTTTCTATGTTAATAATGATGTACGTCTGGAATAAACATTATGAAAATTGAAATTTTTTGAGTATTTTGAAAACAAGCCTGAGCAACTAGGTATATTCAAATGAACATGCATGAACAAATCAACATTGATATCAGTTCCAATTCAAGTTACTAGCAAGGCTTCCCCCCAGTGACGGTCTGTGGTCAATGGCAAGAATGAAAAAACAGAATGAAAAGCATGAGAAATGAATATGCTCGCTAAGTCGAAAACCCGAAAGGGCGGCTTAGGCAAGAATGAGCACCCCGATGGATTGACAACCTACAAGGGCAATTAAGGCAAAAACAGGGGCAACAAAAAAAACTATTTCCCGGTGGGTCAAAAACCTGAAAGGGCGATCCAGGCAAAAATGGGATGATGAAAATAAAAATGAAAAAGAAATAATGAAAAAACAAACATGCAAGAAGCATTGACCACAGATGCGATGTCCGAAGCATTTACGTGACAATTCCAATCAGCAACAATATCATTCAGACTGTTTTTCTCTACAATTTTACAGCTTCCTACCTTCAAGCGATGGTCTCGATGTATCTTCAAACGACGGTATCCCCGGAAGAGGAACTTTTGCAAATATATGTCCGAGCACGAGCCATTACGTGCCCAATATTCCAATGTTTTGTTTGCCTCTGCGAAATTGTGTCTACAAATTGCCAATCATCATGCATTTCAAAGCATTCATACATGCATAATCATGCATCTTATATGCTCATGCATTTGATAAAATTGTCATGCTATCCATATGCATCTACATTCTCAATTCCTATGTTAATCTCAATCAAAATCAATCGTGTCAATTTCAAATTTCTTCTGCTAACAACAAATGTCTACTGTCTTGTCAATTTCAAAGTTCAACAGTCTTGTCAACATTCCTGTCAAATTCAAGCTCCTGCAGTTATGTCAATCAAATTCAATTCTTTCTCAAATACAATTTGTTTCTGTTAACGGCCAAGTGGCTAGTTCGCGTCCAAGAACAGCTTGTGCCTGTCAATTCACTCTTGTTAACGGCCAAGTGGCTAGTTCGCGTCCAAGAACAGCTTGTGCCTGTCAATTTGTTTCTGTTATCGGTCAAGTAGCAAGTTCACACCCAAGAACAGCTTGTACCTATCCTTTTGATATCCGCCGAGTAACCAGTTCAGATCCAAGAACAACTCGTGCTTTCTATTTTTGTTTCCTGTCAGCCAAGTAACTAGTTCATGTCCAAGAACGGCTTGTGCTTTCTACCTTGTTTTCTTTCAGCCAAGTAACTAGTTCGTATCCAAGAACAGCTTGCGCTTTCTATATTTTCTTTCAGCCAAGTGACCAGCTCAAATACAAGAGCAGCTTGCGCCCTTTGTTGTCAATATTCCCGGTCAAGTGGCTAGTTCACGTCCAAGAACAACTTGTACCTGTCAAATTTGCTTTCAAGTCTCCCCAGTGAGACTTGTTTCTTGCTATTCTGTTAATGTCAACCAGTCCCGCAATGGATGCGACATACTCTGTTTTTGTTATCTTGTTAATGTCAATCAGTCCCGCAATGGATGCGACATACTCTGTTTTTGTTATCTTGTTAATGTCAATCAGTCCCGCAATGGATGCGACATGATCCGTTTTTGCTGTCCTGTTAATGTCTATCAGTCCCGCAATGGATACGACATATTTTGTTAAAATCAATTCTCAGTCTGTATTGCATTCATAATCAAAATGTTGCATGGCATACGTAGCATTTACAAATGTATTTTTACGCCCAAAATCAGTGCAAATGTCGATATTTAAGTATCTTCGTCGCGTTAAGCCAAAGACTCTGTCTCTTGACTCTCCAAACAAAGAAACTTAAATAGGGGCAGCTATTATACCCTCATTTTGGACCTAAAAATACTCATTCAAATTCCTCTGCTATTTTCTAATGCTTTCAAATTCATCGTGTTTTCTACTGTGCTTCAGCTGCATACGTTACTGCTTCAGTCTTTTAAATTTTTGCATGAGATCATACAAAAGGGTATTTTGGTCATTTCCTACGAAGGAACCCATTTTAGTCCCTACAATTTGTCCCTGAGTCTTTTCTATTTGTTTGCATAAACCATTAATCAAGTTTTGTACAAAAATCATCTTAGTTTGCATCTGAGTCAGTCCGAGTCAGTTTGAGTCACTTTTGCCCCAGGGGCATTTTAGTCTTTTCACATCACACAAATTTTGGGCAGAGAGGTATTTTAAAATACCTCATTTTGGTAGTTTGTTCGTTTTTAGTCCATTTTGCCAATTTTAACTGTTTCGCTTTACGTTGTTTCCAATTTACTTTTTTTTACCAGTTTTATTTTACTTTTTGCAATTTAGTCCAAGTCTTATGTTTAATTGCAAATTAGTCCAAATACTTTTTAAAAAAATTACAAATCAGTCCCATTTTCATTTTTTTTGTTGTTTTATCTTATTTTTACAGATTAGTCCCTTTAGTTTCATTTTTGCAGATTAGTCCCTTTAGTTTCATTTTTTGCAGATTGGTCCTTGAGTCAAAAACAGTCCACATGCCACGCAGGCCAATCCAGGTCCAGGTGTCAGGTTCCCATTGGTCCAGAGGCCACATGGCAGCCTATATAAGGCTATGCACTGTACCAGTCAGAGGGAGATCCATTCATCACGAGCCACATCATCACAAACAGAAGAGAAATTTCTCTCTCTTTTCAGTTAGATCAAAACTCACAAATCCAGAAAAAGTTCAAGAACATTCAAACCCTAACCGTTTCCAGAAATCAAATTCAAGCTAAAACCATGGGATTAGTGTGAGCTCTCAGAGATTCAAGCTTGAATCTTCATCATTGAGCCTTGCTCTCTGCAATTCAAGCACTGAATTCATCACCAGAAGCGACGAACTCAGTACGATCACAGTGAGAAGATTGAGAAGAAGAAGGAAAGAAGAATTCAAGAAATCCGAACTGGTTAAGGAGAAAAAGAAGAAAATCACCAGTTTCATTTCAGAATTCAAGCCAAGAATCAATAAAAACAGCATCAAATCGAAGTATTCCAAAGATCCGAATCAAATCTCCGAACAAAAATCAGGTAATCATCAAAGAAACTTACCTCTTTTCATTCATACGCAGTAATGAACACTAGACCGATGCGGATTAACAAGATTCGAAGCTTTTTCATTCAAAAATGGTGAAACCCTAACTTTTTTCCAAAACAACAGAGATTCTGAGATTTACAACGATTTTCAACCGTTGTAAATCAACGAATCCATAAAGATTTCATGCGAGAAAGCTTCGAATCAGACAAACATGAAACGGTTCGAAACCGTACAAGATTCAACAAATCCGCATAGATTCGTTGTATGCTTACGGATTTCAACGTCAGAATCATGTTTAGAAGCAAGATTTAAGACGATTAAGCCAAGATTCTTTCATTTCTGGGTAGATTCATGTGGATTAGGGTTTCGAAGAGGGAATGTGAGAACGGCGCAAGAGAGAAGAAGAAGAAAGAGAAACGACCCAAAGAAATGAAGGGAACCGGGTTCCCAGTGCTTTTATACAAGCTTCTGGACCGGGTCGCTCCATACCCGGTCCACTTCCCCTTAGTTGTGTGCGTTGGATCAAGATCCAGATGGATCTGGATCAATCCAACGCTCCTGGAGTGTTAGATTGATCCGGATCCATCAGATCCGTGGGTTTGGGCTTTTTACCCGTAGGCTTTTGGTTTCCTTTCAATTTCTTGAGTTTTTCTTGTTATGTGCACCCCTGTGTTTGCTATTTGGACCTCTTGTACGTCTTGATTTCTTTACAAAATTCCAAAAAAATTGCTATGCGTTCTTGGTATATTTGTGACTGTTTTGTGATATTTTACATGTGAAAATTGATGAAAATTTGGCAAGTGCTAATTTCTCATTTGATTGGGATATCTTGTGTTTTTTTATAAATTTTCTCGCATGTTTGCTCATCCAAATTCTTGTCCCATGATTTTGGTGGTTAGCACTTGATTCCATGGTGATTTACCCCTGTTCCCATAATAGCTCATTGAATTGTGTTATGTTTGATGCTTTTGTAACATTCTCAATGTTGTTAAACTTAGATTTTTTTGATATTTTGCAACTTTGTTAATTGGATTCTTGATACCAACTTTGTGATATTTGGCAATTTTGTTAAACTTGATCCTTGATACCAATTGTGTGATATTTTGCAATTTTGTTATATTTGATTCTTGATTACTATTTTGTGATATTTCCATTTCCTTGTTAAAATTGATTCTTGATTACTATTTTGTGATATTTCCACTTTCTTGTTAAATTTGATTTTTGATTACCATTTCGTGATGTTTTGCAATTGTGTTTAGTTGGATCTTTGATGCCAATTTTGTGGTATTTTGCAATGTTGTTTAGTGTGATTTTATGCCAATTTTTGTGATAGTTTACCATTTTGTTTAGGAGTAGTATTTCATTACCATTTCATCTTGTTTTACTAACCACTTTACTCTATGTTTCATGCATTCTAAGCATCTCATCTCATTCCCATTTCTTCCTTAACTCCTTCATGGAACACCCAACTGTTTCTCATGCAATGTTTAGGTTTAGTTTATTTTCTTTAATTTCATGCAAGGCTATAGAATGTAAAATAGGACCCGATGTAAAGGACTATGAACTATAATGATGTACACCGACACACGCACCGACACACGCACACACGTTGTATGTTCATCGTTTAGGTGTATGTTTAGGATGCGCGATACTTAGAGAAAATTAATCTTTTAAAAAACAAATAACTTCCATCACTTCAAATATTTTCCAAATAAACCTTGGAGTCAAAACTCCAAAGGATTTTTCCTTTATTTTCTTAATCAAACCAAAATGCAATTAATTTCCAACTTTAACCGTTTTCATTAACAATTGAACCAACCAAATGCTTTTTCCTCTTTTCAATTCTAATGCCTATACGGCTTCCTTCCCTTCTTCAAAACCTTTTTTTCAAATTTAAAAACAAATTAAACCCACAAAAATATTTTGGAAGAGAACTACATGGAATTTTGATCCCTTAAAAGGGTATGTAGGCAAGAGACCCAAAATCTCTCCAAGTCCAATAAAAACAAACAAAATCTCCTTTCTCTCATTTTTAAAATCAACCCCTCTCTTTTTCACAAATAGCAATAAAAGCAAAGCGTATACGTAAAGCATAGTAAAACGGTTCCTATAGGATACTATAGTCATTGCGGGTGCCTAACACCTTCCCGTAGTGAAATCAGCCCCGAACTCAGAATTTCTAAGGTTTTTCTCGATTTTACCTTTCCCCAAAAAAAATAGAGACATCAATGATTGAAAGGTTCAAATCTAATCAACGATTTGACACCCGAAAATCGCGATGACAAGCTCCAGGATGAATACTTAAACTACTCTTATGACTTTCTCCTAAGATCAGCTTTTTCAAACCTTCATCATCAGGAATGCAAATCCTTCCTCTAAACCTCAACACACCTTGGTTATCAACCTTGAAATCACTATCCGCATTTTGATCGCCAGCAGCCATCAAGTCTACAAACTTAACATCAATCTTTTGTGCCTCTTTAATACTATTCAAGAACTCACTGTTAATCTTTAACATGCCCAACTTCACACTCTGATGTGACCTTTCACACACAAGACTCAAGTCTCTAAACTGTTCAAGCAACTCAAACTCCTTCACCATCATAGCCGACATATGCAATGTCTTCCTGCTCAACGCATCCGCAACCACATTGGCTTTACCCAGATGGTAATTCAAGCCAAAATCATAATCCTTAAGTAACTCAAGCCACCTTCTCTGCCTCATGTTCAACTCCTTCTGATCAAACAGATACTTTAAACTTTTATGATCACTAAACACCTCAAATCTGGAACCATACAAATAGTGCCTCCAAATTTTCAACACAAACACCACGGCTGCCAACTCTAGATCATGTGTAGGATAATTCTTCTCATGGACTCTCAGCTGTCTAGAAGCATACGCGACCACCTTGCCATCTTGCATCAGAACACCACCTAATCCCAGCTTAGATGCATCACAATAAACAACAAAAGGCTTTTCTGGCTTCGGCAAAATCAAAATAGGAGCAGTCGTCAATCTTTGCTTCAACTCATTGAAACTACTCTCACATTGAGTATCCCACACAAATGCTTTTCCTTTACAAGTCAACTGCGTCAAAGGAAGGGCCAACTTCGAAAATCCTTCAATAAATCTGCGGTAATAACCAGCCAACCCAAGAAAACTTCTTACCTCAGTAACTGACTTTGGTGTCTCCCACTGCGACACAGCATCAACCTTCGAAGGATCTACAGCAATACCATTACCAGAGATAATGTGGCCAAGAAAACTTACTTCATGCAACCAGAACTCGCACTTGGATAACTTGGCATACAACTTCTTTTCCTTCAGCACTTGCAATACAATCTTCAAATGCTCTGCATGCTCTGCTTCAGTCTTAGAATAAATCAAGATATCATCAATAAAAACCACAACAAATTGATCCAGATACTCATGAAAAATTCTGTTCATGTATTCCATAAACACACCAGGCGCATTAGTAACACCGAAAGGCATCACCTTATATTCATAGTGACCATAACGCGTCCTAAATGCCGTCTTCTGCATATCTTCATCCTTCACCTTAATCTGATGGTAACCTGACCTCAAGTCAATCTTGCTAAAAACACGAGCACCCACTAATTGATCCATCAAATCATCAATCCTCGGTAGTGGATACTTGTTCTTGATCGTCACTTTATTCAACTGACGGTAATCAATACACAACCGCATGCTACCATCCTTCTTCTTTACCAACAACACCGGCGCTCCCCATGGTGAAACACTCGGTCTCACAAACTTCTTGTCAAGCAAGTCTTCTAATTGCTTCTTTAGCTCAGCTAACTCCGAAGCTGACATACGGTAAGGAGCCATCGACACAGGCTTCGTACTCGGCACAAGGTCAATCGAAAATTCCACTTCTCTCTCCGGTGGCACATCTGGAATCTCATCAGGGAAAACTTCAGGAAATTCTTTCACAACAGGCAGCCCATCAATTACGGCTTGGTTCTCCACCGACAAGTACGCCAACAAGGAAAACATCAACACACCATCTTGTTCTAAACGCTTCATCTCCTTAGTGGATAAGAATTCTGTTCCACTCTCCTCTTCGGCAGAAGAAAACCGCACCGTCTTCGTAAAACAATTGATCAGGACATGATTGTACTCTAACCAATTCATCCCCAATATTACATCCATTCCCACTAACGGCAAACAAACAAGATCCACCTCAAAATCTCTACCAAATACAGACAACGGACAACTTAAACAGACAAGGGAAGTAGTCACTGAACCCTTAGCTGGAGTTTCAACAACCATTTTCCCATTCATATCAGACATAAACAGACCCAATCTTTTAGCACAATCAATAGCAATGAAACAATGCGTTGCACCAGTATCTATAATAGCAATTAAGGGAGTACTATTAAAGAAACAAGTACCTCTGATAAGTCGGTCCTCATGATCAGTCTGGGTACCAGTCAAGGCAAACACTCTCCCACTGGCTTGCGTCTTCTTAGGTTTAGTACATTGAGTGCTAAGATGACCCTCTTCATCACAATTGTAACAAACAATATCTCCACGCTTGCATTCAGCAACAGTGTGGCCTTTCTTACCACATCGGAAGCACTTCTTTTCATCACGGTTGCAGGCATTACTCTTGTGGCCTTTAACACCACACTTATAGCAAACCACCTCAGCAGGAGCGTCTCTACGTGCAGGTCTCCTCTCATCATGCATTCTCTGCTTGCCCTTATCAGCTGGGGCACTATAAGGCTTCGGGCGACTCTGCTGCCCCTTTCCCTTGCGGTCATTCATCACTTTATAATGGGCCTTCGTATCCTCTTCATAAATACGGCAACTGCTTACCAATTCAGAGAAGTCTCTGATCTTCTGATAACCAATGGCTCGCTTAATATTAGCTCGCAGACCATTTTCAAACTTATTACATTTGGAGAACTCAGCAGTCTCTGCAGCATAATGTGGATAGAACTTGGCAAGCTCCACAAACTTCGCAGCATACTCCGTAATGGACATGTCTCCTTGCTTCAGCTCAAGGAATTCTATTTCCTCTCTACCACGGACATCCTCCGGAAAATACCTCCTTAGGAATTCTCTTCTAAAAACAGCCCAGGTAATCACAGCACCTTCATTCTGCAAGATAGGTTGAGTGCTTACCCACCAGTCGTCAGCCTCTTCAGCCAACATGTGAGTGCCAAACCGCACCATCTGAGCATCGGTGCACTGCATCACTCGGAAGATTCTTTCAACCTCCTTCAGCCAGGTCTGTGCTCCATCAGGATTGTACCTTCCCTTGAAGGTTGGTGGATGATTCCTTAGGAATGTCTCGAACATCCGTACACCTTCACCACCACCAGCACCTTGTTGTTGTCCAACAACTTGAGCCATTGCTTGCAAAGCAGTAGCAAGAGCAGCATCATTTCTTCCGGCCATCTCGATAGTTCTACATAACAACAAGAATTAGAACAACAAGGACAGTTTAAAGCTGTCACACAACACTACATGGCTCGACACGACTCTACTAATGGTCTGACAGACCGACCTGCTCTGATACCAATTGTAACACCCCGTTTCCCAAAACAACGTAATATTATATAAAACATCAGAGTTCAACATACAACGGAGTATTACATCTACTTTTCAAAATTCAGTTTAAATAGAATATAAAAACTATTTAATTCAACACATCATTTTATAAAAATCTGCAGCGGAATATTTACTTGATAATCAATCAACAACAACATTCAACATCCTTGGCACATAGGCCTCAACATAAATAAAATGTTCTTCAACGTTATTCAAATGTTCATCAACATAATCTTCAAATAAAATTGATACATAAGGAATGAAATCATAACAACAAATCCCATCCCGTTACGTATCAGAGCCTACGACACAAGAGCCAACTCCTAACTAGCCTTCGTTACCTGCACTTGCCCACAAGGCGGCAATTCCAGCAGAAGGGGTGAGTTCACAAAACAAAAGTTATATATATAATATATGAATCAACAAATTGCATTGGAAAACAACAACAATAACAACAACCATCATCAACATAGGCAGCAACATCATCAATATAAGCAACAACATCATCAATATAATTTAGATTCACCTTCGGTTAACAACAACAACAACAACACTTGTGGCGACACCTCACCAACAACAACTCACCACTAACAACTCACACCTACAACAACTAATGCAAGACTCCATCAACTACTAATGCATTATGCAAATGTGGTACCAACTACGCGCGTTGAATGCTAAACATTCCGGGGCATAAGCCCCCACCAATTTGGATGGTTAAAGCATCCCAGGGCATAAGCCCTCACCAGATGAATGACTAGCATTCCAGGGCATGAGCCCTCACCAATTGAATGTATAAACATTCTAGGGCATGAGCCCCCACCAATGAAAATGAGTTATGAAGACTCTGTGGTGTATATCTGCATACAACCCTACAACATCTACTGGTGCATATTGATAACATGCAAAATACACCAATATTTCAGCTCGTTCTGTGTATAATTCAAGCTTGATTAGGCTTAGATTCTCTTGATTTTGCCTATGTTATGCTGGTTGTTTGGTTATGTTTCAGGTACACAACATTAGAGGCTTCCATGCGCAGAAACGACGAAATTCGGCAAAGAAATACCAAGTCCTGAAAATTCAGCTTCAGGGTGACGGCCGTCACACTCAGTGACTGGCAGACCGTCACCCTTCAACTCATCCGGACCGTCACCAGCCTCTCAGGCCGTCAGCACCCGTGACTGGCAGACCGTCACACCCTGTGACGCCCGTCACGGGTCCGGGAGAATCAGTCTCCCCCACGTTTCAGAAGCAGTTCTGCAGTTTTCTTCCCACTTTCTCCACCTTCAAGTACACGATCAGACCACGTTTTGGACGGATTTGGCCTATAAATAGGTCCAAAGAAGAGTGAAAAAGGGTTGGAAAAAGTTTTAGAAAGCATTAGTTACAGACTTAGTTTATTTCTTTGTAATCTGCATAATTTCTCAATTTACAATTTCTGGATTCAAGCTTGTTACCTGTTACGAATTTGATGCATTTGGAATTATACTCAATTAAAGTTTTCATCTAATTACAGGTTCTTTGTTTATTATTTATTCATTCTGTCTCTTTGTTTATTATTTATTCATTCTGTTTCTTTGTTTACCTGTTTGAATAAATATGCTAAACATGAACCGTAATTCATTTACCATTTACATCATGTCTGAGTAATTCTATAAAGTGTCCGGAATGTAGAAACAATCGTACCAATGATATTCAGCTGAAAAGTATGATTGAATTTTATAACAGGATTTATTTTTATGTCTGATTATTCTGATTTTAAACGATGAATTTTATGGTAACTGTTTCGTATCGAAAGAACGGGACTCATAACTGTCTGTAGAATAATCAGGAATTATTTTAGTAATTCAACGATAGCATTTTCTTAAAGTAATTTTGACATTCTTAATTTTCAAAAACGCTATTTTAAACGCTAAGTCATACACGCGAAAGCTGATGACTGAGAGTTTAAAATACAGATTTAGCATTGCGAAAGCATACTGATTTCTTTAAATTGGAATTATTCTAAAAATAACTTTTCAAACAAAACTGGATTAATTTGAAATAAAAGGAATTTTGACGTTATAAGGCGAACATGCGAAAGCGGTCGAATAGATTATAAAGTTAGGATTTTTATGTCGCGATCGTGAAAGTGAAGCGACTGCTTTTTAACTTAATCCTTTTACGTGCGAAAATATTTTCCTACTGTAAAATTAAATACTACTCTGCTGATATCAACGGTCGACGTAAACTATATTCCGGGCACTCATCATTAAAATTAATTAAAGTTATTTTCATATTTTGCAACCAAATTGATTAGCATCGCCTTAGATAAACAACGTGACAATTAATTACGGTAGTTGACATTGGTCTCTGTGGATTCGACAACCTTTTATACTAAAATAGATATTTCCGTACACTTGCGGACCTATCACATATCAACATGCAACCAACACCAACAACAACTAGGACACCCTCCCCAACTAGACACAACCACTCACCACCTCAACAACAACTTCAAAAATAGCAAAGTATATTTCATTTCATATAATCATGCATAAATCCATCATAAACATCTTCATTTTATAGTTTTATCACCCCAATAATTCTTAATAAATCCAATAAACAACTTAGGAAGCTTAGGTTCGGATTTGGAACACTTCAGAAAAATCACATTTTGGGTCGTACAGGACCCAACTCGCTTAAGCGAGCAGCTGCTCGCTTGAGCGAACAAAAAGACGTAAGTTTGGTTCTAGTTCGCTTACAGCTCGCTCCTGGTTCGCTTAAGCGAACAGGCTATTTCCAAAATTCTGGGCAAAATGTGGCGTCTCTCGCTTAAGCGACGGAAATTTCGCTTAAGCGACGCAAATGACGAAAGTTGTGATTTCACTCGCTCGGGGTTCGCTCGTGGCTCGCTTAAGCGAGCGGCCAAAATTTTAGACTGGGCGTGGCAAAGTGTCGCTCGCTTGAGCGACGGGTAGTTCGCTTGAGCGAACGCTCAACTGGGCAGAAATAAAACCTACGATTTTCTAACCCCATTTCCATCCAAAAACCCAATTTTAATCCCCCAATCACCCAAAATGATTTAGAATAAGGTTTATGGGTTCATGGCACAACAAAACAACAGAAACAATTTACATAAGCATCATCATCATCATATAATTCATCAATCATAGTATTTTCATAACTTTAACCCTAATCCAACAAAACCACCATTTTTCAATTCAATTCATGAAAGCATACATACATATATATATATATATATATATATATATATATATATATATATATATATATACAATTGAATCATAAACCCACCCTTACCTCAATTAAGCAAATTCCTACAGCAATTGGATGAATTTCCTCTTCCTAGTTCTTCCCTTGGCCTCTTCTCTCTTTCTCCCAAAAGCTTACTTTTCTTTGTTTTACTGATACATACTTTTGTTTTTCTTTCCTTACTGACTCTTTCTATTCTCTTACCAACCAAAACCTTTCTTTCTCTTAACTCCCTCTTAACTTCCTAATTTAAAGTGTAACCCCCACAACCTTAATTCCAATAATATCAATTAAATCCCTTTAATCTAAATATTACTATTTCTTCTAATTTCATAAAATTCTACAAATAATTATATAATAAAATATATCAAACAACAACACACCAACATTCACATAAATCAACATTTTCATATAAAATACACCAATCATAATAAAAATCAACCAAAATTAGTAAAATATAAAATAGGGCGTTACACCGAGAACCTGATTTTGACTTTGGATGGTAGAGATGAGCAGAGGGATCATGAGAATCGAATGTTGAAAAGAGAGCTAGCCAAAGCTAGGAAAGAACTCGAGGAAAAAGATAAACTGCTTATGAGGGATTCCAAGAGAGCTAGAGGTCGTCGGGAATTCTATGCCAGATACTGCAGTTCGGCTCCAGAGTCTGATTCTGAGGAGTACCCTGTCACTCCATAGGCTTAGATGATTATGTTGTTTGTATTATGTTTTGAGGCCCACTCCCCTTGGCTCAACATTTCAAAAGATTTATCTCGACAGCTTTCTAGTCTCTTCATGCTTTCCTAAAAATGTTTACAAAATTTCTAATTTGTCTAAGAGATCCTTTCGATAACCAAAAAGGGTCATTTTTGCATCTGCATTTGCACATATCATGCATCATATGCATCATTCATCGGTCATGAAAAACTTCCAAGTGCTCATTGCCTCCTGGTTCTTCTTCCGCAGTGTGAAAAGTGGCTCGTGCTCGAAAGATTGATCAACCCACCAGAGTACATCAGACTAGACAATACAGAAGAAGGAATCAGGTAGCCATGGAAGAAGAAAACACACAGCTCCGTACCGAATTGGCTTCTTTGAGGGAAGAGCTAGATAAAGCTCATGATGTTATGACTGCTCTGTTGGCTGCCCAGGAACAACCGGCCTCTTCTGCTCCGGAGACCACTGAGCCAATTCCAACAGCATCTCTTGATGACCGCTTCGCTATGCCGAGGGGATACCCTTACGGACTCCCACCTTTCTTTGCTCCCGATACCTCCGTAGGTACTTCTGGTGCTGCCAATGGTAACCAGATCCCCATCCCAGGGCATGCCTCTCTCCACACTACTCTGCCTCAATCAACGGTCTTCACTGACCCAATCGTACATTCTATGCCTCAAAACACCAACACCGATACTCACCGTGGGAAGTCTCCCATGACCGGAACTATGGAGGAAAAGGATGGAGGAGCTTGCTAGAGAACTCCGTCGTGAAATCAAAGCTAACCGCGGAAGTGGTGATCTTGTCAAGACTCACGATCTCTGCCTAGTACCAAAGGTAGATGTCCCTAAAAAGTTCAAAGTCCCAGAATTCGACCGATACAATGGGCTGACTTGTCCTCAGAATCATATCATAAAATACGTCCGCAAAATGGCTAACTACTCAGACAATGATTCGCTCATGATTCACTGCTTCCAAGACAGTTTGATGGAAGAGGCTGCAGAATGGTATACAGGCCTAAGCAAAGATGACATTCGTACCTTCGATGATTTGGCTGCTGCTTTCAAGAGTCACTATGCGTTTAATACCAGGTTGAAACCAAACAGGGAATTTCTCAGGTCCCTCTCTCAGAAGAAAGATGAAAGCTTCCGTGAGTATGCACAAAGGTGGAGGGGGGCAGCCGCCCGTATTACCCCTGCTCTAGATGAAGAGGAAATGACACAGACGTTTCTGAAGACGCTGAAGAAAGACTATGTTGAAAGGATGATCATTGCTGCTCCGAGTAACTTCTCCGAGATGGTCACCATGGGAACCCGCCTAGAAGAAGCTGTCAGAGAGGGTATCATTGTGTTCGAAAAGGGTGAATCCTCCGCAAATGCATCAAGGAAGTATGACAATGGCCATCCCAAGAAGAAGGAGTCAGAAGTCGGGATGGTATCTACCGAGACCAATCAGTCCGTGGCCGCCGTTGCTCCCATCAATGCCACTCAACTACCTCTGCCGTACCAATACATGCAATACGCCCAACATCTGTTCTTTCCACCATTCTACCATAAGTATCCTCTACCACCGGGCCAGCCTCAGGTCCCTGTCAACGCCATCGCTCAGCAAGCGCAGCAGCAGCCACCAGTTCAACAACCACAAGAGCAGCAGGGCCCTCAAGCCCGACCATCTTTCCCTCCGATACCAATGCTATATGCTGAATTGCTTCCAACTCTGCTGCACAAAGGGTACTGCACAACCAGACCCGGCAAGCCGCCACCCAACCCATTATCTCCCCGGTTTCGTTCTGACCTCAGGTGTGATTTTCATCAAGGCGCTCTAGGCCACGATGTGGAAGGATGTTACGCTTTGAAGTATATTGTGAAGAAACTGATAGACCAAGGGAACATGATTGAAGCATACGAAGAAATCCCCCGCCTTGATGTTCGTAATGTTGCAACCCCTCTAGTACCGCTGCATGTCAAGTTGTGCCAAGCCTCTTTGTTTAATCATGACCATGCCGCTTGCAATAGGTGTCTTCAGAATCCTATGGGCTGTGACGTAGTGCAGAACGACATCCAGGGCCTGATGAATGATAACTATCTAATAGCTAGCGACGTTTGTGTGATTATGCCAGTCTTCCATGATACCCCCATAAGGAGCATGCCTTCGAAAGAGAATGTTGAACCTCTAGTAATAAGGCTACCTGGGCCAGTGCCCTTTGTTTCCACAAAAGCCGTTCCTTACAAGTACAATGCAACCATGATTGAGAACGGGGTAGAAGTGCCTCTGGTATCCCCAGCTGTAGTGAGCAACATCGCCGAAGAGACGACAATTCTGAGGAGCGGTAGAGTCCGTCCCCCTTTGTTCCAAAAGAAGACAGTCGCGCCCACCACGGCTCCGGTTGACCAAACAACTCCACTTCCGGTTCCTCCTGTTGCTAAAGATGTTAGCCAGCCAGGTCAGTCTATTGAAGATTCTAATTTGGACGAAATCCTGAAGATAATCAAGAGAAGTGACTACAAGATCGTGGATCAGCTGTTACAAACCCCGTCGAAGATATTTATCCTATCTTTGCTCCTAAGCTCTAAAGCCCACAGGAACATCTTGCTAAAAGTGTTGGAGCAGGCATATGTCGACCACGGGGTCACGGTAGATCAGTTTGGTGGTATAGTGGGGAATATCACCGCTTGCAGTAATCTCTGGTTTAGCGAAGACGAGCTCCCCGAAGCAGGGAAGCATCATAACTTGGCCCTACACATCTCGATGAATTGCAAAACTGACATGCTGTCAAATGTATTGGTAGATACCGGCTCATCCCTGAATGTAATGCCCAAGTCCACTCTAAACCAGCTAAGCTATCAAGGAGCCCCTTTGAGGAGAAGCACTTTCCTGGTCAAGGCCTTCGACGGATCCCGCAAGAACATTCTCGGTGAAGTGGATCTTCCTATGACCATTGGCCCTGAATCATTTCTGATCACTTTCCAAGTCATGGACATCGATGCTTCCTATAGTTGCCTCCTCGGAAGGCCGTGGATACATGAGGCCGGCGCGGTTACTTCCACTCTTCATCAAAAGCTGAAATTTGTGAGGAATGGTAAGCTTGTTACTGTACATGGAGAAGAAGCATACTTGGTCAGTCAATTGTCATCGTTCTCTTGTATTGAAGCAGGGTCTGCTGAAGGGACTGCATTTCAAGGTTTAACTGTTGAAGGTACGGAGCCCAAGAAGGTCGGCGCTGCTATGGCTTCTTTGAGGGACGCACAGAAGGCCGTCCAGGAAGGACGGGCTGCCGGTTGGGGCCAGTTAATACAACTACTTGAGAATAAGCACAAAGAAGGTCTTGGGTTCTCCCCAACATCAGGAGTATCTACTGGGACGTTCTACAGTGTTGGGTTTGCCAATGCAATTACTGAGGGTGCCACTGGAAGCGGGCCTAGGCCCGTGTTTGTGATATCAGGAGGCACTGCGAGGAATTGGAATGTCGTTGACCTTCCGTTGATCATGCATGATTCCGAGTAATGTGTCTTGTTGCTTAGGTCTTTGTTTTTCAAAATAACCGTCTTTTCGCTCCGCCCAAAGCGAAAGTGATGTTTTTGTAAGGGCATGTTTGTTTCGGCATTGCCATTATTAATAAAAAATTTCGTTTCTTTCACGATTGTTGTTTTTTCTTAATGCTTTTTCCCTTGGAAATAATGGTAATGCCAGAAAAAACCAAAACATCTGTATTTTCTTATTAATTTCAAAAGATCTCCATGAAAAACCTTTTTCTAAAAATCATCCAACCATATCACGCAGATTGAACCATAATAAACCCGTTGAACACAGTGACCCTACGGTCCCTCCAACTTTTGAATTCTCAGTGTTCGGAGCCGAAGATGAGGAGGATGATGATATACCAGATGAGATTACTCGACTGCTTGAACGGAAAATAAAGCCATTCAGCCTCACCTGGAGGAGATTGAGTTGATTAACTTGGGTACCGAGGACAATAAGCGAGAGATCAAGGTTGGTGCTGCACTCGAAGAGGGGGTTAAGAAGAGGATTTTCCAACTTCTCCGAGAGTATTCGGATATTTTCGCATGGTCATATGAAGATATGCCGTGTTTGGATCCCCAGATTGTAGAGCACCAGATACCAACAAAGCCGGAATGTCCCCCTGTTAGACAAAAGTTGAGAAGAACTCGTCCTGACATGGCTCTCAAGATTAAGGGTGAAGTACAGAAGCCGATTGATGCAGGCCTCCTCATGGCAGTTGAGTATCCCGAATGGGTTGCTAATATTGTGCCTGTACCGAAGAACGACGGCAAAGTTCGGATGTGTGTTGACTACAGGGACTTGAATAAGGCCAGTCTGAAGGACAATTTCCTGCTACCTCATATTGACGTACTTATTGATAATACCGCTCAGTGCAAAGTGTTCTCCTTCATGGACAGTTTCTCTGGATACAATCAAATCAAGATGTCACCCAAAGACAGGGAAAAGACATCGTTCATCACTCCGTGGGGAACTTTCTGTTGCAAAGCGATGCCGTTCGGTCTGATAAATGCTGATGCCACCTATCAGAGGGGAATGACCACGTTGTTCCACGAAATGATTCACAAAGAAGTCGAAGTATATGTGGACGACATGATCGTGAAGTCAAGCGATGAAGAGCAACATGTTGAATATTTGGCAAAGATGTTTGAAAGATTGAGAAAATACAAGCTTCGGCTAAATCCCAACAAGTGTACGTTTGGTGTTAGATCCGGGAAACTGCTATGGTTCATAGTCAGTCAAAGAGGCATTGAAGTAGATCCTGACAAAGTCCGAGCAATCCGTGAAATGCCGGCCCCGCAGACCGAGAAGCAAGTTAGTGGTTTCCTCGGGCGTCTGAACTATATCTCCCGATTCATATCTCACATGACCGCGACCTGCGGGCCAATCTTCAAGCTACTCAGGAAGAATCAACCCATTGTGTGGAACGATGAATGCCAGGAAGCTTTTGACAACATCAAAGATTACTTGTTAGAGCCACCAATTCTTGTCCCGCCGGTGGAAGGAAGGCCGTTGATTATGTATCTGTCAGTGCTAGATGAATCCATGGGATGTGTGCTCGGTCAACAGGACGAGACCGGAAAGAAAGAACATGATATCTACTATCTGAGCAAGAAATTCACTAACTGTGAGACGCGGTTTACGATGCTCGAAAAGACTTGTTGTGCTTTAGCTTGGGTTGCCAAACGCCTGCGTCACTACTTGATGAACCATACAACTTGGCTGATATCCAGGATGGACCCGATCAAATATATCTTCGAGAAGCCTGCAGTCACTGGAAAGATTGCGCGCTGGCAAATGCTGTTGTTCGAATATGATATTGTGTTCAAAGCCCAAAAGGCCGTCAAAGGAAGTGTTATAGCTGATCATCTTGCTTACCAGCCACTGGATGACTATCAACCCATTAAGTTCGATTTCCCCGACGAAGAGGTCATGTATTTGAAGTCGAGAGACTGTGAAGAACCGTTGATTGGTGAAGGTCCAGACCCTAATAGCAAGTGGGGATTGATCTTCGACGGTGCCGTCAATGCTTATGGCAAAGGAATTGGGGCAGTGATTGTATCTCCGCAGGGGCATCACATTCCCTTTACCGCCCGGATTGTATTTGAATGCACAAACAACATGGCTGAATACGAAGCATGCATCTTTGGGATTGAGGAAGCAATTGACATGAGAATCAAACATCTTGACATCTATGGAGACTCTGCACTTGTTATAAATTAGATAAAGGGAGAATGGGAGACTCATCATGCCAATCTGATCCCTTACCGTGACTACGCGAGGCGTCTGCTGACGTACTTTACAAAAGTCGAATTGCATCACATTCCCCGTGAGGAAAATCAAATGGTCGATGCTCTTGCTACTTTATCCTCCATGTTTCAAGTGAACCACTGGAACCACGTGCCAGTAATCAAAGTGCAGCGCCTTGACCGGCCTTCCCATGTGTTCGTCATCAGCGGTGTGACCGTTCAAGCAAATGTGGATATAGTTGACAACAGACCCTGGTATTGTGATATCAAGCAGTTTTTGCAAAGCCGCGAGTACCCGCCGAATGCTTCCAACAAAGACAAGAAGACCTTGCGCAGGTTGGCTAGCAAGTTCGTGTTAGATGGGGATGTTCTATACAAGAGAAATTTCGATATGATATTGTTGAGATGTGTTGATGAGTGTGAAGCAGAGCAACTGATGCACGACGTGCACGACGGCACTTTCGGGGCCCATGCTTCGGGGCATACCATGTCTAGAAAATTGTTAAGAGCAGGCTACTATTGGATGTCTATGGAACACGATTGCTACCAAAATGCCAGGAAATGTCACAAATGTCAAATCTATGCTGATAAGATTCATGTGCCTCCGCATGCCCTCAATGTCATTTCCTCTCCATGGCCTTTCTCTATGTGGGGCATCGACATGATTGGAAGAATTGAACCGAAGGCTTCGAACGGTCATCGTTTCATTTTGGTAGCGATCGATTACTTCACCAAGTGGGTCGAAGCTGCATCTTATGCTAATGTAACCAAGCAAGTAGTGGTTAAGTTCATCAAGAACAATATCATCTGTCGATATGGTGTTCCCAGCAAGATTATCACTGACAATGGTACCAATCTGAACAATGACATGGTGCAGGCCTTGTGTGAGAAATTCAAGATTGAACATCACAACTCCTCTCCTTATAGGCCCCAGATGAATGGTGCAGTTGAGGCCGCCAACAAGAATATCAAGAAGATTGTGCAGAAAATGGTAACTACATACAAAGACTGGCATGAGATGCTGCCTTATGCTCTGCACGGCTATCGCACTACAGTACGCAGTTCGACCGGGGCAACGCCTTTCTCCCTTGTATATGGCATGGAAGCAAAAAGCTTCTTCTCTTTCAACACTTGCAAGACGATCTTCAAATGCTCAACATGCTCTTCTTCAGTCTTAGAATAAACCAGAATATCATCAATGAATACCACAACAAAACGATCCAAATAAGCATGGAAGATTCTATTCATATACTCCATAAATACGCCAGGTGCGTTAGTAACACCGAAAGGCATCACCGTATACTCATAATGTCCATAGCGCGTTCTGAACGCTGTCTTCTGCATATCCTCATCTTTCACTTTAATCTGATGGTAACCCGATCTCAAATCTATCTTGCTAAATACACAAGCACCCACCAACTGATCCATCAAGTCGTCAATCCTCGGAAGTGGATACCTATTCTTTATCGTTACTTTATTCAACTGACGATAGTCGATGCACAACCTCATACTTCCATCTTTCTTCTTGACTAACAACACTGGAGCTCCCCACGGTGAAACACTTGGTCTCACGAACTTCTTATCAAGCAAATCCTCTAACTGTTTCTTCAGCTCAGCCAACTCAGAAGCTGACATACGATAAGGCGTCATAGACACAGGCTTCGTTCCAGGAACAAGATCAATCGAAAATTCAACTTCTCTCTCAGGAGGCACATCAGGAATCTCATCTGGGAAAACTTCAGGAAAGTCGCATACCACTTGTAGCTTATCAATCACTGCCTGATTCTCAATAGATAAAGACGCCATCAAAGAAAACATCATAATTCCGTCGCGTTCCAACTGCTTCAACTGTTTAGTAGATAGGAACTCTGCGCCACTCTCTTCCTCGGGAGAAGAAAAATGCACCGTCTTGCTAAAACAATTAATCAGAACATGATTGTACTCTAACCAATTCATCCCCAAGATTACATCCATCCCAACCAACGGTAGACACACTAAATCAATCTCAAAATCACGACCAAACATAGACACAGGACATCTTAAACACACAAGGGAAGTAGTCACCGAACCCTTAGCTGGAGTTTCGACAACCATCTCCCCATTCATATCAGATACAACAAGATTCAACTTAGCAGCACAATCAAGAGCAACAAAACAATGTGTGGCACCAGTATCAATAATAGCAACTAAAGGTATATTATCAAAATAACAAGTACCTCTGATCAAGCGATCCTCGCTCTCCTTCTGCGTACCCGACAAAGCAAAAACTCTCCCAGTAGTCTGAGTCTTCTTAGGTTGTGTGCACTGGGACCCAATGTGACCTTCCTCATTACAATTAAAACATACAATATCACCACGTTTACAATCAGCAGTATTGTGACCCTTCTTGCCACAACGAAAACATCTCTTCACCTCTCCAAGACAAGCATTACTCTTATGGCCTTTCACGCCACAAGTATAGCAAACTATCTCAGCAGGAGCGTCTTTCTTAACAGGTCTCCTCTCATCATTAACTCGCTGTTTGCCCTTATCTGCAGGGGCACTGTAGGGCTTAGGACGACTTTGCTGCCCCTTTCCTTTCCTCTCATTAACCACCTTGTAATGAGCCTTAGTGTCCTCCTCGTAAATCCTGCAGCTGCTCACTAACTCAGAAAAGTTTCTAATCTTCTGATACCCTATAGCCCTCTTGATATCAGCTCTCAATCCGTTCTCAAACTTAATACACTTAGAAAATTCGGCAGTCTCAGCAGAGTAGTGTGGATAAAACTTGGCCAGCTCCACAAATTTTGCAGCATACTCAGTTACAGACATGTTCCCTTGCTTTAGCTCTAGGAACTCAATCTCTTTCTTGCCCCGCACATCCTCAGGAAAATATCTGTTGTGGAACTCTCTTTTAAACACTGCCCAGGTCACCTCAGCACCGTCCTGCTCCAGGGTAGGTAGAAGACTACTCCACCAATCGTCCGCCTCCTCAGCCAGCATGTGCGTACCGAAACGCACCTTCTGCACCTCCGTGCACTGCATTACTCTGAATACTCTCTCAATCTCTTTGAGCCATGACTGGGCTCCATCCGGATCATATCTCCCCTTGAAGGTAAGAGGATGGTTTCTCAAGAAGGTCTCCAGCATACGGACCTCCGCACCAGCACCAGCATTTGCATTAGGCTGCTGTCCCACAGCTTGAGCAACAGCTTCCAAGGCAGCAGCAATCGCAGCGTCATTTCTTCCAGCCATCTTAATCCTATGCAAAACAAACGTAAGTTAGAATAATACAATAATACTATTCTAACTCTAAGACAACGTCACTCGACTCTCTACTTGGCCGGACGGACCGACCTACTCTGATACCAATTGTAACACCCCGTTTTCCCAACATAAAAATTTCTTGAAAAAGAATAGCATGCATTAGAGTAAGCACATAAACAGGGCATCACATATCTTAAAACATCTCATGTTAATGATTAAATAAACATTAAATCTTCGTAAAATCTCGCAGCGGAATAATCATATAAAATAAACATCTCAAAGGTCTTTGGCACGCAGGCCTCATCAACATCTTATTATCAAAGTCTTCAAGTCAAACATAAGCATGTAAAATAACATAATCAAATCAAAAGCATAATACGCAAGGAACAGAGAAAATATAAGCAAAGTTTCCCCATCCCGTTACGTATCAGAGCACCTAGACTCGACTGCAGAAATCCTCACACGTCTGCACCTAATCTTGGTTACCTGCACTTGCCCACGAGGCGGCAATTCCAGCAGAAGGGGTGAGATTCACAAATAATTATATTAAACATGTAATCAAATAATCACAATTCAAACAACCAACATAATTCAACTCATCACAGATAAACATCTAGCATTTAGAACATCATCTTAAACAACACATCATTTAGCATCATCATAATCATCATCATAAACATCTTAGTAAACATCTTAGACGACTCGACTCGACATCATCAATTGACTATGCAACCCTACGTCTTATATGCATGTGGTACCAATCCAGGGCATGAGCCCTCGTCGCTATGAGCATAAATATACTCCAAGGCATAAGCCTTCGTCGCTGGTGAGCAAAGCTCCAGGGCATAAGCCCTCGTCGCTGGTGAGTAAAAACTCCAGGGCATAAGCCCCCATCATAGAATGAGTATGCATGAGACTCAACACTTTTAACTTAACCAAGTTAACATCTTAAACGTCGCAAAACATCTTATTCATCAAAGGACTGACACATGCAGCAACTATACATACATAGACAGCAACATGGCAGCAAGTACTTCATAAGGTATAACATTAATATGGCAAACATCGCATGTAATTCAAGCATTCATCACTTATTCAATTCATATTATCACACATAAGCTTCATAAAATCATCAAAACAGCCTCAGTCATCATGTATCATCTTTACAGATCTTATTAAACATTATTAAAAGTCCCAGAAAACTACCCAAAGGTCATCTCTCGAGGTTCTATGCGAAACAGTTCGCAAACAGTACACAGTTCTGGGCTCTGACTTAACTCGCTATGGCGAGTGGGATAGCTCGCCTCGCGAGTACTAAGGTCCTGCTCGCTGTGGCGAGTTGGAGTGCTCGCCTCGCGAGCTCTAGGGTACTGCTCGCTATGGCGAGCTGGGTTGCTCGCCTCGCGAGTAAACTAGGTCTACTCGCCGCGGCGAGTTGCATAGCTCGCCTAGGCGAGCGATGAACAGACTGCTACGGGTTCTGCGAAAATCACACAAAAGTGTCCCAAATTCATCATCTAAATCATCTACACTCTCAGAAACATCATCACTACGAATAATCCAGGTTCTGTACTCATCCTACACTTCTGTTCTACAGTTTCATAGCTTAATTCATGGTTTTTCTCCATTTTTAACCTAATTTCAATTCTCTCAAAACTCAATCCTATGTTGTTAATCCTGATTAGATGCATTACAGATCAATATAATTAATTGCTAGGCTCACCCTTACCTGATTATGAGCAGAAAATCGCAGCCCTAATGCTTTTCTCCTTTCACGCAGCCGTTCCTCTCTTTTCCAAACTCTGACAACGCGTACAGACTCTCTTGACCTAATTTTCCCTTTATATACTCCCAACAAATCTTATCTTATTTACTCTTTCTCCCACATAATTCTCTAAAATCCAAAACCAACCCACAACTAAATATTTTACTTTATTTTCAAATCTTATTTTATTTAACAATAAAATAAGTCACCACGTCGCATAAAATCATATTAAATCTTCACTTAACATCACATAATATACATAAAAATATATAGCAACATCACATAATATATATATATATATAATATATAGCAATTTCTCAAATAAATCAAATAATTAAATAATCAAAATGGGCGTTACAATATAGCTCCCTGCCCTCAACTATGGTCTTGATGCGTCTTTCAACGACGGCATCCCCGGGGGAACTTTCGCGAGTATTTGTTAGAGCACGAGCCATTACGTGCCCAATATTCCAATGTTTTGTTTGTCTCTGCGAAGTTGCGTCTGCAAATTGTCAACCATCATGCATCTCAAAGCATTCATACATGCATAATCATGCATCTTATACGCTCATGCATCTGATAAAATTGGTATGCCATTCATACACATTGCATCTTCAATTCCTATTTTAATCTCTGTCAAAATCTCAAGTCAATTTCAAACCTTTACAATCATGTCAATTTCAAACCTCAACGGTCCTGTAAATTTCAAGACTCCTGCAGTCATGTCAGTCAATTTCAATTTGTTTTTGCAATACCATCCGTTTCTGTTATCATCCAAGTGGCTAGTTCACATCCAAGAACAGCTTGTGCCTGTCAATTCACTCTTGTTATCGGTCAAGTGGCTAGTTCGCATTCAAGAACAGCTTGTACCTGTCAATTTGCTTTCATTTTTGTTATAGGTCAAGCCGCTGGTTCGAATTCAAGAACAGCTTGCACCTGCGTTTTGCTTTTGTCATCAGCCATGCGACCAGTTCGAATCCAAGAACAGCTTGTGCCCCTTTTACTTGTCAGTATTCCCGGTCAAGTTCCAAGTTCGAGCCAAAAGAACAACTTGCACCTGTCAATTTGCTATTTAGTCTCCCCAGTGAGTCTTGTTATTTGCTATCTTGTCAATGTCTACCAATCCTGCAATGGATACGACATATCCTGTTATTTGCTATCTTGTCAATGTCTACCAATCCCGCAATGGATACGACATATTATGTTAAACCTAATCTTCAATTTGTCTTGCATTCATAATTCAAATGCTGCACGGCATACACAGCATTTACAAACGTATTTTTACGCCCAAAATCAGTGCTAATGTCGATATTTAAGTATCTTCGTCACGTCAAGCCAAAGACTCCGTCTCTTGATCTTCCAGACGAAGAAACTTAAATAGGGGCAGCTGTCATACCCTCATTTTGGACCTAAAAATACTCTGTCAAATTGCTTTGCTATTTTCTGGTACATTTAAATTCACCATATTTCTACTGTGCTTCAACCGCACGCTTTACTGTTTCTATTGCTAATTCTCTTGCGTCTAAAGTGTTTTTTGCATTACTAGCCATTTAAAAAGATTTCTAAAATCATTGCATATTTTCCTGCATCTTATTCCATCATTTTTTGCATAAAATCACATAGAAGGGTATTTTGGTCATTTCCTGCAGTGGAACCCATTTTAGTCCCTACAATTTGTCCCTGAGTCTTTTCAACTTGTCTGCATGAATCATTAATCAAATTTTGTCCAAAAATCAGCTCAGTGTTGCATCTGAGTCAGTCAGAGTCAGTCTGAGTCGTTTTAGTCCTTAGGGGCATTTTGGTCTTTTCACATCAAACGATTTTTGACAGAGAGGTATTTTAAAATACCTCATTTTGGTAATTTGTTCGTTTTAGTCCATTTTATCATTTTTAACTGTTTCACTTTACGTTTTTTCCAATTACATTTTTCCAATTTTTTTTTGTTTTTTTGCAAGTAAGTCCAATTTTTGTTTTAATTGCAAAACAGTCCAATTTTCAATTTCAAAACAGTCCAATTCTTTTTAATTTCAAAACAGTCCAAATTCTTTTAAATTGCAGTTTAGTCCTTATCTTTTTTCAAATTGCATTTTAGTCCTTGAGTTTTTACAGCATTAGTCCAGGTGCCACGCAAGCAAATATCAGTCCAGGTGTCACGTTTCCATTGTTCCAGAGGCCACATGGCAGCCTATATAAGGCCGGTTACTGTACCAGTCAGAAAGAGGTCCACAGAATCAGTGCCACATCACAAACAGAATCACACTTTCTCTCTCTATTCAGTTAGATCAAAATCATAACAAACTCAAGAAATTGAAGAACACGAAGCACAAACCCTAGTTTTCCAGAATTCAATTCAAGCCAAAATTCATGGAATTCATGGCAGCTCTCAGAGATTCGAGGATGAATCTTCATCATTGAGCCTTTTTCCTGCAATTCAAGCATTGAATTCGTCGCTGAAAGCAACAAACCCAATACGATCACAGAAAAGAGAAGTCTGAGAAGAAAAGGGAAAGAAATTCAAAGGTTTTGAACCGGCGAAGAAGAAGAAGAAGAATCACCGGTTTATTTTCGGATTTCAAGCAAGAATCAGCAGAAACAGAATCGAATCAAAACATTCTGAAGATTCAAAATCAAATCTCTGAATAAAACCAGGTGAAAAAGTCAAAAACTTACCTCTTTCATACTCAAGAACATCAACAAGTCCGAATCAACGTGGACCCGTAGGAATTCAAAAGGTCCGGTTCAAAAAGAATGAAACCCTAAATTTTTTTTTCAAAACCGTAAAGGATTTTAGGGTTTACAACGTGAATCAACCGTTGTAAACCTATGAATCCATGAGAAGTTTCATCAGAACAAAGATTTGAACAAAGAAAGAACCAAAAACCGTTTGAAATCCGTGAAACAAGATTCAAGATCCACGTTGATTCAGTTGATGCATGTGGTTTCTAGGAGCAGATTCATGTTTAGAACAATAAGACGAAGGGATTAAGCCATGATTCATGTGTTTCTGGGTTGGTTTGAGCAATTTAGGGTTAGGGTTTCATCAATGGCCGCCGGAGCGAGAGAAGAGAGAAGAGAAGAAAGAGAAACATTGCAAAAAATGAAAGGAAACCGGGTTGTAGCCTTTTATATAAGGCGCTGGACCGGGTGGGTTCTGACCCGATCCAGCGCCCCACGCTGTGGACCCTTAGATCTAGATCCTAATGGATCCGGATCAATCCAACGTCTCTGAGGCGTTCTGGAGATCCGGATCCATCAACCGTGTGGGTTTGGGCCGGGTAGCTTTGGGCCTTTTTGCTTTCTTTTCAGTTTCTAGATTTTCTTGCTATGTTTACCCCTGTTATTGCTATTTGGACCACCTGTGTGTTTTAATTTCTTCCCAAAAATCTCAAAAAATTACTATGTGTTGTTGATATGTTTTTGACTGTTTTGTGATATTTCTACATGTTTAAGATTGATGAAAATAATATGTGTTAATTCCTCTTTTGATTTGTATGTTTTGTGTGTTTTTGTGTGAATTTTCTTATGATTTTTGATCCAAAATTTGTCACGTGATGTTGATGTTTGGTACTTAATTTTATGATGAGTTTACTTCTGATTTTGTTCTAATTCATTCAATTGTGTTAGTTGATCTTTGTTTACAATTTTGCAATATTTTCAATTGTGTTAGTTAGATCCTTGTTTGCATTTTTTACAATATGTTCAATGTTGTTAGTTTGATATTTGTTCACCGTTTTTCTTGCAATCTTTGTCTACAATTTTTTACAATATGATTAATTTTGTTAAGTTTGGCCTTTGTTTACAATTTGTTACAATGTGTTCAATTTTGTTAGATTTGATCTTTGCTTGCAATTTCTTTTACAATGTGCTCAAATTGTGTAAGTTTGATGTGTGTTTCCCATCTTTTACAATGTTTTCCCAACCTTGTTAAAAATGGGATTTTTTTTTACTATTTTGCAATATTTTCAATGTTTAGTGTGGCAATATTTTCAATCTTGTTGGTATAATTGGTTAATCTTACCTTACAAGTTGGTATGCTAGTTTCTAATTTTGCAAAGATTACCTTTTTTAGTTTCTTGCTTTGTAAGTAGTGTTAGTTTGCATGCATTTTTCTTCCCATTTTTTTTTCTTTCTTTCATACCTTATCATTACCTTTCTTTGCTTAATATTTTGCTATCATTCCATATTGCTTCACTGACCATTTCATGTCTCATGCATATTGAAAGTTCCAGTTCATCTCCATTCTTTAAGTTTAGGTTCCATTCAATTTCTCAATGTTTAGGTAGTTTCTTTATTTTAATTTCTTGCAAGACCATAGAATGTAAACTAGGGCCAATGTAAAGGACAATGGACACTATAATGATGTACACTGACACAAGCACCGACACGCACACACGTTGTATGATCTAATGCTAGGTGTATGTTTAGGAAGCGCGAAACTTAGAAAATCATTTTTCCAAAAAAGTGTTAACAATCCTATCACTTGAAAACCTTTTTCAATAAACCTTGGAGTCATAGCTCCATTGTATTTTCCTTCTTTTTCTTAATCAAACCCAAATGAAAATAATCCATACTTAGACTTCTTTTGTAAATAATTGACCAACCTCACCGCTTTATTTTCTCAAGCCTTAACGGCCTCTTTCTCTTCTTCAAAACCTTTTTTTTCAAAAAAACTAAAATGAATCAAAACTCACAAAGCTTTTCGAGAGAGAACTACATGGAGTTTGATCCCTTAAAAGGGTATGTAGGCAAGAGGTCAAAACCTCTCCAAGTCCAATAAAAATAAAATCCAAACACTCTTCCCTCCATTCTTAAAAACAAATTCTTTTCAATAAATAGCATTAAAAATAAAGCGTAAAAGATAAATCCGGAAAAACGGCTCCTATAGAGTACTATAGTCGTTGCGGGTGCCTAACACCTTCCCGTAGCGAAAATTGCCCCGAACTTGGAATTTCTAAGGGTTTTCTCAATTTTACCCTTCCCTAAAAAAATAGAGACATCAATGATCGAAAGGTTCAAGACTAATTAATGACTTGACACTCGAAAATCGCGATGACACTTAGGACTTGCTTTACGGGATAATTCATTTTCACAATGATCTTGTGACTTTGAAAATACGGGCGCAATTTTATGGCGGTTGTTATAATCGCCAAAGCTAGGCGCTCAATCTTTTGGTATCGTAACTCAGCTCCCTTGAACACCTTGCTAACGAAATATACTGGCCTTTCTCCTTCTTCTGAATCTTCCGTCAAGACGGAGCTCATAACGTTGTCAGATACGGACAAGTAAAGGGACAAAGTAGCCCCCGATGATGGGCGATGTAGGACTAGCGGGCTTGACATGAACTCTTTTATGTTGGTAAAGGCTTCTTCACACGCGCTAGTCCTCTCGAATTTTTCTTTCTTCTTGATAGAGGCGAAAAAGGCGAACGTCTTTTCGCTTGCGCACGACAAAAATCTGGATAAGGCTGCCAGTCTCCCAGTCAGCTGTTGTACCTCTTTGATATTACAAGGACTCCTCATGTTAATGATGGCTTGGCATATGTCTCGGTTGGCTTCTATCCCGCGACTGGTAAGCAAAAAACCCAGGAACTTTCCTTCCTGAACCCCAAAAGTGCACTTGGTTGGGTTCAGGCGCATGTTGAATTTCCTTACTTGACTACGAGGTCATCAATGTATACTTCTAGATTCTTTCCGATTTGCGCAACGAACATGGTGTCCATTGATTGTTGGAAGGTAGCGCCCACATTTCGTAAACCAAAAGACATTACCTCGTAATGATAGTTTTTGTTATCTGTCATGAAGGCAGTCTTTGGGGCGTCCAGAGGGTCCATTCTGATCTGGTTGTAGCCTGAATAAACGTCCATTAAACTCAGGGTCTTGTATCCCGACGCGCTGTCAATGAAACGGTCTATGCTGGGTAATGGATATGGATCTGTGGGGCATGCCATGTTCAGATCAGTGTAATCTACGCACATTCTCTATTTTCTCGAAGCCTTTTTGACTAGGACTGTGTTTGCTAGCCAGGTGGGATATTTGATCTCGCTGAAGAAATGGGCCTCCTAGAGCTTTTTTACCTCTTCATCCACTGTTTTTCTTCTCTCCTCGCCCATCTTTCGCTTTCTCTGAACGATGGGTTTTACCGTTGGGTTCACGTCGAGGTGATTGCAGGCCACGTCGGGGTCTATTCCTGGCATGTCTGAAGGTGCCCAGGCAAAAAGATCCAAGTTTCTTCTCAATAGTTGGATTAAATATTTTTCTTCGGAAGGTGCTAAAGAGGTTCCGATCTTCGTTGATTGGTGAGGTTGAGAGCCGATCATAACTTCTTTGAGGTCTTCAGTTGGATCCAACCTCTCCTGCTGGTACTCTTCCCGAGGGTCGAGATCTATCATATTTACGTTGTCGCCCTTACTCTCCCTCCTTGGCGTCTCCTTCCTTCACAATTTGAGGCTGGCCGGATAGCACTCTCTGGAAACCTTCTGGTTGACTTTAATCGTTCCAATCCCGCCATCGTCTAAAGGGTACTTCATCATGAGGAACTTGGTGGACAGGAGGGCGCCTAGCCTGTTGAAAGAAGGAAGTCCAATAACTATATTGTAAGAGTTTGGAGCATTGACGATGAGATACCTTATTTTGATGGCTTTAGCTTGCTTTCCCGTCCCAAAGATGGTCTTCAAAGTGATATAGCCTCGAACGTGCACCCTCTCTCCAGTAAACCCAGAAAGTGTGCCTTAGAAGGGTTATAGTTGTTCTTCGCTTAAGCCCATCTTGTCAAAAGCCTCGAAAGTCAAAATATTTGCAGAGCTGCCGGTGTCGATGAGCACTCGCTTGATGTTCCAGTTGAGTATTTGGAGAGTAATCACCATAGGATCGTCGTCATGGGGATTTGCCGCTCTAAATTAGCTTCTCGATTTCTCTTTTGAGGTGTATACAATCTTCAGTATCGTGGCCCCTCACGCGGTGGTACTTGCACCAGGAATCCTTGTTGCCGCCCATGACATGAGTATGTGGTGGATTAGCTGCTGGGATAATTTTAGACTCATATACTTCCTTCAAGATTCGTCCCAGGCGCATCGTAAGAGGAGTGAAATGCTCCGGGGCGTATTGGTGGGGTTGGCAATCACGCTCAGGCTGTCTTTTGAAGGTCCCTCGGTCTCTGTTCGGGGGAATGTCATAGTTCTTGCGCTCCGAGCCTGAGCTTCCTTTCTCCTTCACATCGCGTTCCTTGTAACGCCCTAGTTTTTATTAGATTATTTTTAGTTGATTTTTAATATGTTTTATGTATTTTATATGATTTATGTGAATTTTGGTGTTTGCTATTTTATTATATGGTTATTTTTATTATTTAATAGAAATAAGTAAGAAAATAGAAATTATTAGTAATTTGGGTGTTATTGAGAATTAAGAGAATTTAAGGGAGTTAAAGGAAATAGTGGGAGTTATGTTTTGGTGAGAATAGGAAAGAGTCAGAATTTTGTTTTCACGTATCAGTAAGAAAAGTAGAGAAAAGAAGAGTTTTTGGGAGAAAGTGGAGAAAAGCCAAGAACAAGGGAAGTGAGTCAATTTGCTGTAGTTTTTGATTCTTCTTAATTCAGGTAAGGGTGAGGCTAACCTTCAACTAATAATATATGTTTAATTTCTGAAAATTGAATTGAAATTGTGGTTCTTGAGTTAGGGTTGCAAAGATTGTGAAAGTTGCAAATGTTGATGATTATGTTGTTGATTTCATGTTTTCTGTGTTGTGTTGAGCGTTATGATGCATATAGAACCTGTAAACATTGTAGTAATCTATTTTGGGTGATTGGGGGATCAAAATTGGGTATTTGGAAGAAATAGGGTTTGAGAGTTCGTGAGTTTTTGAACTGCCAGATGAAGCTTCGCTTAAGCGAACTGCCCGTCGCTTAAGCGAGCGACCATGTAGCTGCCCAGAATTGGAACGAGACCGTTCGCTCAAGCGTGAGCCAAGCGAACGCTAAGCGTGCAACATCTTAACTTTCGTCATTGAGTTCGCTCAAACGAGCGCCAAGCGAACAAGACCTGTACCTTCGTCATTTGGTTCGCTCAAGCGAGCAGAGCTTCACTCAAGCGAACTGGGTCCTGTGCGACCATTTTCTGAATTTTGCTTCGTGCATTAGGACTTTAATCTGAGCATCCTAAAATGTTTCTTTGATTTATTTAACCCTGTTTATGTAGTAAATATCATAAATGAAAGTGAAGCTATGTGAATACATGTTTATATAAATAAATATGACTATAAATGCCATGCCATTGATTTCCGTTGTGGATGTTGTCGTTGTGTCGTGTTGTCCAAGTTGGGGAGTATGTCATAAATAAATTAGGCACAGTTGTTGTTGTTGTTGTCGTTGTCGTTGCTGTTGTTGTTGGGTTGTATGCTGATATACACCACGAGTCTTTCATACTCATGCATCGTTGGGGGCTCATGCCCTGGAATGTTAATCATTCAAATGTTGAGGGCTTATGCCCTGGAACGCCTTATCATTCAACTGTTGAGGGGTCATGCCCTGGGATGCTTTAACCATCCAAATTGTTGAGGGCTCATGCCCTGGAATGCTTTGTCATTCAAATGCGTTAAAATGGTACCACATTCATATTGCATTAGTTGTTGTCGTCGGTGCATTGTCAGAGTCGTTGTTGGTGAGTCGTCGAAGTCGTAGTAGTTGATGGTTGAGTTGATGGTGTTGTAGTCGATGATGTTGTTGCATCTTAAATAAGAATTGATGTAGATTGATGTTGCAATTGTTGATGCCATGTGATATAAATATGTGCTAATGATGCTATTTGTTGAGTTGTTGTTGTTTTAATTCAAATTGATGAATTATATATATATTATTGTTGTTTGTGAATCTCACCCCCTTCTGCTTGAAAATGTTGCTCTTCGTATGGGTAACTTGCAGGTAATGAAGGCTAGGTTGGTGTATGGCTCAATGTCTTAGGGCTCTGATACGTAACGAGATGGGAAACGTTGTCTTGTTCTTTCATTCCTTTATGTATCGATTTTGAAATAATGTTGTTGACGCTTGTTTATGTCGAATAATATACACTGTTGAGGCCTTTGTGCCAAGATTTTGTTGAAGAAGATTATTATGTTGAAAAGAATTTCCGCTGCAATGATTATGAGATTGAAATTTGTTGAAATTAAATAGTTTTATTTTCTATTTAATAATTTTTGAAAAGTAGTGTAATACTCCGTGGTTGATTTACTCTGATTAAATTATATTAATATTACGTTGTGGGAGAACGGGGTGTTACAATTGGTATCAGAGCAGGTCGGTTCGTCCGACCAATTATTAGAGTCGTGTCGAGCCTAGTAGTGTTGTGTGACAGCTTTACACTGTCTTTTGTTGTCCTGTTTTGTTGTTCTGATTGTTGTTTGCGATGTAGAACTTTGAGATGGCTAGAAGGAATGATGCTGCTCTTGCTGCTGCTTTGCAAGCAATGGCTCAAGTTGTGGGACAAGAACATAATGCTGGAGGTGGTGAAGGAGTTCGGATGCTAGAAACCTTTTTGAGGAATCATCCACCAACTTTCAAGGGGAGGTATGACCCTGCCGGAGCTCAGATTTGGCTGAAGGAGGTCAAGAGGATCTTCCGGGTTATGCAATGTAACGATGTCTAGATGGTGTGGTTTGGCACACACATGTTGGCGGAAGAGGCTGATGACTGGTGGGTGAGTACTCAACCAATTCTGCAGAATGAAGGTGCTGTGATTACTTGGGCTGTGTTCCGGAGGGAATTTCTGAGAAGGTACTTCCCAGAAGATGTTCGCGGGAAGAAAGAAATTGAGTTCCTTGAGCTGAAGCAAGGAGACATGTCCATAACCGAGTATGCTGCCAAGTTTGTGGAGCTTGCCAAGTTCTATCCACACTATGCTGCTGAGACTGTTGAGTTCTCTAAATGTATCAAGTTTGAGAATGGTCTGCGTGCTGACATTAAGCGGGCCATTGGTTATCAGAAAATAAGGGATTTCTCCGAGTTGGTAAGCAGTTGTAGGATTTATGAGGAAGATACGAAAGCTCATTACAAGGTGATGAGTGAGCGCAGAAGTAAAGGACAGCAGAGTCGTCCGAAGCCGTATAGTGCCCCCGCTGACAAGGGTAAGCAGAGGATGAATGATGAGAGGAGACCTACGCGTAGAGATGTTCCGGCTGATGTTGTTTGTTATAAGTGTAGTGTTAAAGGCCACAAGAGTAATGCTTGCAACCGTGATGAGAAGAAGTGTTTCTGATGTGGAAAGAAGGGCCATACTGTCGTTGAATGCAAGCGTGGTGACAATGTTTGCTTCAATTGTGATGAGGAGGGTCATCTTAGCTCTCAGTGTACGAAGCCTAAGAAGACTCAGACAAGTGGAAGGGTTTTTGCATTGACCGGTACCCAGACCGATAATGAGGATCGACTTATCAGAGGTACTTGTTTCTTTAATAGTACTCCTTTAATTGCTATTATAGATACTGGAGCTACTCATTGTTTCATTGCAATTGATTGTGCACGTATGTTGGGTTTGATTATGTCTGACATGAAAGGAGAAATGGTTGTTGAAACTCCAGCTAAGGGTTCAGTAACTACTTCTCTTGTTTGTTTGAGTTGTCCGTTGTCTATGTTTGGTAGAGATTTCAAGGTTGATCTCGTTTGTTTACCGTTGGTCGGAATGGACGTAATTTTGGGAATGAATTGGTTAGAATACAATCATGTCGTTATTAATTGTTTTAGCAAGACGGTACGTTTTTCCTCCGAGGATAAAGAAAGCGGAGCAGAGTTCCTAACTACTAAGCAGATGAAGCAGTTAGAACGCGATGAAATTTTGATGTTCTCCTTAGTGGCGTATTTGTCGGTGGAGAATCAAGCTGTGATTGATAGGTTGCCTGTTGTGAATGAATTCTCTGAAGTTTTTCCTGATGAGATTCCTGATGTGCCACCATAAAGGGAGGTTGAATTTTCAATTGACCTTGTTCCAGGAACGAAGCCGGTGTCGATGACACCTTATCGTATGTCAGCGTCTGAGTTAGCTGAATTGAAGAAACAGTTGGAAGATTTGCTCGATAAGAAGTTTGTAAGACCGAGTGTTTCACCTTGGGCAGTGTAACGCCCTCTCTAATTATTTAATTATTTTATTAGATGATATGGTATATGTTTATATATTATATGATTCTGATGATTATGTGACGTATATGTGACGTATTTGTGACGTGTGACGTGTTATTATTTTATTGTTTAATAAAATAATATAAGTGATGTTTATATGAATATTTATTTGGTAAATAAATAGATTTGTTGGAAAAATATGATATTTTAAGAGATGGGGTTATATTTATAAATAGGAAGAGTTGTGAGGGTTGAGATAGAATTAGATAAGTTGGGAGGTGGTATAAAAGGAAATTAGGTTAAGGAAAGTCAGTATACGCGTACAGACAATTGGAAAAGAGAAGAAGAACGGTTCAAGAGAGAAGAGAAGCTAGGTTCCATTTCTGCACAATTTTCCAGGTAAGGGTGAGCCTAACTTCAGTAATATTGATTATGAATCATCTGTTTTTGATTAGCTAAGAGTTGGGAAGAAATTGGGATGAGTTTCATAAGCTAGGGTTTGATGAATTTAATGAATTGGGTGTGAGATTGTGTTGCATTGGTGTAGAAACGTGTTACAGAACCTAGATTAATCATTAGGACAACATTGCTGATGAATTAGAGGCTTAACTTGAGAGATTTGAGAGGTTTTGGTGAGAATTGGAGTGAACCCGTAGTGGTTCTGAGATCGCTCGCCTGTGGCGAGTGACTACTCGCCGTGGCGAGTACAGCCCTATCGCTCGCGAGGCGAGCAGCATAGCTCGCTGTGGCGAGCTTGTCCCTTAATTTTAGGACTTTGGCCCAAATGATGATGGTTTTGAGTGCCCTTATATTTATAGAGATGACCTGTGAAGTTGGTTTGGTCAAATTGGATTTAGAGAGCTTAAAAATGAGGATTTTTGGTGAAAGATGTCAAAAAGGCCGAGAGCACCCAGGATTTCTCGCTTCCAGCTCGCCCCCAACTCGCCTTTGGCGAGTGAGCTGATGTGAGTACTCGCCTGTGGCGAGCAGATGCACTCGCCGTGGCGAGTTAGTGCCCCCTGAACCGTTTTGTTGTTTTGCAAGCTGTTTCGTATAGGACGTTTAGAGGAACCCTTGGGGTAGAGTTAGTGTTGTTTTATACCCTTAGATGAGTTATGTAAAGATGAATGCTGATGGTTCTATTAGGCCATTGATAAATGATGTGTTGTTGATTATAAGTGATGTATGAGTATGATGCTATTTGAATAAGATGATGCTATGTGCTGCAATGTGTATGTATAATGAGTTGATGTTCTGCCATGTATTATTATAACTGCATGTGTCAGTCTATAAATTGTAAATGACGTTTGAGACGGTGTATTAAGTTGTTAAGTGACGAGTCCATGCATTTGCATACTATGAGACGGTGGAGCTTTATGCTCAAAGCGACGGTGGAGCATTTGCTCAAAGCGACGGTGGAGCATTTGCTCAAAGCGACGGTGAAGCATATTAATGCTATGATCATATGGTACCACATGCATGATGTTGAGACGTTAGGTGTTGCATATAGTCGAGTCAATTATGACATATTTGAGATGATGTTTGAGATGTTGATGTATGTTTGTGATGCTGTTTATGATGATGTTTATACCGATTATATGATGTGATAAAATATATATGTTTATGAGTCAGATGTATGACTGTTAATCTTGACATTTGATTTATATATTAATATTATTGTTGTGAATCTCACCCCTTCTGCTGGAATTGCCGCCTTGTGGGCAAGTGCAGGTACCCAGTCTTAGATGCGATGATGCGAGGAGTCTGTGAAGTAGGGTTGCTCTGATACGTAACGGGATGGGGTCTTTTGCATAGAGTCTATTCCTTATGTATCATGTTTTCAATAAATGTTAACTTTAAGACTTGGTGATGTTGAAACATTAATGCTTGAGACGTTTTGTTGGCTTTTAAGCCAAGAACTATTTATGAGATGAGACTTTGAATTCCGCTGCTTAACTGAATATTTTTGTGATTTGATAAATTATTATCTAAGTTGTTTTTAAAGAAGAAATGTGACACTCCTTTGAAAAGTACTCTGATTTATGTGATTTATTTAATGAAATTTTTAAGACGGGAAATTGGGGTGTTACAATTGGTATCAGAGCAGGTCGATCCGTCTGGCCAAGTAGAGAGTCGAGTGACGTTGTCTTAGAGTTAGAATAGTATTATTGTATTATTCTGACTTATGTTTGTTTCCAGAGAACTAAGATGGCTGGTAGAAACGATGCTGCTCTTGCTGCTGCTTTGGAAGCAATGGCTAATGCTGTGGGTAATTAGAACAATGCTGGTGGAAACGACGGGACTAGGATGTTGGAGACCTTTCTGAGGAATCACCCGCCTACCTTCAAGAGGCGCTATGATCCAGATGGGGCTCAAACATGGCTCAAGGAAGTAGAGAGGATCTTCAGAGTCATGCAGTGTGATGATGTGCAGAAGGTGCGTTTTGGCACACACATGCTCGCGGAGGAGGTTGATGATTGGTGGGTTAGTCTCCTACCCATCTTGGAGCAAGATGGAGCTGTGGTGACGTGGGCTGTTTTCACGAGGGAGTTCCTTAACAGATACTTCCCAGAAGATGTTCGTGGGAAGAAAGAAATAGAGTTCCTGGAGCTTAAGCAAGGGAACATGTCGGTGACCGAGTATGCGGCTAAGTTTGTGGAGTTGGCCAAGTTTTATCCGCATTATACCCCCGGGACGGCTGAATTTTCAAAATGCATCAAGTTTGAGAATGGTTTGCGCGCGGATATCAAGCGAGCCATTGGTTATCAGAAGATCCGCAACTTTTCCAAGCTGGTGAGTAGTTGCAGAATATATGAGGAGGATACGAAGGCTCACTACAAGGTAGTGAATGATCGGAAAGCTAAGGGCCAGCAAAGTCGCCCTAAACCTTATGATGCCCCTAGAGATAAAGGGAAGCAAAGAGTGAATGATGAGAGGAGGCCCCAGAAGAAGACTGCTCCTGCTAAGGTTACTTGTTACACTTGTGGCGAGAAAGGCCATAAGAGCAATGCATGTACTGTTGATGTGAAGAGGTGCTACCGTTGTGGTCAAAAAGGGCATATCACTAATGACTGCAAATTTGATGATGTTGTGTGTTTCAACTGCAATGAGCAAGGACATATTGGTTCGCAGTGTAAGCAACCCAAGAAGACTAAGACTACTGGGAGAGTGTTTGCATTGAATGGCACTCAGAATGAGAATGATGATCGTTTGATCAGAGGTACTTGCTATATTAATAATACTCCTTTAGTTGCTATTATTGATACTGGTGCTACGCACAGTTTTGTTGCTTTAGATTGTGTTTCTGCTTTGGGTCTTGATGTTTCTGATATGAATGGAGAGATGGTTGTCGAGACTCCAGCTAAGGGTTCGGTGACTACTTCTCTCGTGTGTGTAAATTGTCCTTTATCTATGTTTGGCCGTGACTTTGTGATGGATTTAGTGTGCCTACCTTTAAGTGGTATGGATGTGATTCTGGGTATGAACTGGCTAGAGTACAACCGGGTTCTTATCAACTGTTTTAGAAAGACGGTACATTTTTCTTCTATCGAAGAAGAGTGGGGCGCAGAGTTTCTATCCACTAAGCAGCTGAAGCAACTAGAACGTGATGGGATGTTGATGTTTTCGCTGATGGCTTCGTTATCTTTAGAGAATCAGGCGGTAATTGATAAACTGCAAGTGCTGTGTGATTTTCCTGAAGTTTTCCCAGTTGAAATTCATGACGTGCCTCCGGAGAGAGAAGTTGAGTTCGCTATTGACCTTGTTCCTGGAACGAAACCGGTGTCGATGGCACCTTATCGTATGTCTGCTTCTGAGTTAGCAGAGTTGAAGAAACAGTTGGAAGACTTGCTTGAGAAGAAGTTTGTGAGACCTAGTGTTTCACCATGGGGAGCTCCAGTGTTACTAGTGAAGAAGAAAGACGGCAGTATGAGACTATGCATTGATTACAGACAACTGAACAAGGTGACGATCAAGAATAGGTATCCACTTCCGAGGATTGACGATCTGATGGATCAATTAGTGGGTGCACGTGTTTTCAGCAAGATAGATTTGAGGTCAGGTTACCACCAGATCAAAGTGAAGGATGAAGATATGCAGAAGACAGCTTTCAGGACCCGTTATGGTCACTACGAGTACAAGGTTATGCCTTTTGGAGTTACCAATGCACCTGGAGTGTTTATGGAGTATATGAATCGTATCTTCCATGCATTTTTGGATCGGTTCGTGGTGGTGTTTATTGATGATATATTGATTTACTCCAAGACTGAAGAGGAGTATGTTGAACATTTGAGGACTGTTTTGCAAGTGTTGAAGGAAAAGAAATTGTATGCTAAGCTATCTAAGTGCGAATTCTGGCTAAAGGAAGTGAGTTTTCTTGGCCATGTCATTTCTGGTGATGGTATCACGGTTGACCCGTCAAAAGTTGAAGCGGTATCACAATGGGAGACTCCTAAGTCGGTTACGGAAATTAGAAGCTTTTTGGGATTAGCTGGTTACTATAGAAGGTTTATAGAAGGATTCTCTAAGTTAGCTCTTCCGTTAACGCAGTTGACGTGTAAGGGTAAGTCTTTTGTATGGGATGTGCATTGTGAGAATAGTTTTAATGAGCTAAAGAAGCGTCTGACAACGGCTCCAGTGCTGGTTTTACCGAAGCCTGATGAACCTTTTGTGGTATATTGTGATGCGTCCAAGTTGGGTTTAGGAGGTGTGCTTATGCAAGAAGGTAAGGTGGTAGCATATGCTTCAAGACAATTGAGAATTCATGAGAAGAACTACCCGACACATGACTTAGAGTTGGCAGCTGTGGTCTTCGTATTGAAAATATGGAGACATTACTTGTATGGTTCGAGGTTTGAGGTGTTTAGTGATCATAAGAGCTTGAAATATTTGTTTGATCAGAAAGAGTTGAATATGAGGCAGCGAAGGTGGCTTGACTTATTGAAAGATTATAATTTTGGTTTGAATTACCATCCTGGTAAGGCAAATGTAGTTGCAGATGCCCTGAGTAGGAAAACTGTGCATATGTCCGCGTTGATGGTGAAAGAATTTGAGTTGTTAGAACAGTTTAGAGACTTGAGCTTGGTGTGTGAAAGAACACCTCAGAGCATAAAACTGGGAATGTTGAGAACCGATAATGATTTCCTGAAGCATATCAAAGAAGCACAAAAAGAAGATGTCAAGTTTGTAGACTTGTTGATTGCTAATAATGAGACTGTGGATGGTGACTTTAAGGTCGATGATCAAGGAGTGTTGAGATTCCGAGGTAGGATTTGCATTCCTGACAATGAAGAGATTAAGAAGATGATCCTTGAAGAGAGTCATAGAAGTAGCTTGAGTATTCACCCGGGAGCTACGAAGATGTATCATGACTTAAAGAGGCTGTTTTGGTGGTCTGGTTTGAAACGTGACGTGGCACAATTTGTGTATTCTTGTTTGGTTTGCCAGAAATCGAAGATTGAACATCAGAAACCGACTGGTATGATGGTACCTTTAGATGTGCCAGAGTGGAAATGGGATAGTATATCCATGGATTTTGTGACGAGTTTGCCCAATACTCCTAGAGGGAACGATGCTATTTGGGTTATTGTTGATAGATTGACGAAGTCTGCTCACTTTCTACCGATTAACATTACTTTTCCTGTAGCTCAGTTGGCGGAGATTTATGTTAAAGAGATAGTAAAGCTGCATGGTGTTCCTTCGAGCATCGTATCAGATACAGATCCAAGATTTACTTCTAGATTTTGGAAGAGTTTGCAGGAGGCGTTAGGATCTCAGTTGAGGTTGAGTTCGGCTTATCATCCGCAAACAGATGGTCAGTCGGAGAGGACGATTCAGTCGTTGGAGGACTTGTTGAGGGTTTGTGTACTTGAGCAGGGAGGGGCTTGGGATAGCCATCTTCCATTGATAGAGTTCACGTACAACAACAGTTACCATTCAAGTATTGGAATGGCACCGTTTGAGGCTTTATATGGCCGGAGATGCAGGACTCCGTTGTGCTGGTTTGAGTCGGGTGAAAGAGTGGTCTTAGGACCGGAGATCGTTCAACAGACTACTGAGAAGGTGAGAATGATCCAAGAAAAGATGAAAGCGTCGCAGAGTCGACAAAAGAGTTATCATGATAAGCGTAGGAAGGACCTTGAGTTCCAAGAGGGGGATCATGTGTTCCTGAGAGTGACTCCTATGACGGGTGTTGGACGTGCCTTGAAATCAAAGAAGTTGACTCCGAGGTTTATTGGTCCGTATCAGATTTCAGAGAGGATTGGGCCGGTGGCGTATCGTGTTGGATTACCACCGCACTTATCAAATTTGCACGATGTTTTTCATGTATCTCAGCTGAGGAAGTATGTTCCGGATCCGTCTCATGTGATCCAAAGTGACGATGTGCAAGTTAGGGACAACCTTACGGTTGAGACCTTACCCGTGAGGATTGATGATCGAAAGACGAAGACGCTGAGGGGCAAAGAGATACCTCTCGTTAGAGTTGTTTGGGACAGAGCGACGGGTGAAAGCTGGACTTGGGAGCTAGAAAGTAAGATGCTGGAATCCTATCCAGAGTTGTTTGAGCGAGGTAAATTTTCGAGGACGAAAATCCTTTAAGAGGGGGAGAGTTGTAACGCCCTCTCTAATTATTTAATTATTTTATTAGATGATATGGTATATGTTTATATATTATATGATTCTGATGATTATGTGACGTATATGTGACGTATTTGTGACGTGTGACGTGTTATTATTTTATTGTTTAATAAAATAATATAAGTGATGTTTATATGAATATTTATTTGGTAAATAAATAGATTTGTTGGAAAAATATGATATTTTAAGAGATGGGGTTATATTTATAAATAGGAAGAGTTGTGAGGGTTGAGATAGAATTAGATAAGTTGGGAGGTGGTATAAAAGGAAATTAGGTTAAGGAAAGTCAGTATACGCGTACAGACAATTGGAAAAGAGAAGAAGAACGGTTCAAGAGAGAAGAGAAGCTAGGTTCCATTTCTGCACAATTTTCCAGGTAAGGGTGAGCCTAACTTCAGTAATATTGATTATGAATCATCTGTTTTTGATTAAGTTGTTAAACGACGAGTCCATGCATTTGCATATTTATGAGACGGTGGAGCTTTATGCTCAAAGCGACGGTGAAGCATATTAATGCTATGATCATATGGTACCACATGCATGATGTTGAGACGTTAGGTGTTGCATATAGTCGAGTCAATTATGACATATATGAGATGATGTTTGAGATGTTGATGTATGTTTGTGATGCTGTTTATGATGATGTTTATACCGATTATATGATGTGATAAAATATATATGTTTATGAGTCGGATGTATGACTGTTAATCTTGACATTTGATTTATATATTAATATTATTGTTGTGAATCTCACCCCTTCTGCTGGAATTGCCGCCTTGTGGGCAAGTGCAGGTACCCAGTCTTAGATGCGATGATGCGAGGAGTCTGTGAAGTAGGGTTGCTTTGATACGTAACGGGATGGGGTCTTTTGCATAGAGTCTATTCCTTATGTATCATGTTTTCAATAAATGTTAACTTTAAGACTTGGTGATGTTGAAACATTAATGCTTGAGATGTTTTGTTGGCTTTTAAGCCAAGAACTATTTATGAGATGAGACTTTGAATTCCGCTGCTTAATTGAATATTTTTGTGATTTGATAAATTATTATCTAAGTTGTTTTTAAAGAAGAAATGTGACACTCCTTTGAGAAGAACTCTGATTTATGTGATTTATTTAATGAAATTTTTAAGACGGGAAATTGGGGTGTTACAGGGAGCGCAGGTATTTTTGGTTAAGAAGAAGGATGGTAGCATGCGGTTGTGTATTGATTACCGTCAACTGAATAAAGTGACGATAAAGAATAGGTATCCACTTTCGAGAATTGATGATTTGATGGATCAACTGGTGGGTGCTCGTGTGTTTAGTAAGATTGATTTGAGGTCAGGTTACCATCAGATTAAGGTGAAGGATGAAAATATGCAAAAGACGGCGTTTAGGACACGATATGGACATTATGAATATAAAGTGATGCCTTTCGGTGTTACTAATGCGCCTGGTGTGTTTATGGAGTATATGAACAGAATTTTTCATGCTTATTTGGATCAATTTGTTGTGGTCTTTATTGATGATATTTTAATTTATTCTAAGAATTAAGAGGAGCATGCATAACATCTGAAGATTGTGTTGCAGGTGTTGAAAGAGAAGAAGTTGTATGCCAAGTTGTCTAAGTGCGAGTTCTGGTTAAGCGAAGTAAGTTTTCTTGGCCATATTATTTCTGGTAATGGTATTGCTGTAGATCCATCGAAGGTTGACGCTGTATCACAATGGGAGACTCCGAAGTCGGTCACAGAGATTAGAAGTTTCCTGGGTTTGGCTGGTTACTACCGCAGATTTATCGAAGGATTTTCGAAGTTGGCACTTCCATTGACTCAGTTGACCTGTAAAGGTAAACCTTTTGTGTGGAGTACTCAGTGTGAGAGTAGTTTCAATGAGTTGAAGCAACGGTTGACGACAGCTCCAATTTTGATTTTGCCGAAGCCGGATGAACCTTTTGTTGTGTATTGTGATGCGTCCAAGTTGGGTTTAGGAGGTGTTCTTATTCAAGATGGCAAAGTTGTAGCTTATGCTTCTAGGCAATTGAGGGTACATGAAAAGAATTATCCCACCCATGGTTTAGAGTTGGCGGCCGTGGTATTTGTGTTGAAGATTTGGAGGCATTATTTGTATGGTTCTAAATTCGAAGTGTTTAGTGATCACAAAAGTTTGAAATATTTATTTGATCAGAAGGAATTGAACATCAGGCAGAGAAGGTGGCTTGAGTTGTTGAAAGATTATGATTTCAGCTTGAATTACCACCCCGGTAAGGCTAATGTGGTTGCAGATGCTTTAAGCAAGAAGACGTTGCACATGTCCGCCATGATGGTAAAGGAGTTTGAGTTGCTTGAACAGTTTAGAGATTTGAGCCTAGTTTGTGAGTTGTCACCTCAGAGTGTACAGTTGGGTATGTTGAAGATTAATAGTGATTTCTTGAACCGTATCAAGGAAGCACATAAAGTTGATGTTAAGTTTGTTGATTTGTTGGTTGCTAGTAATCAAACAGCAGATGGTCACTTTATTGTTGATGACCAAGGCGTGTTGAGGTTCAGAGGAAGGATTTGTATCCCTGATGATGATGAGTTGAAAAAGTTAATTTTAGAAGAAAGTCACAGGAATAGCTTAAGTATTCATCCGGGAGCTACAAAGATGTATCATGACTTGAAGAAATTGTTTTGGTGGTCCGGGTTGAAGCGTGACGTTGCATAGTTTGTTTATGGATGTTTGACTTGTCAGAAATCTAAGGTTGAGCATCAGAGGCCTGCAGGGTTGTTGACACCGCTAGATGTGCCTGAATGGAAGTGGGATAGCATCTCCATGGATTTTGTGACTAGTTTACCGAACACTCCGAGAGGGCATGACGCCATTTGGGTTGTTGTTGATAGATTGACGAAGTCGGCGCATTTTATTCCAATCAATATTAGTTATCCGGTGGCTCAGTTGGCAGAGATCTATATTCGTGATATTGTGAAGCTGCATGGTGTACCGTCGAGTATTGTGTCGGATAGGGATCCGAGGTTCACTTCAAGGTTTTGGAAGAGTTTGCAAGAGTCCTTGGGCTCAAAGTTGAGGTTGAGTTCGGCTTATTATCCGCAAACAGATGGTAAGTCGGAGAGAACAATTCAGTCATTAGAAGATTTGTTGAGAGTGTGTGTACTTGAGCAAGGTGGAGCTTGGGATAGTCATCTACCATTGATAGAGTTCATGTACAACAATAGTTACCATTCGAGTATTGGTATGGCACCGTTCGAAGCTTTATATGGTCGGAGGTGTAGAACTCCTTTATGTTGGTTTGAGACGGGAGAAAGTGCGGTGTTGGGTCCGGATTTGGTTCAAGAAACTACTGAGAAGGTCAAAATGATAAGAGAAAAGATGAAAGCGTCGCAGGATCGTCAGAAGAGTTATCATGACAAGCGTAGAAAGGCCCTTGAGTTTCAGGAGGGTGATCATGTGTTTTTGAGAGTCACTCCAATGACGGGTGTTGGGCGTGCGTTGAAAGCTAAGAAGTTAACTCCGAAGTTTATTGGACCGTATCAGATATCTGAGAGGGTTGGAACAGTGGCTTACAGAGTAGGTTTGCCACCACATCTTTCGAATTTGCATAATGTGTTTCATGTGTCGCAGCTTCGGAAGTATGTAGCAGATCCTTCGCATGTTATTCCAAGAGATGATGTGCAAGTTAGAGACAACCTTACGGTTAAGACTTTACCGTTGAGGATCGAAGATCGTAAGGTGAAACAGTTGAGAGGCAAGGAGATACCTCTAGTGAAAGTTGTTTGGAGTGGAGTAACTGGTGAAAGTTTGACTTGGGAGTTGGAGAGTAAGATGCAAGAATCCTACCCTGAGTTGTTTGTTTGAGGTAATATTTCGAGGACGAAATTCTTTAAGTTGGGGAGAGTTGTAACGCCCTAGTTTTTATTAGATTATTTTTAGTTGATTTTTAATATGTTTTATGTATTTTATATGATTTATGTGAATTTTGGTGTTTGCTATTTTATTATATGGTTATTTTTATTATTTAATAGAAATAAGTAAGAAAATAGAAATTATTAGTAATTTGGGTGTTATTGAGAATTAAGAGAATTTAAGGGAGTTAAAGGAAATAGTGGGAGTTATGTTTTGGTGAGAATAGGAAAGAGTCAGAATTTTGTTTTCACGTATCAGTAAGAAAAGTAGAGAAAAGAAGAGTTTTTGGGAGAAAGTGGAGAGAAGCCAAGAACAAGGGAAGTGAGTCAATTTGCTGTAGTTTTTGATTCTTCTTAATTCAGGTAAGGGTGAGGCTAACCTTCAACTAATAATATATGTTTAATTTTTGAAAATTGAATTGAAATTGTGGTTCTTGAGTTAGGGTTGCAAAGATTGTGAAAGTTGCAAATGTTGATGATTATGCTGTTGATTTCATGTTTTCTGTGTTGTGTTGAGCGTTATGATGCATATAGAACCGGTAAACATTGTAGTAATCTATTTTGGGTGATTGGGGGATCAAAATTGGGTTTTTGGAAGAAATAGGGTTTGAGAGTTCGTGAGTTTTTGAACTGCCAGATGAAGCTTCGCTTAAGCGAACTGCCCGTCGCTTAAGCGAGCGACCATGTAGCTGCCCAGAATTGCAACGAGACCGTTCGCTCATGCGTGAGCCAAGCGAACGCTAAGCGTGCAACATCTTAACTTTCGTCATTGAGTTCGCTCAAACGAGCGCCAAGCGAACAAGACCTGTACCTTCGTCATTTGGTTCGCTCAAGCGAGCAGAGCTTCACTCAAGCGAACTGGGTCCTGTGCGACCATTTTCTGAATTTTGCTTCGTGCATTAGGACTTTAATATGAGCATCCTAAAATGTTTCTTTGATTTATTTAACCCTGTTTATGTAGTAAATATCATAAATGAAAGTAAAGCTATGTGAATACATGTTTATATAAATAAATATGACTATAAATGCCATGCCGTTGATTTCCGTTGTGGATGTTGTCGTTGTGTCGTGTTGTCCAAGTTAGGGAGTGTGTCATAAATAAATTAGGCACAGTTGTTGTTGTTGTTGTCGTTGTCGTTGCTATTGTTGTTGGGTTGTATGCTGATATACACCACGAGTCTTGCATACTCATGCATCGTTGGGGGCTCATGCCCTGGAATGTTAATCATTCAAATGTTGAGGGCTTATGCCCTGGAACGCCTTATCATTCAACTGTTGAGGGCTCATGCCCTGGGATGCTTTAACCATCCAAATTGTTGAGGGCTCATGCCCTGGAATGCTTTGTCATTCAAACGCGTTAAAATGGTACCACATGCATATTGCATTAGTTGTTGTCGGAGTCATTGTTGGTGAGTCGTCGGAGTCGTAGTAGTTGATGGTTGAGTTGATGGTGTTGTAGTCGATGATGTTGTTGCATCTTAAATAAGAATTGATGTAGATTGATGTTGCAATTGTTGATGCCATGTGATATAAATATGTGCTAATGATGCTATTTGTTGAGTTGTTGTTGTTTTAATTCAAGTTGATGAATTATATATATATATATTATTGTTGTTTGTGAATCTCACCCCTTCTGCTTGAAAATGTTGCTCTTCGTATGGGTAACTTGCAGGTAATGAAGGCTAGGTTAGTGTATGGCTCAATGTCTTAGGGCTCTGATACGTAACGGGATGGGAAACGTTGTCTTGTTCTTTCATTCCTTTATGTATCGATTTTGAAATAATGTTATTGACGCTTGTTTATGTCGAATAATATACACTGTTGAGGCCTTTGTGCCAAGATTTTGTTAAAGAAGATTATTATGTTGAAAAGAATTTCCGCTGCAATGATTATGAGATTGAAAGTTGTTGAAATTAAATAGTTTTATTTTCTATTTAATAATTTTTGAAAAGTAGTGTAATACTTCGTTGTTGATTTACTCTGATTAAATTATATTAATATTACGTTGTGGGAGAACGGGGTGTTACATCCCCGCTTCTTGGCGTTACTTTCTTCTCCTTTGATTTAGCATTCGGCACGGGAAATGACCTCCTCCATTGAATCAGCCGGCTTCTGAGCGAGAGACTCATTCAACTGACCGGCCCTCAGGCCGTTCTGGAAAGCCCCGACGAAAAGCTCTTGGTTTGGATTGGATACGTCGATGGTAGAGTCATTGAACCTGGCAATGTAATTTAGCAAAGACTCATTCTGCCCCTGATGTACATTGAACAAGTTTTTGGATGAAACTTTGTGGTGGCGGCTTGCGGAGAATTGTTGAGAGAGTTTTCGGATCATATCTTGGTAGCTTACGATGGAGAAGCGAGGAAGGTTTATGTACCATCGCAACACAGCATCGGTGATGGTTCCGGCTAGGAGCTTGCATTTGAGAGAATCGGTTGCTCCGACAATGGCCATACGGGTGTTGAAGGCTGTTACGTGCTCCACCGGATCGCCCCTACCATCGAAGGTGGAGAGATGGGGCAGCTTGAAGTTATCTGGGACCGGGGCGATCCAAATCTCGGTCGACAAAGGTTTAGGTTCTGGCTCGACGGGGTCGCCGTGGTGAGATCCAGATGGATAGTTTCAACCGAAGCATGTAAGGCCTCGTTTTGCTCGATCAACTGGGAGATCTGAGCCTTCATTGTCTCGACTTCTTCCTCGGTGGCCATGGCTTGAGGAGAATCGCTTCACAATAGTTCTGATGGAGTGATGCGATTTGGGAACGTGGTCGGAGGCTAGTTTTAGGAAGACCTTTCCTTGCAACAAGCTGTGCTTTAATTGATGTTGAAATGGGGCAGCTGATGTTAAGATTCCATAATGAGCAAGTGGTGTTCAATATCTTTGAAGCTATGAAGCATCGAGCTGAAAATCCTAAGTGTTACCGGATTGATGTTGTTGAAGAAATAGTTGAAGACAATTCTCGTGAGCCTCAACCAACACAACCTATGGAGAAGACGATTTTTAATTCTATAGAGAGTTGTGACCATGATGAAGATCTTGAGGTGAGGGAATGCATCAAACAACTTGAGGCAAGCAAACAAGAAATTGAACTAGTAAAAACTGAAGAGTTACTTGGTGATAAACCTAAGGGGGCGCACACTTTGAGTGTTGAAGGAGAAAAAAATCCAGAATTGAAAGAACTTCCTACTCACTTAAAGTATGTCTTCTTAAGCAAGGATGCCTTTAAACCAGAAATCATCAGCAATACCTTGACACCTTTAGAAGAAGAAAAATTAATGAGGGTGTTAAGAGGTAATGAAGGAGCATTGGGATGGAACATTTCTGACTTGAAGGGTATTAGTCCTTCTTATTGCATACACAAGATACACATGGATGCTGAATACAAACCTGTGGTTCAACCTCAAAGAAGACTAAACCCAACAATGAAGGAAGTGGTAAAGAAAGAGGTGCTTAAGTTACTGGATGCAGGTATGATTTACCCTATCTCTGATAGTTCTTGGGTGAGTCTTGTTCATGTGGTGCCTAAGAAGGGAGGAATGACGATGGTGGCTAATGAGAAAAATGAATTGATACCCACCTGTACCGTCACCAGTTGGAGGATGTGCATAGATTACCGGAGGCTGAATTCTGCAATAAGGAAGGACCATTTCCCGTTACCATTCATGGATCAAATGATAGAGAGGTTGGCTGGCCAAACCTTTTATTGCTTTTTGGATGGATATTCGGGGTATAATCAGATTGCGGTAGCTTCGAAAGACCAAGAGAAGACTGCCTTCACTTGTCCATTTGGTGTGTTTGCGTATTGGAGAATGCCCTTTGGGCTGTGTAATGCGCTGACGACCTTTCAAAGGTGTATACTCTCCATCTTCTCTGACTTGATAGAGAAGAACATAAAGTGTTTACGGACAATTTTTCTGTGTTTGGTAAGTCTTTTGATCAATGCCTAATTCACCTTGATGCCATTCTTAAAAGATGCACCAAAAGTAACCTCATTTTGAATTGGGAAAAATGCCATTTTATAGTGACTAAAGGTATAGTTTTGGGGCATAAAATAAGTGCTAAAGGCATACAGGTGGATCAAGCTAATATAGAGGTTATAGAGAAACTTCCCCCGCCTGTTAATGTTAAAGGGGTGAGAAGTTTCTTGGGGCATGCTGGTTTTTATCCGTGTTTCATATCAGAGGAACAAAAATTTCAAAGCCCCTTTGTAACCTCTTAGTCAAAGAAAATGATTATAATTTTGATTCTGAATGTTTAAATGCTTTTTCTTTGATTAAAACCAAGTTGGTGACTGCACCAATAATCATTGCACCCGATTGGGAACTACCTTTTGAACTTATGTGAGATGCAAGTGATTATGCTGTTGGTGTAGTCCTAGGCCAACACAAGAACAAATTTTTCCATGCAATTTACTATGCAAGCAAGGTTTTAAATGAAAATCAAGTTAACTATTCCACCACTGAAAAGGAATTGCTTGCAGTAATTTTTGCATTGGAAAAATTTCGTTCTTATCTAATAGGCTCCAAAGTCATTGTTTTTACAGATCATGCAGCTCTGAAGTATCTCTTGACAAAAGGGGATTAAAAGCCTCGGCTGTTGAGGTGGATCCTCTTGTTTCAAGAGTTTGATCTTGAGCTTCGTGACAAGAAAGGAGTTGAAAATGTGGTAGTTGATCACCTCTCAAGGTTGGAGAACAATGAGGTGACAAAGAAGGAGAAGGCCATCTTGGCCGAGTTCCCGGATGAGAAGCTGTTTGCTATTGGAGAAAGGCCTTGGTTTGCTGACATGGCGAACTTTAAGGCCGGTAACATAGTTCATGATGACATGGAATATCATTAGAGGAAAAAGTTCTTTAATGATGCAAACCACTATCTGTGGGATGATCCTTATCAGTTTAAGGTAAGCATTGACGGTTTGATTAGACGTTGTGTTGTAGATGAGGAGGCTAATAATATTATGTGGCACTGCCATAGTTCAGCTTATGCGGGCCACCATAGTGGAGAAAAAACCGCAGCAAAAGTCTTGCAAAGTGGCTTCTGGTGGCCCACCCTATTCAAGGACTGCCAAGACTTTGTGAAGCGGTGTAATAAATGCCAAATGACAGGTAACATCTCTAAGAGGAATGAGATGCCCCTAATAGGAATCATTGAAATTGAACCATTTGATTGTTGGGGCATTGATTTTATGGAACCCTTTCCTTCCTCTTACTCTTTTCTACATATTCTGGTTTGTGTTGATTACGTTACAAAATGGGTTGAAGCGATACCTTGTGTTGCTAATGATGCCAAAATTGTTGTCAATATTCTTCAAAAAAATATTTTCACTAGGTTTGGAACCCCTAAAGTCTTGATTAGTGATGGGGGGAAGCACTTTTGCAATAATCTTCTTGAAAATGTGCTGAAAAATTATAACATTAGGCACAAAGTTACAACTCCTTATCACCCACAAACAAGTGGTCAAGTAGAGGTTTCAAACCGAGAGCTGAAACAGATTCTAGAAAAGACAGTTGCGTCAAATAGGAAGGATTGGTCTAGAAAGTTAGACGACGCACTGTGGGCATATAATATGACCTTTAAGACTCATATAGGGCTCTCACCCTATCAATTATTATATGGTAAGGCCTGTCATCTTCCAGTTGAGCTAGAACATAAAGCATATTGAGCCATTAAGGCCTTAAATTTCGATCAAATAGCCGCTGGTAAGAAAAGAATCTTTTAACTGAATGAACTTGAGGAGACGAGGCTTAGAGCGTATGAAAATGCGCTCATTTATAAAGCCAGAACAAAAAGGTATCATGACAAAAACTTAGTATCTAGGGATATTAACTCTGGGCAACTAGTTTTGTTGTATAATTCCAGGTTGAAGCTGTTTCCTGGAAAGCTCAAGTCGAAGTGGTTTGGATCTTTCTTGGTCAAGAGTGTGTCACCTCATGGAGCTGTTGAGTTAATCATGCCCGAGGGTGACATAAGTTTCAAGGTGAATGGGCAGAGAGTGAAGCCATATATGGGTGGCGACCTACCAAAAAAAAGGGTAGGGATTATGTTGAAGGACCTTTAAAGGTCCGTGGTAGTCAAGCTAGTGACAGTAAAGAAGCACTTTGTGGGAGGCAACCCACCATTTTATTGCAGGTAGTATTTTTTAGTTTTTATTGCTTTCAAAAAAATCAAAAACAAAAAATATTTTAGTTGAAACAATCATAGGAAAAAAAAATTCAAGTCCAATACTAGGCAAAATCGTGACACGTTTTGGGCAAAACGTGACACGATTTTGCCTCACCTCTGTTGCTCCACAAAATTTTTTCAAAGTTAAAATTGGGTGTCTGATGACATGTTGTCATTACGTAATTTCTATGTATATTTTATCATTTTATGGAGTCACAAAGCAACTTAAGCAGCAAGAAACGCATGAAAAGCAAGAAAAAGCAAGAAAACTGAAGAATGGTGCAAGTCACAAAAACGTGTCACGCTTGCTAAAAAACGTGACACGTTTTCACAAGTCAGAGAGCATGTTTTGAGAAGAAAGAAGAACGTGTCACGTTGGCAAAAACGTGACACGCTTTGTGAAACCCTAATTTGGTTACTTGCTACTGAAGGAAAAAACGTGACACGTTTTACTTAAAACGTGACACGTTTTGGGCGAATTTCTGGGCCTATTTAAGCTGAAGTCTTTTCTGAAAACAAGGGTTACGAATCTTGGGGAGCAAAGTGCGATTTTGACATCAAGGCGACTGCAAGGAGGACGATTTCTTCATCCTTTTACCAGTTACATGTATGTTTTAATGATTCAATCGATTATGCTATTTGTAAACATCATTATGAGTAGCTAAATCTCTTAGAGATTGGATCCGAGATGATTCTGTGTAAACCCTAATTGATATTATGTTGCTGTGATGAAACTCCATTCCATATTAATGATTATTTAAGTCTTTATTCAATTCAATTGTTCTTAATGCTTTTTATATCCTGATCAAATATAAATATGTTTTCGTGAGAATGAATGACTACTGACCCTAGCTTTCAACTTAGACTTAATTGAATTGTTCTAATAAACATGGTTAATCTAGGGATGGATAATCGTTTATTAGTGATATTAGGTTAACGTGCTTAAACCTTCGAGAATTATTAGACCACCTAAGGAATTAGGGGCTGTAGTTTAAGAAGAGGGTCCTAACTCAAGGGATTGATTAGGGCTATTTTGTTAACTATCGTGGGACTTAAAGAACCATTAATAGGAATAGAGTACAGTAACCAATTAGGGGAAACATAGAGGATTCGACGATCCGATCTCATCTCTCTCCATATTTTCTTAAACAACTTTTATCCTTTTGTTATTTTTGTTATTAAAACAAACAAATCTACCGCCTAGTGGCAAAACAAATATAACCTTTTTACATCCTTTTGAATAACAAATTTACTTATTACGATTAAAAACAATCCTCGTGGGATCGATATTTTTACTACTTCGATAGTATTTGGTGCACTTGCCAAACTTCTATCAAGTTTTTGGCGCCGTTGCCGGGGATTGTTGATTTATTTCAATAAGGCAATTTAGTTATAATTTAGGATTTCTGCATTTTATTTTCTGTTTTTAAATTTTTTGTTACTTTTATTGGTGCAGTGCTACTAAGGTATTTTGCTGTTTATGCGAGGTCGACGAAGCAAGGACGATTTACAGTTCGATCCGGAGATAGAAAGGACTGAACGAGCCAATCGGAGAGCTGCCCGGTTGTCAAAGTCAGTCCCACCCATCGCTAAAGGGCGGTCACCTAGTCCGCCACCGTCTGAATCCTTGAAGTCTATCTCTCCTACACCAAGTATCATGGGAGACGCTGAACCGAGACCTAAGTTGGGAGACTACGAGCTAGCTACTCACCGTGGTCAGCTGACACACACCTTCCGTCCTGCCAACCCTGCGGCTTTTGACATCAAGAGCACCGTTCTGAATGGGTTGAGAGACAAGCAATTCGATGGCACTGAAGCCATGAGCCCACATGAGCACTTGAGTCGGTTTGCAGAGACTTGTGAATTCTGCGTACCTCCAACTACGGTTACTGATAGTCAGAAGAAGCTGCGGTTATTTCCGTTTACATTGACGGGAAGAGCTAGAGATTGGTTGCTAACCATTCCGGGTGGTACCATTCAAACATGGGAGGAGCTCGAGCTGAGGTTCTTAGAGAAGTACTTTCCTATGTCCAAATATTGGGAAAAGAAGATGGAGATTCAAAATTTCAAGCAAGGGGAGACTGAATCTTTATATGATGCACGGGAGAGATTTACATTGATGCTGAAGAGGTGCCCCAACCATGAACTGTCTGAGAAACAATACCTCCAAATCTTCACCGAAGGCTTGATACATAACATTAGAATGTTTCTGGATGCCTCAGCTGGAGGCAGCCTTAAAAACAAGACCGATCATGAAGTCGAAGCCTTAATTGAAAGCATGGCTCAAAACGAGTACCGTGATAATGTGGAGAAGAAGAAAAGAGGAGTATATGGGGTCAGCGACACTACATCTATTCTAGCTAACCAAGCAGCCATGAACAAGCAAATTGAAGCTCTAACTAAGGAGTTCCAAGGGTTCACTTTGGCTAACAAGCAACAAGTGGCAGCTGTTAAGTGTGATCTATGTGGAGAAGGACATGCAAATGGTGAGTGTGTACCGAAAGGATTTAGTGAGGAATTCGTGAACTATGTGAACTTTCAAAGACAAAATCCTTACTACAATCCCGGGTTTAACAAGCATCCTAACTTGAGTTATTCTAACAACAACACTCTAAACCCTCTACTTCCAAATCCTCAACAACAACAACAACAACCGAGGAAGCCTTCAGCTTTTGAAGAAACAATGGTGAATTTCATGAAGATGACTCAAAGTAACTTTGAAGAGATGAAGAAGAGCCAAGAAGCTGAGAGAAAAAACAATGAAGCTTCGAGGAAGTTGCTTGAGACTCAAATCGGGCAAATGGCTAAACAGTTGGCTGAACAAAGCAAGGGAGGATTCTCAGGTAATACTAAGGATAACCCGAAAAATGAAACTTGCAATGTTATTGAACTTAGGAGCAAAAAGGTGCTCACACCTTTAGTTCCAAAAGTTAAGAAAACAGTTGATGATGTTGTGACGGAGGAAGTAGAAATAGATAGTGAAGTTGAAAAAGAATTAGAGGGAGTAGTTGAAAAAGAAAGTGATCAAGGAGAAGTTGAAAAAGAAAAGAAGGAAAAATCAGAGGGAGAAAAAAGTGAGAGATTAGTAGATGAAGACTTTATCTTGAGGAAGTCTAGGAGCCAAATTTTGAAAGATGGTGATAAACCACAAGTTGTACCGTCTTATGTAAAGCTTCCATACCCTCATCTAGCTAAGAAGAAAAAGAAAGAGGAAGGCCAATTTAAAAAGTTCATGGAACTTTTCTCACAACTCCAGGTGAATATTCCTTTTAGTGAAGCCCTTGATCAAATGCCCGTTTATGCAAAGTTTATGAAGGAGTTATTAACCGGAAGAAGAAAGCCAAAAGATGACGAGAATATAGCTCTTTCAGAAAACTGTAGTGCTATCATCCAAAACAAACTTCCACCGAAGATGAAAGATCCAAGTGCTTTTACCATTCCTTGTTCTATTGGATCGGTGAAGGTGGGTAGAGCTTTATGTGACTTAGGGGCAAGTATCAACTTGATGCATCTATCTATGATGAAGAAGCTTGGATGTGGTCAACCAAAACCAACAAGAATGACCCTCACTTTAGCTGATCGGTCCATCTCTTATCCTTTTGGAGTTTTGGAAGATGTGCTCGTAAAGGTAAATGAGTTAGTATTTCCTGCTGACTTTGTTATCATGGATATGGCTGAAGATGACGAGACACCGCTCATCCTAGGAAGACCTTTCCTTGCAACTGGTCGTGCTTTAATTGACGTCGAATTGGGCCAACTTATGTTAAGGTTCCATAATGAACAAGTGGTGTTTAACATTTTTGAAGCCATGAAACATAGAGCTGAAAATCCCAAGTGCTATCGGATTGACGTTGTTGATGAAATCATTGAAGACAATTCTCGGGAACCTCAACCAACACAACCTATGGAGAAAGCAATTGTAAATTCTATAGAGAGTTGTGACAATGATGAAGATCTTGAGGTGAAGGAATGTGTCAAGCAATTGGAGGCAAGCAAACAAGAGGTGGCATCGGAAAAAATAGAAAAGTTACTTCTAGACAAGAATGAGGGGGCGCTTACTTTGGGCGTGGAAGAGGAAAAAAATCCTGAATTAAAAGAACTTCCTTCTCACTTAAAGTATGTCTTCTTAAGCAAAGATGCTTCTAAACCGGCAATCATCAGCAGCACTTTGACACCTTTAGAAGAAGAAAAATTGATGAGGGTGTTAAGGGAGAACGAAGGAGCGTTGGGATGGAAAATTTCTGATTTGAAGGGTATTAGTCCATCTTATTGCATGCATAAAATTCATATGGAGGCTGAATACAAACCAGTTGTTCAACCTCAACGGAGACTGAACCCCACAATGAAGGAAGTTGTAAAGAAAGAAGTGCTGAAGCTACTGGATGCAGGTATGATTTACCCTATCTCTGATAGCTCGTGGGTAAGTCCTATCCATGTGGTGCCTAAGAAAGGTGGAATGACGGTGGTGGCTAATGAGAAAAATGAATTGATTCCCACCCGTACCGTCACTGGTTGGAGGATGTGCATCGATTATCGGAGGTTAAATACCGCAACAAGGAAGGATCACTTCCCGTTACCATTTATGGATCAAATGATAGAGAGGTTGGCTGGCCAAGCCTTTTATTGCTTTCTGGATGGGTATTCGGGGTATAATCAAATTGCGGTGGCTCCGGAAGATCAAGAGAAGACTGCCTTCACTTGTCCGTTTGGTATCTTTGCGTATAGGAGAATGCCCTTTGGGCTGTGTAATGCGCCGGCGACCTTTCAAAGGTGTATGCTCTCCATCTTCTCTGACATGATAAAGAAGAACATCGAGGTATTTATGGATGACTTTTCTGTTTTCGGTAAGTCTTTTGATCAATGTTTAGTCCACCTAGATGCCGTCCTTAAAAGATGCACCGAAACTAACCTCATTTTAAATTGGGAAAAATGCCATTTCATGGTAAAGGAGGGTATAGTTTTGGGGCATAAGATAAGTGCTAAAGGCATAGAGGTGGACCAAGCGAAAATAGAGGTTATAGAGAAACTTCCCCCTCCTATAAATGTTAAAGGAGTGAGGAGTTTCCTGGGGCATGCTGGATTTTATCCGCGTTTCATAAAAGATTTTTCAAAAATTTCAAAGCCCCTTTGTAACCTCTTAGTCAAAGAAAATGATTTCAATTTTGATAATGAATGCTTAAAGGCTTTTTCTTTGATTAAAACTAAGTTGGTTACTGCACCAATAATCATTGCACCCGATTGGGATTTACCTTTTGAATTAATGTGTGATGCAAGTGATTACGCTGTTGGTGCAGTTTTAGGCCAACGCAAGAACAAATTTTTCCATGCAATTTATTACGCAAGCAAAGTTTTGAATGAAAATCAAGTAAATTATGCTACCACTGAGAAAGAATTGCTTGCGGTAATTTTTGCCTTGGAAAATTTTCGTTCTTATCTAATCGGCTCCAAAGTCATTGTGTTTACAGATCATGCAGCCCTGAAGTACCTACTGACGAAAGCAGATTCCAAGCCTCGGCTGTTGAAGTGGATCCTTTTGTTACAAGAGTTTGATCTTGAAATTCGTGATAAAAAGGGAGTTGAGAATGTGGTGGCTGATCACCTCTCCCGGTTGGAAAATAAGGAGGTGACGAAGAAGGAAAAGGCCATCATGGCCGAGTTCCCGGATGAGCAGCTGTTCGCTGTTGAAGGGAGGCCGTGGTTCGCCGACATGGCGAACTACAAGGCTGGTAACATAGTGCCAGATGACTTGAACTCGGCCCAAAAGAAGAAGTTCTTCAAGGATTCAAACCACTATCTGTGGGATGATCCTTATCTGTTTAAGGTAAGCACTGACGGGTTGATTAAACGTTGTGTTGCAGGTGAAGAAGCAAATTGTATCATGTGGCATTGCCATAGCTCAGCTTATGGGGGCCACCATAGTGGAGAAAGAACCGCTGCAAAAATCTTGCAAAGTGGCTTCTGGTGGCCCACCTTGTTCAAGGACTGCCAAGACTTTGTGCGGCGGTGTGACAAATGCCAAAGGACAGGTAACATTTCTAAGAGGAATGAGATGCCCCTAACAGGAATACTTGAAATAGAACCATTTGATTGTTGGGGCATTGATTTTATGGGGCCTCTCCCTCCCTCTTACTCTTATCTTCATATTCTAGTTTGTGTCGATTATGTTACTAAGTGGGTTGAAGCGATACCATGTGTTGCTAATGATGCCAGAACTGTTGTCAATTTTCTCCAAAAGAATATTTTCACTAGGTTTGGAACACCTAGAGTCTTGATCAGTGATGGGGGGAAGCACTTTTGCAACAACCTTCTTGAAAATGTGCTAAAAAAGTATAACATCAGGCACAAAGTTGCAACTCCCTATCACCCACAAACTAGTGGTCAAGTAGAGGTTTCAAACCGTCAGTTGACACAGATTCTAGAGAAGACAGTTGCGTCTAATAGGAAGGATTGGTCCAAAAAGTTAGATGACGCACTGTGGGCATATAGGACAGCCTTTAAGACTCACATTGGGTTTTCACCCTATCAACTAGTCTATGGTAAGGCTTGTCATCTTCCAGTCGAGTTAGAGCATAAAGCTTACTGGGCCATCAAGGCCTTAAATTTTGATCAAGTAGCTGCTGGTAAGAAAAGACTTTTGAAACTTAATGAACTTGAGGAGATGAGGCTTAGAGCGTATGAAAATGCGCTCATCTATAAATCCAGGACTAAAAGGTATCATGACAAAAACTTAGTATCTAGGGAAATTAACTCTGGACAACTAGTTCTGTTATATAATTCCAGGTTGAAGCTGTTTCCTGGAAAGCTCAAGTCGAAGTGGTCTGGACCTTTCTTGGTCAAGAGCGTGTCACCATACGGAGCAGTTGAACTAATCACGGCGGAGGGTGACAGGAGTTTCAAAGTGAATGGACAAAGAGTTAAGCCATATCTGGGTGGCGACCTACCAAAAGAAAGGGTAGGGTTGATGCTGAAGGACCTGTAAAGGTCCGTAGTAGTCAAGCTAGTGACGGTAAAGAAGCGCTTTGTGGGAGGCAACCCACCTTTAGTTTTTTGCAGGTAATAGTTCTTTTATATTTTTTTCGCATTTTATTGCTTTCAAAAAATCAAAAATACAAAAATATTTTCGCTGAAACGATCAGAGGAAGAAAAATTTCAAGTCCAATACTGGGCAAAAACGCGACACGTTTTGGGCAAAACGTGCCACGTTTTTGCCACCTCTGAAGCATCCCAAAAAAAAAAATTCTAAGTTACAAATGACAAGCATTCTGTTTAGCAAAAACGTGTCACGCTGGCCAAAACGTGACACGTTTTATGGGAACCAAAATTTTTCAAAGAGTGGAGCGTGTCACGTTTTGCCCAAACGTGACACGTTTTTGGGTGGTTTCAAAAAAATTTTGACCGTTACAAAACGAAAAACGTGACGCGTCTTTGGCCAAACGTGACACGTTTTTCTCCCCTATATAAACCCTTCACACGAAAATCATCCCATTCACTTCCAAAAGTAGCCAAACTCTGTCAAAATTTCCCCAGAACCCTAACCTACGAACTTCTCAACTTTCTACACCAAAAACCTTCAACTTTCCATCTCCAAATCACCAAGACAACCACAAAAACTACCATCAACATCATTAACCTCTCAAAATTCACCATCCTCACCTAATCTCAAAACCCTAATCTCAAACTTTCACTTTTCCTTTGACCTAACCCTAAACCTTCACCATGGTTGATACTAGAAAGAAAGGAAAAGCTCCACAAGCCAAAAAACCCAAAACCACCGCCAAACGCAAACAACCGGTTAAACCCACAGCCCCACCAGCCGTACCACCCACTCTAGCTTACCGTTTCAATGACATCCCGGCTCGTGACCGCTTCAAAGAAATCAGAAGTTATCGGGTGATACCAGAGAGGGGGTTCCTACTCCCTAAATTGTTAGGCAACCCTGAGTTTGAACAAATTATCACGGCTCGAGGGTGGCACGGGCTGAATAATATGGTTTTCCAAGAGGCCAACAAGACCATGACGCTTGAGTTTTATGCCAATGCTCGGTTCTCCGGGCGGCGGTATGAATCTTATGTGAGGGGAAAGACCATTGATTTCTCCCCTGAGGCTATCAATACAATGCTGAAGATCGTTCCTCCGGAACAATGTGATGTCAAGAGGAGGAGGGAGACGTGTGCTAACTGGGACGAGGAAACGTGGGAAGAGGTGAAATCCTTACTGTGTGTAGAGGGAGCTCAATGGCAGAAGAGCAGGAAGATGTTGCTGAAAGTTGATTTCAAGCCGGTTGCTAAGGCTTGGGCATCATTTGTGGTGCAAACATTGGAGGGTACTTCCTGTTCGTCCAAGATTCCCTTATCTCGAGTGCATACTGTTGCTGCCATTCTGGAGGGTAGCCCTATAAATGTTGGTGAGTTGATTGCCAACAACATTACTGAGTTTGTCCAAGGGAACAAGAAAGCCATCCCTCACATGAGCCTCATCAACTGGCTTTGTGAGGAAGCCGACTGCGAGTTCTACATAAATGACCTCGAGGCAAAAATGATGAAGCCAATCACGGATAACTACATGGAGATTTTTCTGAAGGATTATTTGGAGCGCATGCAGCAGTTGGGAGCTGAGGAGGAAACAGGCCCTCAGCTTCAGCCACAACCACAACAGCCCCCGCCTCAGCCAGAGTTGGTGTCGGGAGAAGGAAGCAGCCAACAAGGTGCCCATGCACCTCTTCATCCCATGATGCTGGACTACATGTTCGGCCACTGCAACTGGATGAATGAGGTGTCAGACCAAGAGTATTGGAACCGTCCTAGGTTCGGGCCAGAGCTTATTGAGGCAGTCTGCCTCAACAGGAGAGCGATTACTAGGTCTTTTGACCGTTTTGATGGGTCCGAGGAGGCGATGGACCAATACTTTGATGTCACCAGAGGTCGTGCCCAAGCAAGAGAGCAGGAGATTAGGGCAGACTTTGCTGCTGGTGGTGCGAGGTCGAGGTCGCATTTTGGCGAAGACACCTATGAGGAGCAGAACCAGAGCACATGGATTGACCGGGACTTGATGCAGGATTGATGGGCTACTGATGGCTCATCTTTTTGTTTCAGCAGTTTTCCTTTCATTTTGATGTACTTTTTAATTTTATTTTCGAACAATTTGAAGTTTAATCAGTTGTATCCCCCTGTGATGTAATTTAGCCTGAACTTGTTTATTACTGATGAATTTATGTGTTTTATTGACCTTTTACAGTCTCGTAACAAATGTGTGCTCAAGTGATTTTTCCAAAAGTTCATAAGGAGGAGTGACTTGAGTAAAAGGCGAAGTGTACGGCAGTGCTAGGTAGTCACAACTCCTAGATATCATAACTGTAAGGTTCATGGCCAAATTTTATTTTTCAATTTACTTATATAGAGTGTTCCATGCATCTACATTTCTAGAACTTGCATTGTTTCTTTTCTGTCGATTGGTTTATGTCAAATACACACTGAGGCAAAAGTGCTTGGTCCTGTGAGCCTTTTGAAGCCTACCCTGATTATATTGAGTTCATCCTTTTCTTAGACAAGTTGAGCCGGTAGGATAGAACTTTTTGTTCGGTGACAACCTACATTACAAACTTAGAGACTTTTAGGATTTATCCCATAATGTTTTTCTGAGTTAGGCATGCTAGAATGTTGCTAAAAATTAAGTTTGGGGTTGCTTTTGGAATTTGCAACCAATTAAGTTTGGGGTGGGGGAACTAGAGAACAATACAAAAAAAAAAAATAATGACATATAGACACTAAAAATGGTGTATCAAAAAAAAAAAAAAAAGAGAATATAGAATGAAAAAGAGACAAAGACATTGAAAATCTGAGTAACTCCAAACTCGAATGTCCCGATGATGAATAATGTTCTCTAGCCCCATTTTGACTAAGAATTGTATTCCATAGGTGAAAGATGATTGAAGTATGTTTTAACTGACGTAGGAGTGCCTAACTCACATTTTGTGTAGCCTACTTATCCAAATATCATCCCACCTTCACCTAAGCCCCGTTATAACCCTTAAAGACCTCAAAGTGTGTATTGATATTGACTTTAATTGACGTTTAGAAACTTTTCAAGCGTATGGTAATATGTAGCTTTGCATGTGATTGAGTGTGAACCCTATTCATTTTGTGCGTGGAGTTGTGAATTGGTGGATGCATTCAAGTCAAACTAGCTCACCTTTAGCTAGTAAGGAGATGAACTTTTTGGATTACCATCACTTGAGCAGGTACTTGTTATTTTACTGTCAACTGTCAAATTTACATGTAAATTCCTTGGGGACAAGGAATGGTTTAAGTTTGGGGTTGTGATGACATGCTGTCATTACGTAATTTCTATGTATATTTTATCATTTTATGGAGTCACAAAGCAACTTAAGCAGCAAGAAACGCATGAAAAGCAAGAAAAAGCAAGAAAACTGAAGAATGGTGAAAGTCACAAAAACGTGTCACGCTTGCTAAAAAACGTGACACGTTTTCACAAGTCAGAGAGCATGTTTTGAGAAGAAAGAAGAACGTGTCACGTTGGCAAAAACGTGACACGCTTTGTGAAACCCTAATTTGGTTACTTGCTACTGAAGGAAAAAACGTGACACGTTTTACTTAAAACGTGACACGTTTTGGGCGAATTTCTGGGCCTATTTAAGCTGAAGTCTTTTCCGAAAACAAGGGTTACGAATCTTGGGGAGCAAAGTGCGATTTTGACATCAAGGCGACTGCAAGGAGGACGATTTCTTCATCCTTTTACCAGTTACATGTATGTTTTAATGATTCAATCGATTATGCTATTTGTAAACATCATTATGAGTAGCTAAATCTCTTAGAGATTGGATCCGAGATGATTCTGTGTAAACCCTAATTGATATTATGTTGCTGTGATGAAACTCCATTCCATATTAATGATTATTTAAGTCTTTATTCAATTCAATTGTTCTTAATGCTTTTTATATCCTGATCAAATATAAATATGTTTTCGTGAGAATGAATGACTACTGACCCTAGCTTTCAACTTAGACTTAATTGAATTGTTCTAATAAACATGGTTAATCTAGGGATGGATAATCGTTTATTAGTGATATTAGGTTAACGTGCTTAAACCTTCGAGAATTATTAGACCACCTAAGGAATTAGGGGCTGTAGTTTAAGAAGAGGGTCCTAACTCAAGGGATTGATTAGGGCTATTTTGTTAACTATCGTGGGACTTAAAGAACCATTAATAGGAATAGAGTACAGTAACCAATTAGGGGAAACATAGAGGATTCGACGATCCGATCTCATCTCTCTCCATATTTTCTTAAACAACTTTTATCCTTTTGTTATTTTTGTTATTAAAACAAACAAATCTACCGCCTAGTGGCAAAACAAATATAACCTTTTTACATCCTTTTGAATAACAAATTTACTTATTGCGATTAAAAACAATCCTCGTGGGATCGATATTTTTACTACTTCGATAGTATTTGGTGCACTTGCCAAACTTCTATCAAGTTTTTGGCGCCGTTGCCGGGGATTGTTGATTTATTTCAATAAGGCAATTTAGTTATAATTTAGGATTTCTGCATTTTATTTTCTGTTTTTAAATTTTTTGTTACTTTTATTGGTGCAGTGCTACTAAGGTATTTTGCTATTTATGCGAGGTCGACGAAGCAAGGACGATTTACAGTTCGATCCGGAGATAGAAAGGACTGAACGAGCCAATCGGAGAGCTGCCCGGTTGTCAAAGTCAGTCCCACCCATCGCTAAAGGGCGGTCACCTAGTCCGCCACCGTCTGAATCCTTGAAGTCTATCTCTCCTACACCAAGTATCATGGGAGACGCTGAACCGAGACCTAAGTTGGGAGACTACGAGCTAGCTACTCACCGTGGTCAGCTGACACACACCTTCCGTCCTGCCAACCCTGCGGCTTTTGACATCAAGAGCACCGTTCTGAATGGGTTGAGAGACAAGCAATTCGATGGCACTGAAGCCATGAGCCCACATGAGCACTTGAGTCGGTTTGCAGAGACTTGTGAATTCTGCGTACCTCCAACTACGGTTACTGATAGTCAGAAGAAGCTGCGGTTATTTCCGTTTACATTGACGGGAAGAGCTAGAGATTGGTTGCTAACCATTCCGGGTGGTACCATTCAAACATGGGAGGAGCTCGAGCTGAGGTTCTTAGAGAAGTACTTTCCTATGTCCAAATATTGGGAAAAGAAGATGGAGATTCAAAATTTCAAGCAAGGGGAGACTGAATCTTTATATGATGCACGGGAGAGATTTACATTGATGCTGAAGAGGTGCCCCAACCATGAACTGTCTGAGAAACAATACCTCCAAATCTTCACCGAAGGCTTGATACATAACATTAGAATGTTTCTGGATGCCTCAGCTGGAGGCAGCCTTAAAAACAAGACCGATCATGAAGTCGAAGCCTTAATTGAAAGCATGGCTCAAAACGAGTACCGTGATAATGTGGAGAAGAAGAAAAGAGGAGTATATGGGGTCAGCGACACTACATCTATTCTAGCTAACCAAGCAGCCATGAACAAGCAAATTGAAGCTCTAACTAAGGAGTTCCAAGGGTTCACTTTGGCTAACAAGCAACAAGTGGCAGCTGTTAAGTGTGATCTATGTGGAGAAGGACATGCAAATGGTGAGTGTGTACCGAAAGGATTTAGTGAGGAATTCGTGAACTATGTGAACTTTCAAAGACAAAATCCTTACTACAATCCCGGGTTTAACAAGCATCCTAACTTGAGTTATTCTAACAACAACACTCTAAACCCTCTACTTCCAAATCCTCAACAACAACAACAACAACCGAGGAAGCCTTCAGCTTTTGAAGAAACAATGGTGAATTTCATGAAGATGACTCAAAGTAACTTTGAAGAGATGAAGAAGAGCCAAGAAGCTGAGAGAAAAAACAATGAAGCTTCGAGGAAGTTGCTTGAGACTCAAATCGGGCAAATGGCTAAACAGTTGGCTGAACAAAGCAAGGGAGGATTCTCAGGTAATACTAAGGATAACCCGAAAAATGAAACTTGCAATGTTATTGAACTTAGGAGCAAAAAGGTGCTCACACCTTTAGTTCCAAAAGTTAAGAAAACAGTTGATGATGTTGTGACGGAGGAAGTAGAAATAGATAGTGAAGTTGAAAAAGAATTAGAGGGAGTAGTTGAAAAAGAAAGTGATCAAAGAAAAACATTCTAGTTTTCAATGAAACAATTCAAGACCATGTCATTAATCATATACACAACATACATATGTAATCCTACATCATTCACTTGAGGAAACAAGTTTTCCAACATTAGGATTGATTTATAAAACTAAGTCCAAATCCATACAAATGATGTTTCCATAGGATTAAATACATAAGTATTGATTAACCAATTCAAAAGAAACAATTTAGAAAGCTCGGATTGGCCCCCAAGTACACGAAACGAAAAATCAAGTGTGGCTGAACAGGGTGTTGTTCAAGCAAAGTCTGGTTCGCTTAAGCGACCAGGTCTCAGAAGCATCATGGGCTAGTTCGCTTGGGGTTCTCTTACGGTTCGCTCAAGTGAACTTTGTCCAGAAGCAACATTCTTGTTCGCTTACAGCTTCGCTCACAACTCGCTCAAGCGAACTGTGTCCAGAAGTGAGCTGGGCACGCTCGCTTGGAGCTCGCTTAAGCGAACACTCATGTGTTCAGAAAAAAACTTCAAATTTCAAAACATTTTTTCCCAAACACTTCAATTTTGATCTTTCCACACTCAAAACACGTCCCAAATAATATTTATAGGTCAAATACATGAACACACACTCAATGTTGCTCAAAACTCATGATTCAAATACCATTTTGTCCAAAATTCAATAATTCATCAAACTTTCATAAATATTCAACAACAACTTTCATCATTAATTCACCAATAGGCATAATCATTACACTAATTCATCAACAACATGTTCCAAAACATCATCAACAATTAATCATGAATCCATTCAAAATTCAACAAACAACAACTTCATTATTCATCAATTTTTTCACAAAAACACAACACATCCACATATATGATTTTTTGGCATATGAATTCATTATCAACAACAATTAATCATTCAATTCACATGTACAATCATAACATCAACATCTAAACATGAATTCATTCACTTAAATTTAAATAATCACTTAATCCCAAAATCACTTATTTACTTAATCACTTATGAGAAATGGGTAGAAAAGAGATTATGATAGAAGACTAGCCCCCTTACCTCTAATCTTCAACAATCCAATCCTAAGCTTCACTTTTGCTCCAAAATCTTCCCCTCTTCAAGTTTCTCCTCTTCAACCCTTTCTCTAGCCTCTCTAGCCTCTATAGCCTCTTTGTGTGAAATGAAAAATGTTTCTAACCCTAGTTTCTCTCTAAAGGTTGGATTATATAGTCACACTCCATTGGGCCTAACCCACCAAATGTTAACTGGGCTCAATTTTAATTATTCCACTTACTAGTTTTCTAACTTACTAATGATAAAATAATTAGTAATTACTGGCCCTAATTCTAATTACTACAACAAACTAATAAATCACTATACAATTGGTCCTCACTTAAAATGCTACAATAAATCCTCAACCAAAATTACTATTTTACCCTTGCTCACCAAAAAGACCAAAATACCCTTCTAATCACTAAACCCAAGAAAATACAACCAAGAATAAATAATCACATACAAGCATAAATAAATACACATAAAATAATTAAAAACAAAATAACGAAAAATTGGGTTGTTACATTTGGCGCTTTTAAATTGTTGTTGAGTCTCTTACAATTCTCCATGTCTTCACTCCTTTATATAGAGGTGCAAAAGAGACGTTGTGAATTGCCAGTGCATCAGAATAAGTTGTACACTTCGTACAATTGTACTTTGTCAACGCTCTTCAAAGAACAAGCATGCAATGCCTTCAAATTCATTTGAATTAGCCGTTGCTTCACTCTTCTGGTCTTCTGCAATGCTTAGACGAGATTAAATCCATTGAACAACCTTTGAAGCTTTAAGTCTCTCATCTTCTGATGAACTTAAGCTTATGGTGATCTTCAGCTTCTGATGAGATGCTTGTGATGAACTTTCTTCTGATGACGTCATCACTTCAAGAGCACTTTGTCTTCAGACGCTTTAAGCTTCCTTTTTGTTGATTCCTTTGCTCTCTTTTGTTCTTCCAGAACCTAATAATGATCTCAAATTTTTGTCTATGGTCCTGTACACTTGAACAAATATTAGCATATCCAATTGACAATTTTTAATATCTTGTTATCATCAAAACTCTCAAGAGGTAGTGTTTAAACACATTTTGTTCCAACAATCTCCCGCTTTTTGATGATGACAAACATTAGTATTTAAAGTGTTCAGTTGTTGTTAATCTATTTAACAAATTGACTATTAGGGTATGAGGTTTGTAAGCTCTCCCTGAGTCCAATAGTACTATAAGGTGAGGTTTGTAAGCCCCCCTTGGGTCCTATTCTTGTTAATTAATTTCATCATGTAAAAACGCAATAACTCTCAGAATAATCTCACATTAAAAAGTCTAAGAGATGAGAAGAAGGTCATATTAATTTAAATTGCTTGAATGTTAAATTTATGGGGCTCAGAGCCTTTAAATACTATACATCTACTCCCCCTTTTGTCATTAACAAAAGGTAAATAAATAAAGACAAAAAGAAGAGATGAGAAAAAACGAAGTGAGAAAATGTAATAAGTATGATCAGAGCACATAATATAATATAGTTGAGACACAAAATACATGAGCAAACATAGTTCAGAAGCAGTATATTCAGAAGCACATAAGTAGAGATCAGAGCAATAGTTGAGAAAAGTAAACATAAGTTCAGAAGCAAACATATGAAGATATACAAATAACAGAAATAAAACAAGCTAAATGGTGTGCAACTAAGGTTGGGCTTGCTTTTGAAACATCTCCATCATCTGTTTCATCATCCTGTTCGTTTCTTCTGCTTGTTCCTTCATTTCCTTATTGAATTTATCATTGCTCTTGATGAGATTCTCTTCTCTGATTCTTGCTTCTTCCAGCTTAGCTTCAGTAGCAGTCTTGTATTCCAATAGTAGTAGTTTTTGCTCCAGAAGCTCTTTCTTGAGCTGTTTGTTTTCTTTCTCCAGGAGAGTGATCTTTTGCATAAGTGCCAGTTCAGTAGAGGCTTCCTTGATATTTATCTTGTTTAACCAATTTAAATCACGATCTCTTGGGTGTATAGTTGATGGAATGAAATCAATTGCATTCCTTGCTCTTAAGCACAAAGGAGTCTTCACCCAAGTTTTAAGAACTTTTACTTCATGCAGATTACTGACAACTCCTTTCAGCAGTCTTGAAGCTTGGTTTGAGCAATGTCTTGAGCATCAAGGCAGGTTCTCTGTAGCTCTGTCAAGACATATTCTACTCTATCTTTCAATCTTATCCACATCTTCTTATAGGTATCTTCATGAACGAGGTTATTCCTAGCTTGAATCAGATTGTTCAGCACCTGAAAGATGTTCTCACACACATCTACTAGTATAGTTGAATCTAGAAACAGAGTGTGTGGAGAAGGGACATTTGTCTTGTTAGGAGCAACAGGTTGAGTGGCCAGGTTAGAGGATGATGGTTGGTCATATAGTGAGGTTTCAGGTTCAGTAGAAGTGTTGGTTGTATGACATGTTCAGGAACAAGTTGTTTAGAAACAACTAGTTCAGGAACAGGTTCAAGGATGAGAACAGAATCAAGGTTGGTTGAAGAGGTCATTTCTTGGTTAGGTTCATGTTGTTGGGGGCTTTATGTCATAACTTCATCAAAAGCTATGTTAGAGGCTTTTTCTAGGTTTGACACATAACCAGGTAATTCACTTGAGTAATAACTTATCAGGTCTGGAATAATTGAAGTTTCATGTGTTTCAGCTGTTTGGATTGGAGAGTTGGGTTGAGGTGATAATACATCAATGTTAGCAATATCTATCCCTGTGTGATCATCAGCACCCTCTGCATCAGCATGAATAGATTGAATAGGCTCAATCACATGTGGTTGTAGGGGATGATCAGCAGGCAGATTTTTGCATACATCAATTCTCCTTTGTTGCATGTCAATTAACCTCTCCTCAACAGAGGGATACATTGGCACAAAGGTATCACTTGTTGGCTTTTTATGAGTTTTGAATGATGGTGATGGAGATAATTGTTTAGGTTGGTGTAGACTCTGTTTATGGGTATTGTCATACCCTCATTTTGGACCTAAAAATACTCGCTCAAGTTTCTTTTCAATCCCTAATACTTTTTCAATTTACTGTGTATTGCTCTGCAATTTACCACTGTGCTTCAGCTGCATACGTTATTGTTTCTAGCATTTAATTTTTACATAAAATCATACAAAAGGGAATTTTGGTCATTTCCTACAAAGGAACTCATTTTAGTCCCTACAATTTGTCCCTGAGTCTTTTCAATCTGTCTGCATGAATCATTAATCAAATTTTGTACAAAATCATCTTAGTTTGCATCTGAGTCAGTCTGAGTCGTTTTAGCCCCCAGGGGCATTTTGGTCTTTTCACATCAAATAAATTTTGGGCAGAGAAGTATTTTAAAATACCTCATTTTGATAATTTGTTCATTTTAGTCCGTTTTGTCATTTTTAATTGTTGCGCTTTACGTTTTTTCCAAATTACATTTTTTACCAATTTTATTTTTTACTTTTTGCAAATAAGTCCAAATTTTATTTTAATTGCAATTTAGTCCAAAATTTTACATTTCATTGCAGAAGTGTCCAATTCCAATTTTTAAAACAGTCCCAATTCTTTTAATTCTCAAAGCAGTTCAATTCTTGTTTAATTGCAAAACAGTCCCTTTAGTTTCATTAATTGCAGATTGGTCCAATTTCAAGTCCAAGGCCACGCAAGCAAAGTCAAGGCCACATGTCACTACCTCATTGGTCAGGATACACACTTGGCAGCCTACAAAAGGCCAGTTACTGTGCAAAGTGCCAACAGATCCATTCAGTGCAATCCCCATCACACAAACAAAATTCAACATTCTCTCTCCAATTCAGTTGGATGAAATCCACAGTTTCAAAGAAAAACTTCAAGAACATTCAAGCTAAAACCGTTTTCCAGCATTGAAATTCAACACCGAATCGATAAAATTCGATATAGTTCTCAGAGATTCAAAGTGAATCTTCATCATCGAACCTCATTTTCCCTGCAATTCAAGGTACGAACTCATCGTTGATAACGGCGAGCTTCAAGCACCGATCACAGGGAGTTCAGAGAGGAGAAGAAGAAGAAACTGGAAGAAGATTGAATCGGCGAAGAAGAGGATGAAGAAATTTACCGGTTAATCTCAAATTCAAACCAAGAATCAACAAAACAGAAGAAAACTCAAGGAATTCTGAAGATTCAATTCAAATCTCCGAAACAACTCAGGTAAACTCCTCAAATTCCATCTTCGTGTCATAACTGTAGCAAGAACGCGATCGATGTAGACCTCTAAGACTTTGAACGGTCCCGATTCAAAAGAAAAACGGTTACGAAACCCTAACATGTAAAAAATGTGAAAAAACATCAAAGACTCACAACGAGTGTGAACCGTTGTGAGTCTGTGAGGATTCATGGTGCTTCGTACTCAAAAACATAAAAAGAACAAGACGAATCGGAACCGTGCGCAATAATAACGAAGATCTACATCGATCTCGTGATTTGAGAAGTTTTTGATAGATACGTGTTTAGAACGATGAGAACGAATGTTTGAGCATGTTGTGACGTGATTCTGGGCAAGATTTGGGAAGCTAGGGTTTGTGTGTTCATGGTGAGAGACGTGAGAACGGCGAGTTGGGGAAGAGGATGGAAAATAATAAAAAACGAAAAATGGCAATAAACCGGTCCAAAGCTTTTTGCATAAGATGATGAACCGGGTCGATTTTAGACCGGCCCGTGCCTTGCGTAATATGAACCGTTAGATCTAGGTTTCAGTATATCCGGATTGATCTGACGCCTCTAAGGCTTTAAGATCGGTCCGGATCCACTGATATATGGGTATCGTCCGTTGAATGTGGGCTTTGGGCCGGTTCTTGGTTTGTTCTCAATTTTATTGCTATTTGCACCGTAGTACTTGCTAATTGAACCTGTTGCAGGCCAAAATTTTACTAAAAATTCCAAGATTTTTACTGTATGTTTTTACTATTTTCTTGATGTTTTGTGCCTTTTTACATGTGAAAATTGGATAAAAAAATATGTGTTTGCTTTTTGTGATGATTCGTGTCCGTTTCGGAGTTTTCTCGACGTTTCGCGCGCGACACTCGCTCCAATCTTGTATGGCGTGATTTTGATGATTGATATATGATTTATGTGATATTTTGCTCATGGTTTGTGGTAGTTGCTACCGCTTGGGAATTTTTGGCTTTGGTTTCTTGCTTTGCAAGCATTTAAAATGTTTTTAAGTGATGGAAATGCATGAAAAATATGTGTTGATTTGATATCTTTGTGTGTTATTTGCTTTGCATTGTTGTGCTTGAATTGAACCTTTAATTTCTGGCTGTGATGAGAATTATAGGTCTTGCGCTTAGGCCAAGTTTTTGCTATATGTTAGTGCTATTTCCTTCACCATTTTATTTGTCCGTTTTTCGATTTATGCAACACTTCTTCGCGTATTTCTTCCTATATTTTTGCTTATTTCATTTCCATACATTGCTCACTAACCCTTTTGTCTCATGTCTCATGCATTATAAGAATCTCATCTCTTCATCCCATTCTTTAGCATAGGTGCTATACCGTTTGTTACACCATTGTTATGTAATAGTTTAGACTTTTTCTTTCCTTTATTTTTATTCCTTGCAGACCGTAGCATGTAAACTAGGACCCGATGTAAAGGACTATGGACTATAATGATGTACACCGACACATGCACCGACACACGCACACACGTTGTATGTCTATCGTTTAGGTGTATGTTTAGGATGCGCGATACTTAGGGAAAATAAATCTTTTTAAAAACAAATAACTTCCATCACTTCAAATATTTTCCAAATAAACCTTGAAGTCAAAACTCCCAAAGGATTTTCCCTTTATTTTCCTAATCAAATCAAAATGCAATTAATTTCCAACTTTAACCGTTTTCATTAACAATTGAACCAACCGAATGCTTTTTTCTTCTTTTCAATTCTAATGCCTATACGGCCTCTTTCCCTTCTTCAAAATCTTTTTCAAACTTAAAAAAACAAATTAAACCCACAAAAACATTTTGGAAGAGAACTACATGGAATTTTGATCCCTTAAAAGGGTATGTAGGCAAGAGACTCAAAAGTCTCTCCAAGTCCAATAAAAACAACACTCAAAATCTTCTTTCTCTCATTCTTAAAACCCATCCTTTTTTACAAATAGCAATAAAAGCAAAGCATATACATAAGCATAGTAAAACGGTTCCTATAGGATACTATAGTCACTGCGGGTGCCTAACACCTTCCCGTAGTGAAATCAGCCCCGAACTTAGAATTTCTAAGGTTTTCTCTCGATTTTACCTTTCCCCGAAAAAAATAGAGATATCAATGATTGAAAGGTTCAAATCTAATTAATGATTTGACACCCGAAAATCGCGATAACAGAAATGGCGACTTCACTGGGGAGATTTTTAGGGCTACGCCTAATTTTTCATGCTTTATGTTTTACGCTTTGCTTTATTGTTATTATTTTCATGTAACGTGTGGGGTGAGAATATCAAAAGCCCTATACCCGGGCTGAGTGAACTTAAGATTAGGAAGAGATATAATCGACAATCCATTCCGGGGGTTGCCTCGCGCATTGGATTACGCGATCAATCTCACATAGCTGAGGCATTTTGGAGGTGATGTTGTTGGCGTGTGTTATCATGCTTAGGCACTTTACTTCCAATTGACCGATGAAGGCTATGGACCGTAGTTACCAAGCCCATCTTTGGCCTTTCTTAGGACGTAGTGCGGTGACTAAACCGAGCGTTGCCTCAAAATTTAGTCGTCACGCGATACTACACCCAAACTAGACCTTCTTACGGATAATCATGGACAAGCGTTGCTTTGTACTACTATGATATACGCAAGAGAGGTTGCGGTTTGGGAACTTTATAGAACCTTGGTTACTACTATCAAAACCTTAGTTTCACCGGACACCGTGTCCACTTGTTACTTTAGCCCACCGTACTTTCTTTGTTAAACAAAACCATGCATACATGCATTCATGCATAAACCTTTTTACATGCATTTATCAAAGGGTATAGACAAACTAAAATTCTTTGCAAATATAACCAGGCATGAAGAGGACTAAGTCTTACAAATTCAAGGAAGTCAATTTGGCTAGCCTAAGGGAATTGGCACTTAAGGTTAAGAATCCGACTGAGTTTCGTCTCCGATACGGTGGTTTGCTTACTATTCTCCGAACTAATGTAGAAGAGAAGTTGGTGCACACTCTGGTGCAATTCTATGATCCGGTCTTCCGTTGCTTCACTTTCCCGGATTTTCAGTTGGTTCCTACACTCGAGGCTTATTCTTGCTTATTGGGTTTACCTATAGCCGAGAGGGTACCTTTCACAGGCCCAGGATCTTCTCTTACTCCTCTGGTTATTGCTAAGGATCTTTATCTCAAGACTTCCGATGTGTCTAAGAATCTCATCACCAAGTCTCACATCCAGGGTTTCACTTCAAAGTACCTACTTGAGCGGGCTAATCTCGAATCTACTTGTCAGGACACTCTTGAGGCTATTCTTGCACTACTTATCTACGGGCTCATTCTTTTTCCGAATCTCGACAACTTCGTGGACATGAACGCTATTGAGATCTTCCATTCCAAGAACCCAATTCCTACTTTATTAGCTGACACATACCATGCCATCCATGATCGGACTCTCAAGGGTCGTGGATTTATTCTTTGCTGCATACCTCTTCTATACAGGTGGTTTATTTCTCACCTCCCGAGTTCTTTCCATGCCAACACGGAGAATTGGTCTTATGCAGCGGATTATGGCTCTTACTCCCGATGAGGTGGTTTGGATTACTCCAGCAGCTCGAGTCAAGGAGATTATCACTGGTTGTGGAGATTTCCTCAATGTACCTCTTCTCGGTACCCGGGGAGGAATCAACTACAACCCCGAGTTAGCCATGAGACAATTTGGTTTTCCTATGAGAACGAAGCCCATTAACCTTGCTACATCACAGGAGTTCTTTTACTATTCCAATGTCCCCACCGAGCAAAGGAAAGCCTTTACAGATGCTTGGTCTAAGATTCATAGGAAGGATGTGAAACACTTGGGTGTGAGATCCAGTATTGCTCATGAAGCCTATACGCAGTGGGTGATAGATCGAGCCGAAGAGATTGGCATGCCTTACCCTGTTATGAGGCATGTATCTGCATCTACTCCATCTAGACCTTTACTGTTACTTCCCGCGACTCAGGAGATGTATCAGGAGCATCTAGCTATGGAGAGTGAGGAGAAGCGAGCATGGAAAGCCTGTTACAGTGAGGCTGAGAACTTGATCATGACTTTGGATGGCAGAGACGAGCAAAAGGATCATGAGAACCGGATGCTAAAAAAGGAACTAGCCAGAGTTAGGAAGGAGCTTGAGGAGAAGGATGATCTATTGAGGAGAGACTCCAGGAGAGTCAGAGGTCGTCGAGATTTCTTTGCCAGTTATTGTGGTTCAGCTTCAGACTCGGATTCCGAATACTACCCAGTCACTCCTTAGTTCTGGATGATAGGATTGCTATTGGTTATGTTGTTTGTTCAGCTTATGTTTCGGAAGCCTACTCCCTTGGCTTGATTCATCAAAACAACTTGCTTTGAATAATTTGTTAGTCCAATAATGTTTGCAAAGAATTCTAATTTGTCTAAAAAACCCTTTGGTAATAAAAAGAGTCATTTTTGCATCTGCATTTGCACATATCATGCATCATATGCATCATTCATCAGTCACAAAAAACTTCCAAGTGCTCATTGCCTCCTGGTTCTTCTGCCGCAGTGTGAAAAGTGGCTCGTGCTCGAAGGACCGATCAACCTACCAGAGTACATCAGACTAGACAATACAGAAGGAGGAATCAAGTAGCTATGGAAGAAGAGAATGCACAGCTCCGTACTGAATTAGCTTCTGTGAGAGAAGAGTTAGCTAAAGCTCTCGACGCCATGACTGCTCTGATAGCCGCTCAAGAACAACCAGCCTCGTCTGCTCCAGAAACCACTGAGGCAATTCCAACATCATCTCTTGATAACCGCTTTGCCATGCCAAGGGGATACCCGTACGGGCTCCCACTTTTCTTTGCTCCAGATCCCACAGCAGGTGCTTCCAGTGCTGCCAACAGTAACCAAATCCCCGTCTCAGGGCAGGCTTCTCTCCACACTACTCTGCCTCAGTCAACGGTCTTCACCGATCCAATTGTACATTCTACGCCTCAGGGCGCCAATGCTAATGATTACCATGGAAAGACTCCTGTATTGGGAACTATGGAAGAAAGAATGGAGGAGCTTGCCAGAGAACTCCGTCGCGAGATCAAGGCCAACCGCGGGAGCAATGACCTCATCCGAACCCACGATCTTTGTCTAGTGCCGAGGGTGGATGTCCCCAAGATGTTCAAGGTCCCGGAATTTGATCGCTACAATGGGCTGACTTGCCCCCAGAACCATATCATCATGTACGTCCGAAAGATGGCTAACCATGCAGACAATGATTCACTTATGATCCATTGCTTCCAGGACAGCCTAATGGAGGATGCCGCGGAGTGGTATACCGGTCCGAGCAAGGATGATATTCGTACTTTTGATGATCTGGCTACTGCTTTTAAGAGCCACTATGGATTCAACACCAGTCTCAAGCCGAATAGGGAATTCCTCCGGTCTCTTTCTCAGAAAAAGGACGAAAGCTTTCGCGAATATGCACAGAGGTGGAGAGGGGCAGCTGCCCGTATCACTCCCGTTTTGGAAGAGGAAGAAATGACTCAAACATTCCTGAAAACCCTGAAGAAAGATTATGTTGAAAGAATGATTATTGCTGCCCCAAGCAACTTCTCTGAGATGGTCACTATGGGGACCCGCTTGGAGGAAGCTGTCCGAGAGGGGATTATCGTGTTTGAGAAGGGTGAGTCTTCGAATGCACCAAAGAAATACGGCAATGGTCACCATAAGAAAAAGGAATCAGAAGTTGGAATGGTGTCTGCCGGAACCAATCAATCTGCCACTGCCACTCCTGTCAATGCTACACAACTGCCTCAACCGTATCAGTACCTACAGTATGCCCAGCATCCGTTCTATCCGCCGTTCTACCACCAATACCCTCCACTACCGGGCCAACCTCAGGTCCCTGTTAATGCCATCGCCCAACAAATGCAACAACAACCACTAGCTCAACAACAACCGCAACAACAACAACAACAAGGCCCTCAAACTAGACCATCTTTCCCGCCGATACCAATGGCATACGCTGAACTACTCCCAACTCTGTTACATAAGGGGTATTGCACTACTAGACCTGGCAAACCTCCGCCAAACCCACTGCCTCCCAGGTTCCGCTCAGATCTCAGATGTGATTTCCACCAAGGCGCCCTAGGTCATGATGTAGAAGGTTGCTACGCTCTGAAATACATTGTGAAGAAATTGATCGACCAGGGAAAGCTATCTTTTGAAAACAATGTCCCACATGTGCTCGACAATCCACTCCCCAACCATGCCGCCGTGAATATGATTGAAGTGTGTGAAGAAATCCCTCGTCTCAATGTCCGTAATGTTGCTACTCCTCTAGTGCCGCTACATATCAAGCTGTGCCAAGCTTCTTTGTTTAGCCACGACCACGTTGCTTGCTATGAATGCCTTCAGAACCCTATGGGTTGCAGCATAGTTCAGAATGATATCCAAAGCTTGATGAATGACAACTACCTGACTACCAGTGATGTTTGTATGATAGTACCGATCTTCCACGATACTCCTGTCAAGAGCACACCCGTCAGGAAGGACTTTGAACCGTTGGTCATACGGTTACCTGGTCCAGTGCCATATACTTCTGCGAAAGCCATCCCGTACAAGTACAGCGCGACTATGTTGGAAAACGGGAAAGAAGTACCTTTGGTGTCCCCGAGCACAGTAGGCAGTATCGCCGAAGTGACGGCTCTGAGAAGCGGTAAAGTCCGTCCCCTCTTGTTCCAGAAGAAAGATGATGCGCCAGTTACGATTCCTGCTGATAAGACTACTCCATTAACAATCCCTCCTGTTGTTGAAAGTACCAGCCGTCCAGGCCAATCCATCGAAGATTCCAATCTGGATGAGATTTTGAAGATAATCAAGAAAAGCGATTATAAGATCGTTGACCAGCTATTACAAACCCCTTCGAAGATATCTATCTTGGCCCTACTCCTTAGTTCGGAGGCTCACATGAATGTATTATTGAAGGTGTTGGAACAAGCATATGTCGACCACGAAGTCACAGAAGATCAATTTGGTGGGATAGTGGCTAACATCACTGCTTGCAGTAACCTTTGGTTTGGTGAAGATGAACTTCCAGAGGCAGGGAAGCACCACAACTTAGCCCTGCACATTTCCATGAATTGCAAAGTAGATATGCTGTCCAACGTGTTGGTAGACACTGGGTCGTCGTTGAATGTGATGCCTAAGTCGACTTTGGATCAGTTAAGTTGTCAAGGAGTTCCTTTGAGAAGGAGTACTTTCTTAGTCAAGGCTTTCGATGGTTCCCGTAAAACTGTGCTTGGAGAAATAGATCTCCCCATGAATATTGGTCCTGAAACATTCATGATTACTTTCAGGGTCATGGACATAGATGCCTCTTACAGTTGCCTTCTTGGGAGACCGTGGATACATGAGGCCGGTGCAGTCACTTCCACCCTCCATCAGAAGCTGAAGTTCGTAAGGAATGGTAAACTTGTGACAGTGCATGGGGAAGAAGCTTATCTGGTCAGTCAGTTATCATCCTTCTCTTGCATCGAAGCTAAATCCGCCGAGGGAACTGCATTCCAAGGTTTGGTTATCGAAGGTGCAGAGCCCAAGAGGTCTAGTGCTGCCATGGCTTCGTTGAAAGATGCGCAGAAGGCCGTTCAGGAGGGTCAGGCCGCCGGTTGGGGCCAATTGATACAGCTGCTGGACAACAAACGCAAAGAGGGTCTCGGTTTCTCTCCGACATCAGGCGTGTCAACTGGAACGTTCCGTAGTGCTGGATTTGCCAATGCAATTCTTGATGGCGATGATGAAAGAGGGTCTAGGCCCACATTTGTGACACCAGGAGGCATGGCAAAGAACTAGAACGTTATCAATCTCCCTGTGTTTGTGCATGATTCTAAGTAATATGTCTTGCTGTTTAGGCTTTGTTTTCAAAATAACAATCCTTCCGCCCTGCACGAGGCGGAAGTGACACTTTTGTAAAGGGCATGTTTGTTCCGACATCACCATTATCAATAAAACGTCGTTTCTTTCACGACTCTTTTTCTTTCTTTAATGCTTTTCCCTTGGAAATAATGGTAATGCCAGAAAAAACCAAAACATCTGTATTTTCTTATTAATTTCAAAGATCTGCATGAAAATTATTTTCTAAAAATCATCCAATCATGTCACGCAGATCGAACCAAAATGAGCCCGTTGAACACAGTGACCCTATGTTTCTCCAAACTGTTGAATCCCCAGTGTTTGAGGCCGAAGATGAGGATAGTGATGACATACCAGACGAGATTGCCCGATTGCTTGAGCAAGAGGAGAAGACCATTCGGCCTCATCAGGAGGAAATCGAGCTAATCAACTTGGGTACCGAGGATAACAAAAGAGAGATCAAAGTCGGTGCTGCATTGGAGGAAGGGGTCAAGAAAAGGATCTTCCAACTTCTCCGCGAATACTCGGACATTTTTGCATGGTCATACGAGGATATGCCAGGTTTGGATCCCCAGATTGTGGAACACCGGATACCGACAAAACCAGACTGTCCTCCTGTCAGACAAAAGTTGAGACGGATTCGGCTGGACATGGCTCTGAAGATCAAAGGGGAAGTGCAGAAACAGATCGATGCGGGTTTTCTCATGACGGTTGAGTATCCCGAGTGGGTTGCTAACATTGTGCCCGTGCCAAAGAAGGACGGTAAGGTCCGGATGTGTGTTGATTACAGAGATTTGAATAGAGCAAGCTTGAAAGACAATTTCCCATTACCTCACATCGATGTGCTTGTTGATAACACTGCCCAGTGTAAGGTGTTCTCCTTCATGGACGGTTTTTCTGGCTATAACCAAATCAAAATGTCACCCAAAGACAGGGAGAAGACGTCGTTCATCACTCCGTGGGGAACTTTCTGTTGTAAAGCAATGCCGTTCGGTCTAATAAATGCTGGTGCTACCTACCAAAGGGGGATGACCACATTGTTCCATGACATGATTCACAAAGAGGTTGAAGTGTACGTGGATGACATGATTGTTAAGTCAAACGATGAAGAGCAACACGTCGAATATTTGGCTAAGATGTTTGAAAGGTTGAGGAAGTACAAGCTTCGGCTGAATCCAAACAAATGTACGTTCGGTGTTAGGTCTGGGAAGTTGCTAGGCTTCATTGTCAGCCAGAAGGGCATTGAAGTAGATCCCGACAAAGTCCGAGCTATCCACGAGATGCCGGCCCCGCAAACCGAGAAGCAAGTCAGAGGGTTCCTCGGGCGTTTGAACTACATTTCCAGATTTATACCCCACATGACTGCGACCTGCGGGCCAATCTTCAAGCTACTCAAGAAGAATCAACCTGTCGTATGGAATGATGAATGCCAAGAAGCTTTCGACAACATCAAGAACTATTTGCTAGAGCCACCGATCCTTGTCCCGCCCGTGGACGGAAGGCCTTTGATTATGTATCTGTCAGTATTGGATGAATCCATGGGATGTGTGCTCGGTCAGCAAGATGAAACTGGAAAGAAAGAGCATGCAATCTACTATTTGAGCAAGAAATTCACCGATTGTGAGACTCGGTACACGATGCTCAAGAAAACCTGTTGTGCGCTAGCCTGGGCTGCCAAACGCCTGCGCCACTACTTAATAAATCATACAACTTGGTTGATATCCAGGATGGATCCGATCAAATACATCTTTGAGAAGCCTGCAGTCACTGGAAAGATCGCACGTTGGCAAATGTTACTGTCAGAGTATGATATTGTGTTTAAAGCTCAGAAGGCCATTAGAGGGAGTATCCTGGCTGACCATCTTGCTTACCAACCACTGGATAACTATCAACCTTTGAAGTTCGATTTCCCAGACGAAGAGGTCATGTTCCTAAAGCCAAGAGACTGTGAAGAACCACTGATCGGTGAAGGTCCAGACCCTGATAGCAAGTGGGGGTTGGTCTTTGATGGTGCTGTTAATGCCTATGGCCGAGGAATCGGCGCAGTAATTGTGGCTCCGTAGGGGCATCACATTCCTTTCACAGCCCGGATTGTGTTTGAGTGCACCAACAATGTGGCCGAGTACGAGGCGTGCATCTTGGGAATTGAAGAAGCCATCGATATGAGAATCAAGCACCTCGACATCTATGGAGACTCTGCACTAGTCATCAACCAGATAAAGGGGGAATGGGAAACCCATCATGCCAATCTGATCCCTTACCGTGATTATGCGAGTCTGTTAACGTATTTTACGAAGGTCGAGTTGCACCATATCCCCCGCGAGGAAAACCAAATGGCCGATGCTCTTTCTACCTTATCCTCCATGTTTCGAGTGAACCATTGGAATCATGTACCGATGATCAAAGTACAACGCTTAGACAGGCCCGCTCATGTGTTTACTGTCAGTGATGCGACTGTACAAACAGGTTCAGGCAGAGTCGACAACAGGCCCTGTTATTGTGATATCAAGCAATTTTTGCAAAGCCGTGATTACCCGCCGGATGCTTCCAACAAAGACAAGAAGACGCTGCGCAGGCTGGCTAGCAAGTTCCTGCTGGATGGTGTTGTTAAGATGTGTTGATGAATGTGAAGCAGAACAGCTAATGCACGATGTGCACGATGGCACCTTTGGGACCCACGCATCGGGGCATGCTATGTCTAGAAAGTTGTTGAGAGTTGGTTACTACTGGATGAACATGGAGCGCGATTGCTATCAATATGCCAGGAAGTGCCATAAATGTCAAATATATGCTGATAAGATCCATGTGCCTCCGCACGCTCTCAATGTTATGTCTTCTCCATGGCCTTTCTCTATGTGGGGCATTGATATGATCGGAAGAATTGAACCGAAAGCTTCAAACGGTCATCGTTTTATCCTGGTAGCGATCGATTATTTCACCAAATGGGTCGAAGCTGCATCATATGCCAACGTAACCAAGCAAGTGGTGGTCAAATTCATCAAGAACAATATCATCTGTCGGTATGGTGTTCCTAGCAAGATTATCACTGACAACGGTACCAACCTGAACAATGACATGGTGCAAGCCTTATGTGAGAAATTCAAGATTGAACACCACAATTCTTCTCCCTACAGACCTCAGATGAATGGTGCAGTTGAGGCTGCCAATAAGAACATCAAGAAGATTGTGCAGAAGATGGTAACAACATACAAAGACTGGCACGAGATGTTGCCCTATGCTTTACACGGCTACCGCACTACAGTCCGTAGTTCAACCGGGGCAACGCCTTTTTCTCTTGTATACGGCATGGAAGCAGTCCTCCCATTGGAAGTGGAGATTCCATCTCTCCGTGTGATTATGGAAGCAAAGTTGTCTGAGGCTGAATGGTGCCAGAGTCGGTACGACCAGTTGAATTTGATTGAAGAAAGACGCCTGGATGCTTTGGCTCACGATCAGATGTATCAAACAAGGATGAAAAATGCTTTTGACAAGAAAGTTCGTCCTCGGGAATTCAAAAGAGGTGAACTCGTATTGAAGAGAAGAATGAGTCAGCAACCCGATCCAAGGGGCAAATGGACGCCTAACTATGAGGGACCTTATGTTGTCAAGAAGGCTTTCTCTGGCGGTGCTCTGATTCTCACACACATGGATGGTGTAGAACTTCCGAATCCTGTGAATGCCGATATAGTCAAGAAATACTTTGTCTAAATATGAAAAGAACAGCGTGGTAGGTCGAAAACCCGAAAGGGCGGCCTAGGCAAAAATGCGCTTCCCGGTGGATCGAAAACCCGAAAGGGCGGTCCAGGCAAAATAAGGGACAAGAAACAAAAATGTAAAAGCTCGCTGAGATTACGTGTAACTCAGGCAAAAATGAGCGTCTCGATGAGCCGAAAACCTGAAAGGGCGGTTCATGCAAAAATGAGATTGAAATAAAAGACAATTGACTATATCTGGCAAGTTACCATTCCCCTTGGGATCTTTGCGACTGATGATTGGCTATTCTCACCCGAGGTTCCGACGCCTATGGATTCAAGAGTTTTGGATGCCATAGTAGTTACTGTGTTCAATGTACCACCAACCAATAAAATTACCATTTTCCAAGCTTTGTAAATCTGTGGAGTCACGCCTTCGGTTGATTACCACCCTTATACATCGATTTGAGCCTATGCTTTTGTTTGGCACTCTAATTCTTTTTCTATTCTATCTTCAAAGCTTTGTACAAAAGATTTTTTCTATGTTAATAATGATGCATGTCTGGAATGAACATTCTGAAAACTAAAAACCTTTTTGAGCATTTTGAAAACAAGCCTGAAACAGCTAGGTACATTCAAATGAACATGCATGAACAAATCTACATTGATATCAGTTCCAATTCAAGTTATTAGCAAGCTTTCCCCCCAGTGACGGTCTGTGGTCAATGGCAAGAATGAAAAAACAGAATGAAAAGCGTGAAAAATGAATATGCTCGCTAAGTCGAAAACCCGAAAGGGCGGCTTAGGCAAAAATGAGCACCCCGATGGATTGACAACCTTCAAAGGCAATTCAGGCAAAACAGGGGCATTTGAAAAAACTATTCCCCGGTGGGTCGAAAACCCGAAAGGGCGATCCAGGCAAAATGGGATGATGAAAATAAAAATGAAGAAAGAAATAAGAAAGAAACATGCAAAAGCATTGACCACAGATGCGATGTCCAAAGTATTTATGTGACTGTTCCAACAAGCGGCAATACCGTTCAGACTGTTTTTCTCTACGACTTTGCTGCTTCTTGCCTTCAAGCGATGGTCTCGATGTATCTTCAAACGACGACATCCCCAGAAGAGGAACTTTTGCAAGTATATGTCCGAGCACGAGCCATTACGTGCCCAATATTCCAATGCTTCGTCTGTCTCTGCGAAATTGTGTCTACAAATTACCAATCATCATGCATTTCAAAGCATTCATACATGCATAATCATGCATCCTATATGTTCATGCTATTCATACGCATCTACATTCTCAATTCCTATGTTAATCTCAATCAAAATCAATCATGTCAATTTCAAAATTTCTTCTGCTAATAACAAATGTCTACTGTCTTGTCAATTTCAAGATTCAACAGTCTTGTTCTAACATTCCTGTCAAATTCAAGCTCCTGCAGTTATGTCAATCAAATTCAGTTCTTTTTCAAATACAAATTGTTTTTGTTAACGGCCAAGTGGCTAGTTCGTACCCAAGAACAGCTTGTGCCTATCAATTTGTCCTTGTTTCCGGTCAAGTAGCAAGTTCGCATCCAAGAACAGCTTGTACCTACCCTTTTGGTATTCGCCGAGCGGCTAGTTCAGATCCAAGAACAGCTCGTGCTTTCTATGTTGTTTCCTGTCAGCCAAGTAACTAGTTCAAATACAAGAACGGCTTGTGCTTTCTATGTTGTTCCCTGTCAGCCAAGTAACTAGTTCAAATACAAGAACGGCTTGTGCTTTCTATGTTGTTTCCTGTCAGCCAAGTAACTAGTTCGTATCCAAGAACGGCTTGTGCTTCCTATTGTTTCTTTCAGCCAAGTAACCAGTTCGTGTCCAAGAACGGCTTGTGCTTTCTACATTTTCTTTCAGCCAAGTGACCAGCTCAAATACAAGAGCAGCTTGCGCCCTTTGTTGTCAGTGTCCCCGGTCAAGTGGCCAGTTCGCACCCAAGAACAGCTTGTACCTGTCAAATTTGCTATTGAGTCTCCCCAGTGAGTCTTGTTATTCTGTTAATGTCTACCAATCCCGCAATGGATACGACATACTCCTTTTTGCTATTTTGTTAAATGTCTACCAATCCCGCAATGGATACGACATATTTCCTGTTAAATTCAATTCTCAGTCTGTCTTGCATTCATAACCAAAATGTTGCATGGCATGCACGACAGTTACCAACGTATTTTTACGCCCAAAATCAGTGCAAATGTCGATATTTAAGTATCTTCGTCGCGTCAAGCCAAAGACTCCGTCTCTTGACTCTCCAGACAAAGAAACTTAAATAGGGGCAGCTGTCATACCCTCATTTTGGACCTAAAAATACTCGCTCAAGTTTCTTTTCAATCCCTAATACTTTTTCAATTTACTGTGTATTGCTCTGCAATTTACCACTGTGCTTCAGCTGCATACGTTATTGTTTCTGGCATTTAATTTTTACATAAAATCATACAAAAGGGTATTTTGGTCATTTCCTACAAAGGAACTCATTTTAGTCCCTACAATTTGTCCCTGAGTCTTTTCAATCTGTCTGCATGAATCATTAATCAAATTTTGTACAAAATCATCTTAGTTTGCATCTGAGTCAGTCTGAGTCGTTTTAGCCCCCAGGGGCATTTTGGTCTTTTCACATCAAATAAATTTTGGGCAGAGAAGTATTTTAAAATACCTCATTTTGATAATTTGTTCATTTTAGTCCGTTTTGTCATTTTTAATTGTTGCGCTTTACGTTTTTTCCAAATTACATTTTTTACCAATTTTATTTTTTACTTTTTGCAAATAAGTCCAAATTTTATTTTAATTGCAATTTAGTCCAAAATTTTACATTTCATTGCAGAAGTGTCCAATTCCAATTTTTAAAACAGTCCCAATTCTTTTAATTCTCAAAGCAGTTCAATTCTTGTTTAATTGCAAAACAGTCCCTTTAGTTTCATTAATTGCAGATTGGTCCAATTTCAAGTCCAAGGCCACGCAAGCAAAGTCAAGGCCACATGTCACTACCTCATTGGTCAGGATACACACTTGGCAGCCTACAAAAGGCCAGTTACTGTGCAAAGTGCCAACAGATCCATTCAGTGCAATCCCCATCACACAAACAAAATTCAACATTCTCTCTCCAATTCAGTTGGATCAAATCCACAGTTTCAAAGAAAAACTTCAAGAACATTCAAGCTAAAACCGTTTTCCAGCATTGAAATTCAACACCGAATCGATAAAATTCGATATAGTTCTCAGAGATTCAAAGTGAATCTTCATCATCGAACCTCATTTTCCCTGCAATTCAAGGTACGAACTCACCGTTGATAACGGCGAGCTTCAAGCACCGATCACAGGGAGTTCAGAGAGGAGAAGAAGAAAAAACTGGAAGAAGATTGAATTGGCGAAGAAGAGGATGAAGAAATTTACCGGTTAATCTCAAATTCAAACCAAGAATCAACAAAACAGAAGAAAACTCAAGGAATTCTGAAGATTCAATTCAAATCTCCGAAACAACTCAGGTAAACTCCTCAAATTCCATCTTCGTGTCATAACTGTAGCAAGAACGCGATCGATGTAGACCTCTAAGACTTTGAACGGTCCCGATTCAAAAGAAAAACGGTTACGAAACCCTAACATGTAAAAAATGTGAAAAAACATCAAAGACTCACAACGAGTGTGAACCGTTGTGAGTCTGTGAGGATTCATGGTGCTTCGTACTCAAAAACATAAAAAGAACAAGACGAATCGGAACCGTGCGCAATAATAACGAAGATCTACATCGATCTCGTGATTTGAGAATTTTTTGATAGATACGTGTTTAGAACGATGAGAACGAATGTTTGAGCATGTTGTGACGTGATTCTGGGCAAGATTTGGGAAGCTAGGGTTTGTGTGTTCATGGTGAGAGACGAGAGAACGGCGAGTTGGGGAAGAGCATGGAAAATAATAAAAAACGAAAAATGGCAATAAACCGGTCCAAAGCTTTTTGTATAAGATGATGAACCGGGTCGATTTTAGACCGGCCCGTGCCTTGCGTAATATGAATCGTTAGATCTAGGTTTCAGTATATCCGGATTGATCTGACGCCTCTAAGGCTTTAAGATCGGTCCGGATCCACTGATATATGGGTATCGTCCGTTGAATGTGGGCTTTGGGCCGGTTCTTGGTTTGTTCTCAATTTTATTGCTATTTGCACCGTAGTACTTGCTAATTGAACCTATTGCAGGCCAAAATTTTACTAAAAATTCCAAGATTTTTACTGTATGTTTTTACTATTTTCTTGATGTTTTGTGCCTTTTTACATGTGAAAATTGGATAAAAAAATATGTGTTTGCTTTTTGTGATGATTCGTGTCCGTTTCGGCGTTTTCTCGACGTTTCGCGCGCGACACTCGCTCCAATCTTGTATGGCGTGATTTTGATGATTGATATATGATTTGTGTGATATTTTGCTCATGGTTTGTGGTAGTTGCTACCGCTTGGGAATTTTTGGCTTCGGTTTCTTTCTTTGCAAGCATTTAAAATGTTTTTAAGTGATGGAAATGCATGAAAAATATGTGTTGATTTGATATCTTTGTGTGTTATTTGCTTTGCATTGTTGTGCTTGAATTGAACCTTTAATTTCTGGATGTGATGAGAATTATAGGTCTTGCGCATAGGCCAAGTTTTTGCTATATGTTAGTGCTATTTCCTTCACCATTTTATTTGTCCGTTTTCCGATTTATGCAACACTTCTTCGCGTATTTCTTCCTATATTTTTGCTTATTTCATTTCCATACATTGCTCACTAACCCTTTTGTCTCATGTCTCATGCATTATAAGAATCTCATCTCTTCATCCCATTCTTTAGCATAGGTGTTATACCGTTTGTTACACCATTGTTATGTAATAGTTTAGACTTTTTCTTTCCTTTATTTTTATTCCTTGCAGACCGTAGCATGTAAACTAGGACCCGATGTAAAGGACTATGGACTATAATGATGTACACCGACACATGCACCGACACACGCACACACGTTGTATGTCTATCGTTTAGGTGTATGTTTAGGATGCGCGATACTTAGGGAAAATAAATCTTTTTAAAAACAAATAACTTCCATCACTTCAAATATTTTCCAAATAAACCTTGGAGTCAAAACTCCCAAAGGATTTTCCCTTTATTTTCCTAATCAAATCAAAATGCAATTAATTTCCAACTTTAACCGTTTTCATTAACAATTGAACCAACCGAATGCTTTTTTCTTCTTTTCAATTCTAATGCCTATACGGCCTCTTTCCCTTCTTCAAAATCTTTTTCAAACTTAAAAAAACAAATTAAACCCACAAAAACATTTTGGAAGAGAACTACATGGAATTTTGATCCCTTAAAAGGGTATGTAGGCAAGAGACTCAAAAGTCTCTCCAAGTCCAATAAAAACAACACTCAAAATCTTCTTTCTCTCATTCTTAAAACCCATCCTTTTTTACAAATAGCAATAAAAGCAAAGCATATACATAAGCATAGTAAAACGGTTCCTATAGGATACTATAGTCACTGCGGGTGCCTAACACCTTCCCGTAGTGAAATCAGCCCCGAACTTAGAATTTCTAAGGTTTTCTCTCGATTTTACCTTTCCCCAAAAAAATAGAGATATCAATGATTGAAAGGTTCAAATCTAATTAATGATTTGACACCCGAAAATCGCGATAACAGGTATATCATCTGTATCAGATGAGGTTGATGAAGATGATGAGAGGAAGGCTGGACTAGACCTAGATTCAGAGGAGGAACTAAATTCAATTGTAACTATTTCAACAGTGTGAGAATTAGAATTACCTTCAAGAGCTTTTGAAGCAACAACTTCCTCTTTTACAACCTTAGTAGCTTTCACGATATCAATAGCCACTGCCATCTGCTGCATGTTTTCAGTGAGTTCTAATCCCAGTTGAGCAGCTTCAATTGTAGATTCTTTGGCCAGAACCTCAACAGGTATTTCAATCTCCTTGGCCAACTATAGTGCCTTTTTCACAGCAACATCTTCATCTTTTTCTTCTTCAGAAGCAATCTTTAATTTCCTGACAAAAGGTTTCCTTTTCCTTTTAGGAATGGAGGGTTGAGCAGGTTGAGGTGGTGAAGGTACAACTTCCTTCCCACTTCTGGTCCTCTTGTTCAGAACCATGACAAGTTCCAGATCCTGAACTTCCTCTTGAATGGTTGACAGACCAGAACCAGTTGCTTCAGATGCTTTGTCTTTCTTGGCCTTCTTGGCTTTCTTTGCTAGTTGTTCAGAGGCATCAACAAGATACTCATCCTTTGTAAGTGTTTTTCTCTTTGTCTTCCTGCTCTTTGCCACAGGCAGAGCACCACCATACATTTGATCTGGAATATCCTCCAGTTGGATATTCTCTCCAGTGCTTTGCAGATGGTCATGGATGTAGTACAGTTGCAGATCAAGTGGGTCTTGCTTGCAAATTGGAGGAAAGCCTTCTATGAGATTGGACATGGCTCTGGACTCCTTCATATTCGTGTCCAACTTCTTGATGTCTTCCTTCTTAATCAAGGTTATGTTCCCCAAAGTGCTTCCATTGATAATCTTCCCAGTAACTGTACAGAGTTGTTGATCAGTGAAGACTTTAGTTTCATCTAGGGCCTTCAGAATCCCTCCTTGATGTAGAATCTCTGAGATAAGTCTCCCATAGGGAACCCAGACTCTATTGTTTAGTTGACTTTCTCTCAGAGTCTTGATCATATGCTTGAAGATATACTTGGGCACGTTTTCTATCTCCTTCTTAATGAAGAAATGCAAGAACACCCTGTGTTCCAATAAAGGTTGGTTAGAACCTCCTCCTTTGGGTAAAAGGTTTTCATTTTATATCTTCAGTAACATCTTCTTTTCCATAGAAAGGTTGCTGTAGACACCCTTCTTCTTGCTATTGAACATGGTTTGATGAACAACTTCATTCCATGGACTCTTCTTGTTGTTGTCAAAACCATCCTTAAAACTGCCTTCAGAAGCCCTTATGATGACATACACAATCACATCTTGGGAGATGAAGACTGGAATAACCATAATGCTTGACCTGATTTCTGTATCAACAAATGGTTCCAGACCCATTTCTTCTCTTGATTTCCCTTCGAGAGTAGGATCTGTAACGCCCTCTTTATTTATTTAATTATTTTATTAGAGAATATAGTATATTATTATGTATTATATGATTTTTGGTGATTATGCGACGTATTTGTGATGTTGTGACGTGATGCTTATTTTATTGTTTAATAAAATAAGATATGTGGTGTTTATATATATTTATATGAAAAATAAATATTTGTTAGTAAAAATATATATTTTGAGAGGTGGGATTATATTTATAAATAGAGATAGTTGTGAGGGTTGAGATAGAATTAGATAAGTTGGGAAGCGGTATATAAGGAAATTAGGTCAAGAAAAGTCAGTATACGCGTTATCAAAATTTGGGAATAAGGAGAGAAACGTTGAAGAGAAGAAGTGAAGCTAGGCTGCGATTTCTGCAATTTTCCAGGTAAGGGTGAGCCTAACTTCAGTAATATTAAGTGTAATTCATCTGTTTGTGGTTAGCTAAGGGATTGGGAAGAGTTTGAGAGAGTTTTTGAATTAGGGTTTTAATGAATTTTGATGAATTTGATGTGAGATTGTTGTGAATTGCTTTAGAAACGCGTTACAGAACCTAGATTAATCACTGGAATAATATTGCTGATGAGTTAGAGGCTTAACATGAGAGAATTGAGATGAATTGGTGAGAATTGGAGCAAACCCGTAGTGGTTCTGACATCGCTCGCCTGTGGCGAGTGACTACTTGCTGTGGCGAGTAAACCTATATCGCTCGCCGTGGCGAGCATGACCCTTAAACTTGGGAGTTTTGCCAAACTTTAGATGGTTTTGAGTGCCTTATTATTTATAGGATTGACCTGTGAAGTTGTTAGGACCAAATTGGACTTAGGGAACCTTAAAACGAATATTTTAGGCAAAAATGTCAAAAAGGCCGAGAGCACCCAGATTGCTCGCCTGTAGCTCGCCCCCAGCTCGCCTTTGGCGAGTAGCTTCTTGAGAGAGCTCGTCGTAGCGAGCAGATCACTCGCCGTGGCGAGTTAGTGCATTTTTGGACTGTTGGTTAGTTTTGCGATCTGTTTCGCATGGGACTTTGAGAGTACACCTTTGGGTAGTGATAGAGATGTTTTATGACTTAAGATGCATTCTGTAATGACGATTAATGATGGTTCTCTTATGTTAATAATAATGCGATGTATTGCTTATATTTAAATTATTTTTAAGCATGATGTTAAGGGATGTTGATGATGTTATGTGCCTTTGTATATGTGTTAAATGAGTTGAACTTCTGCCATGTATTTATTATAATTTGCATGTGTCAGCCTTGAGTTGTTAACGATGTTTGGGAAGTTATGTTAACTTGTTTAAGATGTTATAGAGTCGTGTCCATGCATTTGCATATTATGAGACGGTGGAGCTTTTGTTCAAAGCGACGGTGGAGCATTTGCTCAAAGCGACGGTGAAGCATATTAATGCTTATATATGGTACCACATGCATGATGTCAAGATGTTAGAGTTGCATTTAGTTGAGTCAAATTGTTGACATATTATGAGACGATGTTTTGAGATGATGTTGATGTGTTTTTGAGATGTTCATGATGAAGACGTTATCCTTGTGTTTAATAATATGATTTATGCGATGAGTTTATGTTGTTAATCATAAATGTTAATCATAAATGTTGTTAATCATAAATGTTTTGAGATGTTCATGTTGAGTTTATGTTGTTACTCTTGATTGTGCTCATGAGCACAATCAAGAGACTTCTATGCTCAAGCACAACTGCAAGAGACTTCTAAATCAAACAGAATTACAAAGAAAAATGTTTGATGTTGAACACTTGATATACAATCAGTGGTGTTCACAATACAAATCAGATACAGACTCTTAAGACTCTAGAATTTCTAAGATATGAACTTTGGTAAGAAATTCTAAGTGAACTTTTGACGCAAAACAATTTCAGCAGAGGTTTGGCGCTTTTAAATTGTTGTTGAGTCTCTTAAAATTCTCCAAGTCTTCACTCCTTTATATAGAGGTGCAAAAGAGACGTCGTGAATTGTCAGCGCATCAAAATAAGAGTCGTTTGAAGCTTTGATCAATCACCAATGATCTTTTTCCTGATATGGTTGTTTTCATATGAAGGATCAATTTCAAATCCATTCCAAGTCTGTAGGAACATCATTGCAGGCAGAGCGGTAAATCTTGTCTTGTGGCAGAGACAAAAACTGAGTAGTGGAGGTAGTGGTCGTACACTTCGTACAAATGTACTTTGTCAACGCTCTTCAAAGAACAAGCATCCAATGCCTTCAAATTCATTTGAATTAGCCGTTGCTTCACTCTTTTGGTCTTCTGCAATGCTTAGACGAGATTAAATCCATTGCACAACCTTTGAAGCTTTAAGTCTTTCATCTTCTGATGAACTTCAGCTTCTGGTGATCTTCAGCTTCTGATGAACTTGCTTCTGATGACGTCATCACTTCAGGAGCACTTTGGCTTCAGGAGCAGTTCTCTTCAGACAATTTAAGCTTCCTTTTTGTTGATTCCTTTGCTCTCTTTTGTTCTTCCAGAACCTAATAATGATCTCAAATTTCTGTCTATGGTCCTTTACACTTGAACAAATATTAGCATATCCAATTGACAATTTTTAATATCTTGTTATCATCAAAACTCTCAAGAGGTAGTGTTTAAACACATTTTGTTCCAACAGATTTTCATTCCATTCACTTCCAAAAGTAGCCAAAATCTGCCAAAATTTCCCCAGAACCCTAACCTTCGAAATTCGTACATCTTTTCATCAAAATTCTTCATCTTTTCATCTTCTAATCATCAAACCAACACCACAAACCTTCATCATCACCCACAACCAACACAAATTCATCAACACCTTAAAACTTTCCATCACAAACCCTAACCTTCATGAACCCTTTTTCCTAACCCTAACCATCGTGAACACACGCAACAAACAAAAAACCAAAAAGGCCAAAACCGATTCCAAGAGAAAACAACCGGTCAAACCCGCACCTACAGCCCAACCACCACCATTCATTAACCATCGTTTCTTAACAACCCCAACCAAGGACCGCTTTAAAGAGATTAGAGGTTATCGAGTGATTCAAGAGCGAGGCTTTTTGCTCAAGAAGCTTTTGGCTAACCCTGAATTTGAAAAGGTGCTCACTGCTAGAGGCTGGCATTGGCTGAATGATATGGTCTTAGAGGAGGCCAACAAAACTTTGGCGCTAGAGTTCTATGCTAACGCTCGGTTCTCCGAACGGAGGTATGGAACCTATGTTCTGGGAAGGACATCGACTTCTCTCCTCAAGCGATCAATGATTTGCTAAAAATTGTTCAACCGGAGCAATGTGATGTGCAGAGGAGGAGGGACACATGCAGGGGCTAGAATGAGAAGACTTGGGAAGAAGTAAAGTCTTTGTTATGTGTTGAGGGGGCGTAATGGAAAGGAAGCAAGCAGATGTTGTTGAAGGATGACTTCAAGCCGGCTGCAAAGGCTTGGGCCTCACTTGTGGTGCAGACACTAGAGGGCACCTCTTGTTCATCTGAGATTCCACTTCCGCGAGTACATACTGTCGCGGCTATCATGGATGGTGCCTCTATTAATGTTGGTGAGTTGATTACCAACAACATTGCTGATTTTGCTACAGGTAACAAGAAAGCTATTCCTCGCATTAGCCTCATCAACTGGATTTGTGAGGAAGCCGAGTGTGACCTCTTTGTGAAAGATCTGGATGCACTCATGATGAAGCCCATCACGGATACATACATAGAGGTCTTCCTAAAATACTATATGGAGAGCTTACAATAGTTGGGAGCTGAGGAGGAAGAGGGACATCAGCCTCAACCACAACCTCAGCCACCCCCGCCTTAGTAGCAGTTTGTGTAGGGAGAAGGGAGCAGTCAGCAGGGTGCCTATGCACCCATTCATCCTATGACGCTGGACTATATGTTTGGAAACTGCAACTGGATGAAGGAGGTGTCAGATCAGGAGTATTGGAACCGTTCTAGGTTCGGACCGGAGCTTATTGAGGCTGTTTGCCTCAACAAGAGAGCTATTACGGGGTCGTTTGACCGATTTGAGGGGTTCGAGGAGGGTATGGACCAGTACTTCGATGTTAGCTGCTGCTGGTGGTGCTAGGTCGCGGTATCACTTTGTGGAGGATTCTTATGAGGAGGAGAACCCTAGCACCTGGATTCCTGAGGACCAGATGGATGTTTGAGTAGGCTACTGATGGCCCACTTCACTTTATTTTTTTCTCTTTTATTTCAGCACCTTTTGATGTACTTTATTTTTATTTTCGAACAATTTTTATTCGCTTTCTTTTAAGTTTAATCAGTTATATCTCCCTGTTATATAATTGTTCCTAAACTTGTTTATTATTGACGAATTTATGTGTTTAATTGACTTTTTCCAGTTTAGTTACAAATGTGTGTTCAAGTGATGTTACCAGAAGTTCATAAGGAGGAATGACTTGTGTTCCAAAGGCGAAGTGTACGACAGTGAAAGATAGGTAGTCACAACTCCCAGAAATCTAAATTGTAAGGTTCATGTCCAAATTTTATTTTTCCAATTTACTTATATAGAGTGTTCCATGCTGCTACATTTCTAGAACTTGCATTGTTTCTTTACTGTTGATTGGCTTTTGTCAAATACACACTGAGGCAAAAGTGCTTGGTCCTGTGAGCCTTTTGAAGCCTAGCTTGATTTCGATTGATATTTATCCTTTTCTTAGCCAAATTGAGGCGGTAGGTTTAGAACTTGTTGTTCGGTGACAAACTACATTACAAACTTAGAGACTTTTAGGATTTATCCTAAATTGTTATTTCTGAGTTAGACATTGTAGAATGTTGCTAAAAATTAAGTTTGGGGTTGCTTTTGGAATTTGCAACCAATTAAGTTTGGGGTGGTGGAACTAGAGAACAAAGAACTTTATATACACAAAAATGGTGTATAAAAAAATTAGAATGAAAAAGGGACAAAACATTGAATATTCGAGTAACTTAAAACTCGAATGTCCCAATTGTTAGAAAAATGTTCTCTAGCCCCTTTCTCAATAATTGTTGTTCCATAGGTGAAAGATGGATTGAAAAAGTGCTTTAATTTCCGTAGGAGTGCCTAACTCAAATTTTGTGTAGCCTACTTATCCAAATATTATCCCACCTTCACCTAAGCCCCGTTATAACCCTAAAAGACCTCAAAGTATGTATTGACATTGATTTTGATTGATGTTTAGAAGCTTTTCAAGCGTATGGTAATATGGTCTTGCATGTGATTGAGTGTGAACCCTTATCATATTGTTGCGTGGAGTTGTGTATTGGTGGATGCATTCAAGTCAAACTAGCTCACCTTTAGCTAGTAGGGAGATGAACTTTTGGTTACTATCGCTTGAGAAGGTACTTGTTATTTTACTGTCAATTGTCAATTTTGCATGTAAATTCATTGAGGACAAGGAATGGTTCAAGTTTGGGGTTGTGATGACATGTTATCATTACGTAATTTTTATGTAAATTTTATTAGATTTTGGAGTTCACAAGGCAACTTAAGCAACAAGAAAATCAAGAAAACTGAAGAAAACAACAAAGAGGAAAACGTGTCACGATTGGTAAAAAACGTGACACGATTTGACAAGGCAGAATGCACTGCTTCGACATTGAGGCAAACATGTCACGATGGCTAAAACGTGACACAATTTGATGAAACCCTAATTTAGTTTCTTGTTACACAAGGTGAAAACGTGTCACGATTTACTTAAAACGTGACACGATTGGGCGAATTTCTGTGGCTATTTAAGCTGAAGACTATTATGAAAACAAGGGTTATGAATCTTGGAGACCAAAGTGCGATTTTAACATCCAGAGACGGCTAGGAGGGCGATTTCTTCATCCTTTTATCAGTTCATGTATGTTTTAATTTCTATATTGATTATGCTATTTGTAAACTCAATTATGAGTAGCTAAATCTCTTAGAGATTAGGTCTGAGATTATTCTATGTAACTCTAATTGATCCATGTTGCTGTGAAACTCTTTTATTTGTGAATGACAATCTAGTTTTTATTCAATTCAATTGTTTTAATGCTTTTATATCTTGATCACATATAAACATCGTGAGTATGAATTACTACTGACCCTAGCTTTCAACTTAGACCCATTGAATTGTTCAAATAAACATGGTTAGTCCAGGAATTAATAATCGTTTGTTAGTGATATTAGGTTAACGTGCTTAAACCTTCGAAGATTATTAGACCACCTAAGGAATTAGGGGTTGTAGTTTAAGAAGAGGGTCCTAACTCAAGGGATTGATTAGGGCTATTTTGTTAAATATCGTGGAAATAGAAAATCATTCATAAGAATATAGTGCAGTATACCAATTAGGGGAACATAGAGGATTCCAAAGACCTGATCTCATCTCTCTCATATTTTCTTAACAACTCTTTATTTTCTGTTAATTGATTTCATAAAATCAAACCAACTCAACCGCCTAGTGGCAAATCAAAATAACTTTTATACATCCTATTGAATAACGAACTTGAATTATTGAGATTAAAACAGGCCTCGTGGGAACGATATTTTTACTACTTCGATAGTTTTTGGTACACTTGCCAAACTTTTATCATCTGGGTCGCTCAAGATCTTCTGAGTATGGAGGTCTTCCAATTCTGATGTGGTCTTCTGAGTCTGATGATCTTCAGAGTCTAATGAGTGTCTTCAGCATCTGAGTAGCATCATTTCTTCTGATCCAAGGTGTTGACTTCTGTAACACCCCGTTTTCCCAAAGGTAAAATTTCTTAAAACATTTATCAGAGTACACATCAAACAACGGGATATCACATATAACATAATCCGAAAGCAGTTAAATAATAATTTAACCAAATAACTTCAAAACATTGCAGCGGAAAAATACTTATAAATCACAAAACGTTTGGCACGCAGGCCCCATAAAATGTCTCAAAAGAGTTAGTTTCATTAAGGCGAAATAACATAAGGATCCACGTAAAAGAATGAAGCATGCATAATAGATAACCCCATCCCGTTACGTATCAGAGCGACCTAGACGACACAGTGAGGCAAGGCCACTCACGAGCCACTGCACACTAAGCACGATCACCTGCACTTGCCCACAAGGCGGCAATTCCAACAGAAAGGGTGAGATTTCATAATCATATAATATTAATCAATATAATTCGAATTCATAAATAGCATCATATCATTCTAAATCACTTGCATAATTGGTAAACAGTTATGACGTAATCACATATTCAATCATCAACAATAGCATAACATCATAAACATGACAATGCGACAATGCTCTTAGACTCCTTATATGCATGTGGTACTAAACTTCATCATAAGTATTAATATACTTTAAAACGTGCGGAGGACAAAGCTCCTATCATGGTGATGACTAAGCTCAATGAATGCTAATGCATGGACTCTAATCAACAAAACACCTTATCAACATGCATCCAATAATTTGGAGCTATACAACATCTTATTCATCATATATATAGACATCATGCGACTTAGTTAAATAACAGCAGCAGCATAGTCAAATATCAACAGAAACAGAATGATATCAATTGCAATCAATGGCACATAATCATTCATTCATGTTCTTCATAATGTAAAATACTTTAATTCATACTCAGTTAACATTAACATGTCTTGAATAGCTTTACAGAATACTCTCAATATTACTATTAGGTCTCATTAACACCTAGGGGTCCACTCTTGATCAGACGTGCGACACAGATCGCACGACACTAAATACATCCCAATCTGGTAGTGCTCGCGAGGCGAGTGTATCTGCTCGCCATGGCGAGTAGAGCCAGCGTCCAACTACAGTCGTTCTAGGCTCAATCTTGTCCTACAATCATTCTTATTCATCACTAGGTATGTTCAGGTACTCAAAGGCGCTCATGGATCAACTAAGGTCGAAAGTTGCAAAACCTACGTGCTCTCAGCCCTAGCTCGCTACGGCGAGTAAGCATGCTCGCTATGGCGAGCTGCCTAGCACAACTCGCCAGGCGGGGAAAGGCTCGCTATGGAGAGCGATGAAGTTCATCACTCGCGAGGCGAGGATCATTGCTCGCCGTGGCGAGCGATGAATGTCGCCGTGGGCAGATTTGCTATTTTCTCAAAAATTCAACGATTCACATGGTTCAAAGCCTCTCATTGATTCCATAATTCATCCTAAACATATTCTAAGGTCTAGGAACACTTTCTACACGAATTACACCCATTCTAACCGTTTCAATCATCAACTCTAGGAATTAGACCTAGTTTTCTACTTTTCCAATTCAATCCTAATTCTTGCTAATTAATCATCAGAATCATGTTAATCAATATTACAGAGTTATTAGTCTCACCCTTACCTGGTTTAGAAGAAATCGCAGCACCCTCTCCTTCTCTTCTCCTTCACGTGCGTTTCTCTTTTTTTTCCAAAAGTCTGATACGCGTTACTGACTTTCTAAACCTAATTTCCTTATTTATACTCCCAACATATCTTATCTTATTTATTCTTTCTCCCACATAATTCTCTAAAATCCAAAATTAACCCACAACTAAATATTTTATTTTATTTTCAAACCTTATTTTATTTAACAATAAAATAAGTCCCTTAATCTTATCAAAACCACAAGACTCATAACTTATCACACAAAATCAACTAAATCATCCAAATCATCAAAACATACCAAAATCACACATATATTATATAAATATAATATAATCACCTAAACTCGATTTAAATAAATTATTAAACGAAAGTGGGCATTACAACTCTCCCCCACTTAAAAGATTTTCGTCCTCGAATATTTACCTCAAGTGAACAAATCTGGATAAGACTCCAGCATCTTACTCTCAAGCTCCCACGTCAAGCTTTCACTAGTCGCTCCCGACCAAACGACTCTAACGAGAGGTATATCCTTGCCTCTCAACGTCTTCACTTTCCGATCATCAATCCTTATTGGTAAAGTCTCCACCGTAAGGTTGTCTCTAACTTGCACATCATCACTCTGGATCACATGAGATGGATCCGGAACATACTTTCGAAGTTGCGACACGTGGAAAACATCATGCAAATTCGACAGATGCGGTGGTAGTCCAACTCGGTACGCCACCGTCCCAACTCTTTCCGATATCTGATACGGGCTAATAAATCTCGGAGTCAACTTCCATGACTTCAAAGCACGTCCAACACCAGTCACAGGAGTGACTCTCAAAAACACGTGGTCTCCTTCCTAAAACTCAAGATCTTTCCTTCGCTTATCATGGTAACTCTTTTGTCGACTCTGCGACGCTTTCATCTTCTCTTGAATCATCTTAACTTTCTCAGTAGTTTGCTGAACAATTTCCGGTCCTAAGACCACTCTTTCACCTGACTCAAACCAACACAACGGAGTTCTGCACCTTCGACCATACAAAGCCTCAAAAGGTGCCATTCCAATACTAGAATGATAACTATTATTGTATGTGAACTCGATTAACGGAAGATGACTATCCCAAGTTCCTCCTTGCTCAAGAACACAAACTCTCAACAAGTCCTCTAGCGACTGAATTGTCCTCTCTGACTGACCATCTGTCTGCGGATGATACGCCGAACTCAATCTCAACTTAGAACCCAAAGCCTCTTGCAAACTTTTCCAAAATCTAGAAGTAAATCTTGGATCTCTATCTGATACAATGCTCGAAGGAACACCATGTAACCTCACAATCTCCTTGACATAAATCTCCGCCAATTGGGCAACAGGAAAACTAATATTAATCGGTAGAAAATGAGCCGACTTCGTCAATTTATCAACTATAACCCAAATTGCGTCGTTCCCTCTAGGAGTATTTGGCAAACTCGTCACAAAATCCATGGATATACTATCCCATTTCCACTATGGCACATCTAAAGATACCATCATGCCAGCCGGTTTCTGATGCTCAACCTTCGACTTCTGACAAACTAAACAGGAATACACAAACTGTGCCACATCTCGCTTCAATCCAGACCACCAAAACAACTTCTTCAAATCATGATACATCTTCGTAGCTCCTGGATGAATACTCAAACTACTTCTGTGACTCTCTTCAAGAATCATCTTCTTAATTTCTTCATTGTCAGGAATGCAAATCCTACCTCGGAATCTCAACACTCCTTGATCATCGACTTGAAAATCACTATCCTCAGTCTGATTACTAGCAACCAATAAGTCCACAAACTTAACATCTTCTTTCTACGCCTCTTTTATACTCATCAAGAAGTCACTATCAATCTTCAGCATCCCCAGCTTAACACTATGAGGTGTCCTTTCACAGACTAAACTCAAATCTCTAAACTGTTCCAGCAATTCGAACTCTCTAACCATCAAAGCGGACATATGCAAAGTCTTCCTACTCAAGGCATCTGCTACCACATTAGCTTTACCTGGATGATAATTCAACCCAAAGTCAAAATCCTTCAACAATTCAAGCCATCTTCTCTACCTCATATTCAATTCCTTCTGGTCGAACAGATACTTTAAGCTCTTGTGGTCACTGAACACTTCAAACCTCGAACCATACAAGTAATGTCTCCATATTTTCAATACAAAGACCACAGCCGCCAATTCCAAATCATGCGTCGGGTAGTTCTTCTCATGAATTTTCAATTGTTTTGAAGCATAAGCTACCACTTTGCCTTCTTGCATGAGTACACCTCCTAAACCCAACTTGGACGCATCACAATATACCACAAAAGGCTCATCAGACTTCGACAGAATCAAAACTGGAGCAGTCGTCAAACGCTTCTTCAACTCGTTGAAACTGTTCTCACAATGAACATCCCATACAAAAGCTTTACCTTTACAAGTCAACTGGGTTAATGGGAGAGCTAACTTGGAAAATCCTTCAATAAACCTTCTATAGTAACCAACTAAACCCAAAAAGCTTCTAATCTCAGTAACTGATCTCGGAGTCTCCCATTGCGATACCGCTTCAATTTTAGACGGGTCAACCGCAATACCATCACCAGAAATAACATGGCCAAGAAAACTTACTTCCTTCAACCAGAACTCACACTTAGACAATTTAGCATAAAGTTTCTTCTCTTTCAACACTTGCAGGACAATCTTCAAATGATCAGCATGTTCTTCCTCAGTCTTGGAGTAGATCAGAATATCATCAATAAACACAACTACAAACCGATCCAAAAATGCATGGAAAATGCGATTCATATACTCCATAAACACTCCAGGTGCATTAGTAACTCCAAAAGGCATAACCTTGTACTCATAGTGACCATAACGCGTTCTGAAAGCTGTCTTCTGCATATCTTCATCTTTTACTTTAATCTGGTGATAACCCGATCTCAAATCAATCTTGCTGAAAACACGTGCACCCACTAACTGATCCATCAAATCATCAATTCTCGGTAGTGGATACCTATTCTTGATAGTTACCTTGCTCAACTGCCGATAATCAATACATAGCCTCATACTATCATCTTTCTTCTTCACTAGCAACACTGGCGCTCCCCAAGGTGAAACACTTGGTCTAACAAATTTCTTCTCAAGCAAATCTTCTAACTGTTTCTTCAACTCAGCTAATTCGGAAGCAGACATACGATAAGGTGCCATCGACACCGGCTTAGTTCCAGGAACAAGATCAATAGAAAACTCAACTTCCCTCTCTAGAGGCACATCAGGAATTTCATCTGGGAAAACTTCAAGAAAGTCGCATACCACTTGTAGTTTATCGATCACCACTTGATTCTCTAAAGATAAAGAAGCCATCAACGAGAACATCAACATACCATCACGTTCCAGCTGCTTCAGTTGCTTAGTAGATAAGAACTCTGCTCCACTTTCCTCTTCAGCGGAAGAGAAACGTACCGTCTTGCTCAAACAATTGATGAGGACGTGCTTGTACTCTAACTAATTCATCCCCAAAATTACATCCATACCGCTTAAAGGTAGACAAACTAAATCCATCTTAAAATCGCGACCAAACATAGACAAAGGACAATTCAAACATACTAGAGAAGTAGTCATCGAACCCTTAGCTGGAGTTTCGACAACCATCTCTCCATTCATATCAGACACATCAAGACCCAAAGCAGAAACACAGTCTAAAGCAATAAAACAATGCATAGCACCAGTATCAATAATAGCAACTAAAGGAGTATTATTAATATAGCAAGTACCTCTGATCAAACGATCCTCGCTATCTGTCTGAGTACCAGTCAGGGCAAAAACTCGACCCGTAGTAGGCGCCCTCTTCGGCTGCTTGCACTGGGAACCAATATGACCCTCTTCATTGCAATTGAAGCACACAATATCATTACGCTTGCAATCAGCTACAATATGACCCTTCTTGCCACACCGGACACATTTCTTAACCTCTTCAGGGCAAACATTACTCTTGTGGCCTTTCCCACCACAGTTGAAACACACAATCTCTGTAGGAGTACCCTTCCTTGCAGGCTGCCTATCAACAACCATCCTTTATTTCCCTTTATCAGCAGGAGCACTGTACGGCTTAGGACGACTCTACTGGCCCTTAGCTTTCCTATTATTCACTACCTTGTAGTGAGCCTTGGTATCCTCCTCATATATCCTGCAGCTATTAACCAAATCCGGAAAAACTCGAATCTGTTGGTACCCAATCGCCCTCTTAATGTCGGGCCTCAAACCGTTCTCGAACTTGATACACTTCGAAAACTCAGCAGTCTCGGCAGCATAGTGCGGGTAGAACTTTGCCAACTCCACAAACTTGGTAGCATACTCAGTTACTGACATATTTCCTTGCTTCAGCTCAAGGAACTCGATCTCTTTCTTCCCGCGAACATCTTTCGGAAAGTACCTCCTCAGGAACTCTCTCCTGAACACAGCCCAAGTTACAACAGCTCCATCTTGCTCAAGGCTGGGTAACAAGCTAATCCACCAATCATCGGCCTCCTCGGACAGCTGATGTGTACCAAAGCGCACTTGCTGAACTTCAGTGCACTACATCACCCGAAAAATTCTCTCAATCTCCTTAAGCCACGTCTGGGCCCCATCGGGGCATACCTCCCTTTGAAAGTTGGAGGGTGATTCCTCATGAAAGTCTCCAACATCCTAGTCTAGCATTCACGCCAGCATTCGCGTTAGGTTGTTGTCCCACAGCTTGGGCAACAGCTTGAAGAGCAGCAGCTATCGCAGTATCGTTCCTCCCAGCCATTCTGATATTCTACAACAAGCAGTAACAGCAACATAAGATTAGTAATACAAATATTACTAAGACTCAACAGGACTCTCTAATTGGCCGGCCAGACCGACTTGCTCTGATACCAATTGTAACACCCCGTTTTCCCAAAGGTAAAATTTCTTAAAACATTTATCAGAGTACACATCAAACAACGGGATATCACATATAACATAATCCGAAAGCAGTTAAATAATAATTTAACCAAATAACTTCAAAACATTGCAGCGGAAAAATACTTATAAATCACAAAACGTTTGGCACGCAGGCCCCATAAAATGTCTCAAAAGAGTTAGTTTCATTAAGGCGAAATAACATAAGGATCCACGTAAAAGAATGAAGCATGCATAATAGATAACCCCATCCTATTACGTATCAGAGCGACCTAGACGACACAGTGAGGCAAGGCCACTCACGAGCAACTGCACACTAAGCACGATCACCTGCACTTGCCCACAAGGCGGAAATTCCAGCAGAAGGGGTGAGATTTCATAATCATATAATATTAATCAATATAATTCGAATTCATAAATAGCATCATATCATTCTAAATCACTTGCATAATTGGTAAACAGTTATGACGTAATCACATATTCAATCATCAACAATAGCATAACATCATAAACATGACAATGCGACAATGCTCTTAGACTCCTTATATGCATGTGGTACCAAACTTCATCATAAGTATTAATATACTTTAAAAAGTGCGGAGGACAAAGCTCCTATTAGTCGTGCGGAGGACAAAGCTCCTATCATGGTGAGGACTAAGCTCAATGAATGCTAATGCATGGACTCTAATAAACAAAACACCTTATCAACATGCATCCAATAATTTGGAGCTATACAACATCTTATTCATCATATATATAGACATCATGCGACTCAGTTAAATAACAGCAGCAGCATAGTCAAATATCAAGAGAAACAGAATGATATCAATTGCAATCAATGGCACATAATCATTCATTCATGTTCTTCATAATGTAAAATACTTTAATTCATACTCAGTTAACATTAACATGTCTTGAACAGCTTTACAGAATACTCTCAATATTACTATTAGGTCTCATTAACACCTAGGGGTCCATTCTTGATCAGACGTGCGACACAGATCGCACGACACTAAATACATCCCAATCTGGTAGTGCTCGCGAGGCGAGTGTATCTGCTCCCCATGGCGAGTAGAGCCAGCTTCCAACTACAGTCGTTCTAGGCTCAATCTTGTCCTACAATCATTCTTATTCATCAATAGGTATGTTCAGGTACTCAAAGGAGCTCATGGATCAACTAAGGTCGAAAGTTGCAAAACCTACGTGCTCTCAGCCCTAGCTCGCTACGGCGAGTAAGCATGCTCACTATGGCGAGCTGCCTCGCACAACTCGCCAGGCGGGGAAAGGCTCGCTATGGCGAGCGATGAAGTTCATCACTCGCGAGGCGAGGATCATTGTTCGTTGTGGCGAGCGATGAATGTCGCCGCGGGCAGATTTGCTATTTTCTCAAAAATTCAACGATTCACATGGTTCTAAGCCTCTCATTGATTCCAGAATTCATCCTAAACATATTCTAAGGTCTAGGAACACTTTCTACACGAATTACACCCATTCTAACCGTTTCAATCATCAACTCTAGGAATTAGACCTAGTTTTCTACTTTTCCAATTCAATCCTAATTCTTGCTAATTAATCATCAGAATCATGTTAATCAATATAACAGAGTTATTAGTCTCACCCTTACCTGGTTTAGAAGAAATCGCAGGACCCTCTCCTTCTCTTCTCCTTCACGTGCGTTTCTCTTTTTTTTTCCAAAAGTCTGATACGCGTTACTGACTTTCTAAACCTAATTTCCTTATTTATACTCCCAACAAATCTTATCTTATTTATTCTTTCTCCCACATAATTCTCTAAAATCCAAAACTAACCCATAACTAAATATTTTATTTTATTTTCAAATATTATTTTATTTAACAATAAAATAAGTCCCTTAATCTTATCAAAACCACAAGACTCATAACTTATCACACAAAATCAACTAAATCATCCAAATCATCAAAACATACCAAAATCACACATATATTATATAAATATAATATAATCACCTAAACTCGATTTAAATAAATTATTAAACGAAAGTGGGCGTTACAGCTTCTGGTTGGCCTTCCTTCAGATCTTCTACCATAGTCTGAGTTTCTCTTGTGCTTCTGATGCTCTTTATACATGTTCAGACCTTGTTAAATTTTAATCTGTGGTCCTGCACACTAGAACATATATTAACATATCCAATTGTTCTTTGATACTTTGTTATCATCAAAACCTTATAGGAATTGTACAAACCATCATACTCATTTCAAACTTTGTCTGCATCATCTTAGAAAATTATTTGCAAATAGTAGCATCAGTAGAACAAAAAATGATATCATCAACATATATCTGAACAATTAAGATATCATTCTTCAAAGTCTTTTTGAAGAGAATAGTGTCAACTTGACTTCTTTTGAAATCATTTTCTATAAGAAAGTCACTCATTCTGTCATACCAAGCTCTGAGAGCTTGCTTCAGACCATATGGTGACTTTTTTAGTTTAAAAACATACTCTGGATGTTTTAAATCTTCAAACCCAAGTGATTGTTTGACATATACTTTTTTAGATACGACACCACTTAAGGATACACTATTAACATTCATTTGATATAAATTAATGTCATGATTAATAACATATGACAATAATAGTAATAAACTAATTGCTTCTAATCGAGCAACATGTGCAAAGGTTTCAATGTAATTTATACTCCTGATGACTATAACCTTGAATTACAAGTCTAGCTTTATTTTCCTTAAACTCTAGAAACTTTCTGGTCTCTCTTCTTGTGCACCACAAAATACTTCGTAGATCCAAGTGCTTTCTCTTTTCTTCCTCCTGTCATATCCAAAATCTTATCACTCTGTAGAGTTGTCGCTGATCACGATCCATTGTTTCTTCCTCATTTTTCTATGTTCCTTTGGTTCCTCTGTTTTTTTTTTCTCTTATTCCTCTCGTTTTATCCGTCCCTCTTCTTTCTTTTCTTTGTTCATCTGTGTAGAATGGTGGATTTAAGTTTTTACTTGATGGATTATTGAATCAGATGATGATTGTTGAATACTATGATTTTTTTTCTTCATTTACTAGTGTTTAATTTTATTAATCCCCATTATGCTTAATTTTGATGAATTAAATTAAATTAGTTCAGTGTTATATTTAATTCTATATTAAATATATGGTTTTTTTTATATACTTTATAGTATTACTCATGTAATTTGTTTAGAAATGATCAAATAGCAGTCATTCCACTATTTGTCACTAGCAAAAAGACTAGCACTTTGTGCCCGACGGACACTCCGTGTCCGTCTTTCCGTTCTTTTGATTTGAATAACGTTTGAAAATTATGAACTTTATTTTTTTATGAAATTTTAGTTATGATTAAAAGTAAAAATATAAATATAAATGTTTTTTTTAATGTGAACAACAATCTTTATTATAGAAAAAGTTGTTTAAGGGTATGATCGGAATAATGAAAAGTAAGTATAAATCTTATTTATAAAAGTTCTTAAGTTGTCTTAGACAACTTTTTGGAGCCAAAACTTGAGGTTAATTTTGTCATTTTTATATTGACATCTCATTATTATTATTATTAGTTAATATATATATATACACACACACACACACACACACACACATATATATATGGCTGGATCCATCAAAATACAACTGCCAAGGCTGGCTTTCGATGCCCCCATGTAATGGTTCATCTACTGAGTGATCAGCAATAAAATCAGCGACTAGTTGGCCTTTCACATAACTCAAGGATTGGTTGGTCAACAAATATTCTGTAAGTGCCAAAGCCCATTTACCAACTCTGCTGTGCAGAACTGGTTTTGATAACATGTGTTTAATTATATCAAAGTGAGAATAAATAAAAACATCAAAAGGCTTGATATAATGCTTAAGTTTTGTACATGAGAAATACAAACAAAGACATAGCTTTTCACTAGGATGATATCATGTTTCAACATCACTTAATACCCTACTAAGGTAATAAATGGCTCTTTCTACGCCATTTTTATCCTCTTAGGCTAACATGCTACCTATGGTATACTCAGAGGCTGCTATGTACAACTTCATCCTTCTGTCTTTCCCAAGAGGTGACAGTATAAGAGGATTAGTCAAATACGACTTAATTTCTTCAAAAGCCTTCTGGTGCTCTGGCTCCCATTTGAACACATGTTCTTTCTTCAAACGAAGTAATGGCGAAAAAGCTTGTGCTCTGCCACTTAGGTTTGATATGAACCTCCTGAGAAAGTTGATTTTTCCTAGCAAATATTGCAAGTCTTTCTTTGTCGAAGGGGGTTTAGTCTCCATTATTGCCTTGGTTTTGTCCTGGTTAATTTTGATTCCCTTCTTGTGGACAACAAAACCTAAAAAATCACCTGCACAAACACCAAACACACATTTTAATGGATTCATTTTCAATCCATATTGCCTCATTCTTTCGAAGGATCGGCGTAAGTGATCTAAATGTCTATCCTCTGAAGATGACTTTACGACAATGTCCTCGATGTAAACTTGCATGAAATCTTCTATAAAATCATGAAACATCGAATTCATCGCTCGTTGGTATGTAGCGCCAACATTTTTTAAATCAAATGGCATTACTAGCCATTGGTAATATCCTAATGCCCCCGGGCAGTGACGGATCCAGAAATTTTGGAAAGTGGGGGCACCACATATATATAAATTTGAAACATTAAATAAACATATATATATATATATTATATTTCATTTTTAATAACATAAATATACATCATAATTGTCCTCTACGATTATCAAGTGCTTGAGGTTGAGGATTAGGAGTTGATGAGTCATCAGACAATATACTTTTGTAAAATCTTTTCATTGCTTAGTGCTAAAAATCAAATAAAAATAACACAATTAAATTTTTGTAATCATTTAGCAAACTCATACAATAACAAATAACCCCAAATAAATACTAACAAACCCTAACAATGAAATTTCCACCATTAAACAAAAATTCAAGACCAATAAATGAAATAAACAAATTAAAAACTATAAATGAATAAGATTGGAAATATAAAATAAGGAAGCTTACCTATTAGAAGAAATGCTGAGAACTGAACCTAGACGAGAGAGAGAGAGAGAGAGAGAGAGAGAGAGAGAGAGAGAGAGAGAGAGAGAGAGAAGCCCCTGGACGAGAGAGAGAAGCCAGAAGAGGATATTGGATTTGTTTTGTTTTGAGTGTGTTTGTGTAAAGTGTGGGTGTGGGTCTCACTTTTCTCTCTACCTCACGTTCTCCACTTTCTTTTATTTAATTATTCTATATTTTTTTTACTTGTTTATTTGGAAAAGTTTGTGTATTGTGTTAAAGTGGGTGTTTATGTGTGGGCCAATAAAAAAGTGTTGTGTATTTTTGTGTGGGCCATTTAGTCAACATTTCAACCATAACTATATATTACTACCACCAAAAAAAAAATCTCAAAATTTAGTGCAGGCACAAGCCTACATGGTCTTATACTTGCATCCGTCCCTGCCCCCGACATCGAAATGCAGTTTTTGAGACATCTTCCTCAGCAATAAAGATTTGGTTATAGCCTGAATAGCCATCAAGCATACTCAAGTATTCGAATCCTGCTGCTGAGTCTACTAGCATTTCTGCCACTAGGATATTCATCTTTGGGAGTGGCAAGATTTAAATCTAAAATCAATACAAACTCTAATAGTTCCATTTTTCTTTTTAACAGGAACTACATTTGCTAACCAATCTACATACCTTGCGGTTCTAATGAAAACGCATTTTAGGAGTCTTTCGATCTCTTCTTTAATCGTCGACAAGATTTGTAGCGCAAACCTTCTGGGAATCTACTTTACGGGCTTCTTGCCTGGTCGAATTGGCAACTTCAATTCCACCATTTTTCGGCTCAAGCCAGGAATTTTGTTATAATCCCAAGCGAAGCAATCTTTGTACTCCCTCAAAAGTTCCACAATTCGATCTTTGAACTCTTTAGGAATTTTGGTACTTACATAAGTTGGCCTTTTGACAGTGCCATCTCCTAGATCCACTTCTTCGAGAGGATCCTGGGCTCTCATTTTAGTCGTAGATCCCATAGGATCTTCCTCGAACCCCAAAGGTTCGTAATCGTAGATGCAATCTAAATTTTGATCTTCAACGAAATCATCACCCGTATCTTCTACGAGAGTTTTGTTTTCTTCTTTCTGCAGAATTTCGGCCTCTTTGGCCGCATTAGATCTATTCTCAGCCACGTAGGCCGTAATTTTATTCCAAATGCTAGGTTCTGACATGGATCACTCTTCGATGTCCCACCCAGCTGGTGAGATTGCACATGCAGGCGACTTTTGAGCAGAGTTGTTAGTCAGCTTCTTGTATGCTGAGAATCTTGTCCTGAGCACATCTTCCTCTCTCAGAGGAGTTTCTTCGTCATCCACAATTATGTAATCCTGATCAATAAACTCTCTTTCCCAAACAAAGCCGGATCGTGGCTGTAGGTTCATAGAATACATCTCATCTTCTGAAATTGTATATTTGGGACCACGAGACATCACTGGAGGAATGGATGCGAGTTTTTTGTCGAAATTTTTCTTGGTAATGTTATTCATTTCAGCCAAGAAATAACTTTGGTCAGCCTCAATGTTCTCCACCAGCCCGTCTTTCCTCCATATAGCAATTCTTTGATACAGAGTGGAAGGCACTGCCCCCACGCCGTGGATCCATTCTCTACCCAGCAACACATTGAAATTTGCTTTGGATGGAAACAGGGCCGTTCCTAGAGTTTTATAGGCCTTAGGCAAAATATGAGAAAAGGGCCCCTTGTATAATACATCATAATTTTTTTTAGCTCATTGTTGTAATTTTATTAGCTCTTCATTTTGTTTTTTTCCCGCTTTTAACTACCAAATTACTTTTTTTAGACAACATCTTAGAGTAAATCAAATACTTTATAGACACCAAAACAAAATAAAATATCGTAGAAGATAACAATAGTTCCTGCAAAATGATAATGAATGCATCTCAAATCAGTTGCATGATCATGAATGCTCTTGCATGTTCTTACACTATCAAATTCAATTTTGCAATCTTTTCAATCAATTCAAGAAATTTGACATTACAATATTGATATAATTTTTTTTTTTGGAACCTTAGAAAGTAAAGATTAAGTAATTTTTTTTGGAAACCTTAGAAAGTAAAGATTAAGATTAATTTTGTAGGTTCATTTTCAACTGAAATATAATGTTTTGTTATGAAAATTATCTCAATTTTTTAGATAATAAATATCATCAATACCTTTAATATTAGTGAGACACATTATTAGGAACAAAGGGCCCAAAAAAATATTTTTAATTTCTCCGATAATATATTTTTTGGCAAATTATTAAGAAAAACCAATTTTTTTATAGGGAGGGTGTATAAAGAAATCTGTGTTATACGAGGGTATATATAGCAAATCTTGCCAAAAGGGCCTAAAACATTAACAGACTTGGGCCTAGCTCTTCATCTTGTTAATATTTCAGGCCTTTTAGTGAACTTTACTATATAAACCCCCTAGAAACCCAGTATTTCTATATACACCCCCATCCATAAAATAAAAAAAATTTAGGGCCCCCTAACGGCATGGACCCTAGGCCGTCGCACTCCCGGCCTATGCCTAGGGCCGGCCCTGGATGGAAATACCATGAACATGGTTGTTCGGCTTATGCTTCCCACTACTAAATCGACTTCGACGGCCCCAAGGGAATTTCCAGTCGTTCCTTCATAATTAGTAAGAACCACGTTGCGGGGTTTCAAATCGGAATCAAAGAGTCTAATCTTTTTTAAGAACGACTGGGTAATAGATTGACGATAGCGCCTCCATCCACCAGTACCTTGTTAACTCCCACGCCATTAATTTTTGCTTGGATAAACAAAGGTTTGAGGTGAAGCCTCATCGAGACGACTGACCGTTTGAAAAGCGTGTGCTGATCCTCAACACAACCGTTGTTCATGACATAGTAACACAACGGCCTATGGATGGCCATCTCTTCAGTGAAGTCACTCTCCACGTCGCTGACCTCTGATGGAACATCATATTCGATTGGCAACATCGATACGACGCATATTACATCGAAGCTTGGGTCACACCTAGAAAAATTTGACGTCATCTCGTCGTCGTCTTCTAGACAACTTTTCTCCAATATGGGCAAGGGAGGAAATATTCTTTCGGTGGCTGGTCTTTTGACCATTTTGAAAACAGCCTCTTGCTTTCCTTCCTCTCTGCCAACATTGGTGATTTCTTTCAAGGCGTTTACCTTTTTATGGCGTTGATACCTGCGCCATTGTGTTTTTGTCATAGGGTGTTTACCCTTGTAATTGTTGTTGTAGGCATACTGTTTAGCATTTGATGCCTCTTTCTGGTGAGGTGTTGTGGCCATCCTCCTCACCCATTTGGTTGGAGGGGTGGCATGACCTGTTTTCTTCCCCCCTGAGAAGACCCAAGTATCTGTTGGGCTTTTTGGAGGAGGATTGAAAGTCCCCTTGTGAGTTCTACCTGAACTTTGACCTGAGGGCTTCATTTTATATGGGACACCTCTCTTGTTGAACCCGTACTTTGGGCGGTTCTCCACCCATCTGCTTTTGTGTTCTGTATGAGGTAGGAATCCTTCAACAGATTTTTCCACCTCCTTATCGAATATTGCGTTGCACCTAGGACAGAGCATGGCATTGGTATTTGATATTTTGCATCTATTTAGAAAATCAATTAGATCTTCTTCTGCCTTAGGATAAGCCACTTCCATCTTTTTGATAAGTTGATCTTCAGTGATCAAAGCATCTGTGGATTGATGGTCCTCAGTAACCATTTCGTCCATGGCTTGTGGATTTTCACCAAATGCTGGCTTTTCGACAGGGAGTTGCCCACCAGAGTCCTCTACGATATCCACCATGTTTATGCCAATTATTTCGACATACATGGAGTCAACTTTTTTCAAAGGGTCTTCGTCGACTTGCATTGGTTGTTTGGCTTTATCTCCAAACTTCAATCTACCCTCATCGAGAGCTTTTTGCACAGAATCCCTGAAACGAGTACAACGAGATAAGTTATGGCCTAAAAACCCATGAAATTTACAGAACCCTCTCTTCTTCCTTTGTTCTAAAGGAGGCAGTTTCACATTTGGTGGCACCAGAATTATGCCATCCGTGACTAAGAGATCGAAGATCTCCTCACACTTAGAAACATCAAAAGTATAAGTTTTAGGAGGATATTTGTCATTTTTAGGCTCTTCAGGTTTTTTCCATTCCAAGGCATTAGTAGTTTGCAAGTGTAAGGCGGCCCATCTTTTAATTCTGCGAGATTGATCTCACTATCTTCGATGGTATCTGATCCCCAATCGAATTATGGGTCACTATCTCTTGCCTCTACATAGGCAACCTTCTCCCTTTTAGGGAATCTATTGGTCCGGGCTTTTTCAGCCTTCAATCGTTCGACTTGTCAAACTCTATTGGCCAACTGTGCCATATCTCTAAGATATTGAGTATCTAACTTCTTTCGAACAGAGTAATCTAGGCCGCCAGCGGCCATTTCCACCAATTCATGTTCTGGCACTGATGTGAAACATCTGGCCTTAAGCAGGCAGAATTTGTTCAAATAATCATCAATTGACTCATGTGTTTTACGTCGAACACTGGCCAATTCTTTCAGACTAATTTTAGACTGTCCCATGTAGAATTGCTCATGGAAAGCCTTCTCCAATTGATTATAACTAAAAATGGAATGAGGAGGCAATGTTGTAAACCAAGTAAAAGCGTTTTTCGTTAGAGAACTTGGGAAATATTTCATTTTCAAATTCTCATTATTTGCCAAATCACCGGCCTCCATGAGATATTGAGCAATGTGTTCGACAGTCGATTTGTTAGTCTCCCCAGCAAATTTAGTGAATTTGGGGATTTTTGTATTTCTCGGCAAATTTGTTTCTAACACATATTCGGATAGCGCCGATACAAAATTTGGCCTGTGTAGTCCCATATTGAAACCATTTTGGGCTAACAAGGCTTCGACAATATTGGCTATATTATTCTGGCCCTCGTAATTGTTTTGACGGGCTTGCACGATCACTTGGTCCGCATCTTGGTGCCGGTTTACCAATATTGGTACCGCTTCTGGCTCTTCTTGAGCTGGTATTTGCACCCTTTGTGGTTGTGTTCGAATCTCAGGCATTTGGTTTATTTGACCAACTGTGGGGCTTTCTGTCAGCCCAACACTGAGGTTTCGAGGCATCGGCACGTTTCGCGTTGCGGGAGCGCCAAAAAAGTCGTCCATTTGTTCCATCTGAACGGACATCGCCTGATAACTTTTATTCAAATCTTGAATTAAAGGGTTGATTACCGCGCCTATCTGTTGAGTCACCATATTAACCATCTCATGGTTGGTTTCCTCCATTTGCTATCTTAACGCGTTCAAAGAGGCGTTAGTCAACAATTGTTGGGGAGACCCAAATGGCACGAACGATTGTTGGGGTGCTCCAAATGGAACGCTTACCCCAGGATTGAACTGTTGGGGCAATGGTACATTTAGGGTTTTTGAAGATGCAGACGGGTTAGTATGTAAGCCTTGCATCATCGAAGTTGGCATGCCATATGGCATCCTACGACCTGTCGCAAGATTCAAAACCCCTGATGTTGGAATGGCCTGGGACGTCTGTGCAGCCATCGAAGCCGTGGGGATGGCCTGAGAGGTTGATGTGGCCATAGCAGTTGTTGGTATGGCCTGGGAAGTTTGAGCGGCCCTCGTCGTTCCAACTAGTTCTATCATGGTTTCTACGGTGCTACTCTGGGTAGATTGTGTAGTACCAAATGGTCCTGGTGGATTGGTTGCTGTCCAGACGCACTGGCGGCATTCGATGCCGTTGTGTTCGAATTAGGGGGAGGATGCGTCATTTCAGGAAATTGTTTTTTATTCCTCAATTGCATTCACAACACAGACCGACAATATCAACAAAAACGCAAAAAGGTCCCATTGGGCGTGCCAATTTGTTTATACTGATTTTTGGTAAACAAACGCTGGTTTGAAAATATTTACTTGCAAGGTCAACCAGTAAATCTTAGGACATATTGTGTTTGTTATTTCCAGTAATTTGATATTGTTCTTGAAGAGTTTTGTTAATTGAAAAATAAAGAAAGTGATCGAATTCAACCCAGTTGAATCCTATCGAAATTGGCGTAAATAAAAGGAAATGAATTGCTCAAAAGAAACAAATAAATTGCAAATACATTTAATAAAATAGGCTTAAATTGCATTGATTGAATATAAATTGGTACACAGATTCATACATTGCAACTTGTAACTCGTTTCTCACTTCCATGCGGATAATTTGAGTGTAAGTTTTGTGTATGATTGGATTGTGACCCTTTTTCCCTTAGGAAAAACTACTATTTATACAAATATGAAATAACTACCTAAATTTGAATAAGTAATAACTGCAAGAAACTAAATTTATCCGTTCGATTTGAATTTCGAACGTCTCTAAAAAATATCTGTTGCTTTGACTTTATCCAAGGAAAACCGCGTTTCTATAACTTCCATCTATCGAACTGAGACACGTGTCTTCAAGTATCCCCAGCAAGTCCGACTTCGATAGAAATACAGCAATCAATTCTTCGATTACCCGGTCAACTTATTTGACTGTATTTAATGGCAGTCCAAAAATTCTTGGATAACAATGTTATGCATTTTGCTTATACTTTTTTATATGGTTATGTAATTTGTATTTATCTTTATAACTTATGTTATTTAAAAAATTCGTATTTAATAATACAAATTTATTCTATTTCATGCCAGGTTGATCATCATCTTTATGATGGATTTTTGATTTGGAATCAGCAAAAGTCATGGACTCTAAACTAAGTTTTATCGATCCAAGTGTTGAGAATTGATACCACTTTATTATCCACAAATTTGCATAATGTTACTTAAGATAAACTTATATTAGTAGTTGCATTTGGTTTTTCTTTTATTTGTCTATCGGATATGATAACGAGAATTCTTAAATACTTCAAGTTTTTATTGGTTTTATTTGGTACACATTAATTCATGCTCTGTTACAACTATTATTATCTCATTTACAATTACCTTATTTATTAATCAATGTCATATCTTACTTCCCGTGCATCGCATGGGTCTAAAATCTAGTATATTCATATAGTTTGTTATACTTTTTAAATGATAAAGGAAAAAAAACAGATATGCTAATATTCATATCGTGTTTGTTACATCTTTTTAATATTTAAATATATTTTTATCTATTTGTTACATATGTTATTTGAATTGAAAATTTAGGGTATTTTTTGAAAGAAAAATCCAACCCAAAAGTGTTGAAAGGGGTAGTTTTCTTTATAGAATAGTATAGATAAAAAAAAAAAAAAACACGCTAGTTTGTATAAGCAATTATAAACCAGCAAAATCAAATAATCCTTAAAAATAATCGTAAACAATTTGAATCATAATCATTTATAAACCAGCAAAGTCAAATAATCCATAAAATTAATCGACTTTGATTAGTTGTAACATGAAAGAAAAAGAAAAAAAAACTTATAGGTTAATTATGAGTTCTGATGCAGAGGGATGAGAGATTGAGAAAAACTAAACAATATGGGAACGAACTATGAATTGTGAGAACCCTACTTATTAATATTTTTTCTCACGTTTGTTACTAATCTTTTTTTGGAGGATTTAAAGTTCAATCTTTGACAATATTTTTTGCTCACATTTGTTACTAATCTTTTTTTTTAGAGGATTTAAAGTCCAATCTTTAACAATATTTTTTGCTCACGTTTGTTACTAATCTTTTTTTTGGAGGATTTAAAGTCCAATCTTTAACATTATTTTTTGCTTATGTTTATTACTAATATTTTTTTGAGAGGATTTAAAGTCCAATCTTTAACCTTATTTTTTGTTCATGTTTGTTACTAATTTTTTTGGAGGATTTAAAGTCCAATCTTTAACATTATTTTTTGCTCACGTTTGTTACTAATCTTTTTTTTAGAGGATTTAAAGTCCAACCTTTAACAATATTTTTTGCTCATGTTTGTTACTAATCTTTTTTTTTGGAGGATTTAAAGTCCAATCTTTAACATTATTTTTTGCTCATGTTTGTTACTAATCTTTTTTTGAGAGGATTTAAAGTCCAATCTTTAACCTTATTTTTTGTTCACGTTTGTTACTAATTTTTTTGGAGGATTTAAAGTCCAATCTTTAACATTATTTTTTGCTCACATTTGTTATTAATATTTTTTTGGAGGATTTATAGTCCAATCTTTAACATTAGTTTTTACTCACGTTGGTTACTAATCTTTTTTTTAGAGGATTTAAAGTTCAATCTTTAACCTTATTTTTTCTTTGTTACTAATTTTTGTTTGTGGAGAATTTAAAGTCCAATCTTTAACATTATTTTTTGCTCACGGTTGTTACTAATCTTTTTTTAAAAGGATTTAAAGTCTAATCTTTAACATTATTTTTTGCTCACGTTTATTATAATTGATCAAAGGCTAAGGAAAAGTAACTTATATTAATAAAATAAAATAAAATAATATGGAAATACTGTTTTTTTTTTTGGAAGGGATATGAAAATACTTGGCGATCTTTGTCGTTGGAATTGAGGGGAGCAACACAGATGTACAACATAAAAGCGGCTGATAAAAAAGTAACATGAGTTTTTGTTTTGTGCTAGATTTTTGTGAGTTTGATCAGTGATTAATGGAGGTAAAAGAGAGTTAACAGGGAAGATTAGTGACATGATTAGTAATCCACGTGTTATTTTATAAGGAACTGTGTGTAATTATTCTCCTTAAATTAAATTAAATTTATTCTTATTTATTTGTTACATGTGTTACTTGTTTTTAATCTTAAGGGTATTTTTGAAAAGAAAATTCCAACCCAAAAGTGTGTTGAAAGGGGTAGTTTCCTTTATATATAGTATAGATACCGATATATATTCCACCATTTGTCATACCGCTATATGCTATCCCGTTATCCCACTTTTGAGGTCAGGCTATATGCTATCCCGTTATCCCACTTTTGAGGTCAGGCGCTACGTGCCGCTATCTGGGATTGGCTATGTATTTGTTCAAGTGCTTGGTTATTTGGGCATGTAGGTGCCGCTATCCGGGATTGGCCATGTATTTGTTCAAGTGCTTGGTTATTTGGGCATGTAGGTAAAATACATGTGATGGATGATAGTCACGCCACTAGAGGAAGATAAAACCCTAAAAAACCAATAAGAAAAATTATTAAGAAAGATCTTGAGATTAAAGAGTTTGATATAAATATGATTTGTGATTGAACATTATTGCGTAGTTTTATCCGAATAGTCAACCTCACTTAATGAGATAATATTTGGTTGTTGTTACTTGGTTGTTCAGACATTTACTGTTCTCCAACTTTGCATTAGCCTAACTCTTGCAGGCACATGCTATTGCATGGACACCATGGAAATACCGGTTTTTGCATTCTGTTGTTGGTTCTTGAAAAATTTGTTTATCCCACAAGTCCATTAATCACTTGAGAATCAATTAATCAAAATTCAAGGCAATAAAGACAAACCAAAACACTTAAATGAACCATAAAGGTTATCTTGAGACTGCTAAAAAGTCAGATGATAAAAATGGAAAATGAGTGTCTACTTGTAAACTTGTAAGGACAGTAAAGGTATTTATTTACACAATTGCAATGATAAAAATGGAAAACGAAATAGTTTTCCTTCGTTTAAGTTCCCCCACAATTGCAGTAATGACTGTTGCCATTGCTGTATGCATTTGGGTACTTCGCATCCAGACACTTTAAGCCCCATATCCGGACTGTCCGGTCATCACTTGCTGAGGCCAACATGTGGGGGTTAGCTGGATTCCAACTCACACAGTTAACGGCTCCAGAATGGCCGGGCAATGCATCTACCAAGTCCCCTGAGCTTCTGTGCCATATGTAAACCTAGCCAACATGGAAATCCAATAAAATTAATGGTTGCACAATATAATTTATAGGAATTATTACAAGGGGGAAGTCAATCAACGAATGAAGTCCAAGTTTGTCTCTGAAATCGCAGGATACTCACAAGTTGATGCCTCAAAAGTTAGAAAATTGACAAAACGTCTCTGAATTATAAATTTTTGGTCATTTTAGGCTCTAGATACTATCTTCCATGTGCAAATATTTTAAACTAGTCCTCATGGTTTAATATTCAAAATCAAACTACTCCCTAAAAAATTACTTATTGCATTAGTCCTCATAGAGCTAAAACTCAATACTACCCAAAAGGTTGTGTGTAGCTAAAACAACCGACAACAAACACTTTCAATAACATTTTGGTCAATTTCATTAATTCAGAGACTAATCTGACAACACCCCTACAATTCATGGACCAAAATGGTATTTCACTCGTCTGTTGACTATATTAAAGGCAACCACAAAAGCAAAAATAACATGATGTCTTTCATAGACTACCAATTAGAGTAATACCTGTGAATCCTCACTTCCACTAGCAATAAATGATTGCTTAAGCCCTCCAAAGCAAGATCTAATAACAAACCGGGATCGTCTATGACTTTTATATTTTCCAACAAGCTTAAGATCTCCTTCTATATTCCAAAGATGTATTTCCTGGTTCAGAAGATTAACCAACAAGAACCTGCTATCCTTTGACAAAGAGAACGATGTTATAATCTGATCCTCTTCAATAAATCTCTCAACCTTCGTTTCTTTATTAAAGAGCAGTATTGCATTTTCTTTACAAATACTCAGAATATGTTCCCCGTCACCTGTTATTTCCAAATCAGAAATCTTGAGGGTTTTCTGTCCTTTCCAAGACTCGACTTCTTTCCCGTCTAATTCCCACATGCAAATGCTTTTGTCACTGAGGCCAGAAAGTATATACTTTCCACAAGGAAGCCATGCACAGGAGATCAGGCCAGAACCATTCTTTTCATAAACTTGCAGGCATTTACCCGTAGAGACATCCCAACGCCTGACAGCTTCCTCCACTCCACATGTAAGAAGCTCTTGGCCATTAGGACTCCAGGAAACAGATGAAACAGATTTCTGGTGACCACATAATTTATGCTTCATAGACAGTCCACCATTTGTGTCTACCTATAGAAGGAAGGCCAGATAACAAAACATGTGAAACCCAACATCATAGCATTAAGTGACAATTTGTATCTATGTGTAAGCTGATCAATATTTATGGGAGCGAGATGCAACAAACATGCATCAAACACGAAAAAAATACTTTATTCTTATTTGCAGATCGTCCAGTCAAGTTATGATAGATACTTTGTTGCTAAACTATAATTATAAATCAAAACGGCGACTTGTAAAGGTAAAACATAATAACTTTCAAAAGGTTTCAGCGAGTAATGGAGGGCAAATACATAATTAACTATTCCCAGATCCATATCCAGGGAATATAAGGTTGGCTTGGTGGTTGGATGGGTTGGTTAATTAATGAAGTGATAAGGTGGTTGTGCATTCTATCCCCACCCACAACATAAAACTAACATATACTAACATTTTCCATTCCAAATAAAGTAAAACAAAAAACATCCCCAGATCCAACAACTCCAGTGAAGTCTTGCTGCAGTCTCCATTCTCATGCACTATCCAGCAGCCAGATTCCATCACCAGTGATCTTTTTCTGTCTTTATTTTAGACTAATCATTTTCTAGTCCATTGTTCAATTCCACTTTTTTCCGACTGAAATTTAATTGTGAGCTCAGCTGTCTTTTCACAGTCAAAGCTACTTCTTGTGCCTCTGTTTACCCCCGAGAGGCTGTTTGACTGCACATTGACCACAACTTATCCTTTGTGGGCTTTGCTTCCATTTAACTTGTATTTGATATACTGGTCTCCTTCCTACTATTATTGCTGAGTTATTGGGGTTTGCTTTGCTAAGTATCAATGTTTGTCACTATTAGGTTAGATTTGTTCGTGACAAGCTGAAGCTTAATGTGTCAAATGAAAAAATTAAGAGCAGTGTTGATTATCTTCTTTGTTATTGATAGTTTACACGGTATCATCCGCGCAATGATTAAAACATTTCTATTTCACCTTAAATTTATGAATTAAGTGTATATACACACAAAGTGGAAAACACAAACAAGATGCAACAGGGACATGACTTTAGACTACGCTTAATTTAACAACCTGAACTTGGATCTTATATGAGAGATAATTTACTGATTTCGAACACATCATAAAGAGGGTTATGGTCTTTTACTATTTTTCAATAAAACATGAACTACACAAAAGTAACATAGAATTGAACAATGTTGGACCAGTGATTATGCTATTGATAACAGATGCAGATATCCTATGTAACTGTAGAAGAGTTAATGTATTACATCAATTTGGGATGATATGAATAACAACTTACAACTGGTCACTGCATTTAGGATCTGATGTTTAAAACATAACAAGCATATATTTCATCATCAGATATTACCTCCCAAATGATTGCAGTTCGATCATTTGATGCTGTGGCTAAATATTTCCCATCATGTGAAAATTGTACAAACCATACTTCATCGTCATGGGCATCCAATATCTGTCAGATATTTGATGGATAATAAAATAGCATCAGAACGAATATACTGCTCATGCTATAGAAAGAAATGCAGAACTGTCATGGTTAAACATGTTCAATGTTCCGTGTTTAACAGCGATCAAAGCATACCATATAGAGCATACACAAATGTAACAATCAAAAAACTTACACTACAATGGTCCCATCCTAGTTTAAATGAAATTTTACTGCACAACGATTAGATCTGCAATGCTGCATTGATCGGAATATAGATTGCTAAAACCAGACAAGATCATTGTCACAGATGAGAATGTCATGATGGATTAGCGGTTGCACAAAACATAACATGATTATAACTACAATTATTAGAAACAAAATTGAATTTTCTCCAATTGCAGAAAATATGACATGGTCCCATCCTAGTTTTTAACACATTGTAGAAGCATTGGTCTCGTCCTAGGCTTGATCAATGGAGAATGGTCGAATAGTTAGAGATAGGGTGGATGTAAAATACCATATGTTAAGCCATTTAGAGTCATATCAAAATTTTATTATGTAAAGAAGAATAAAAAAAATTGGATACTCCTCCAATTAGAGATGTGTATACGTGCGAGACACGGGTACTTCTCCATTTTTGGAGTATGGAGGCTTCCTAGGTGTCCGTCCACAAATCTATTATAACATTTATTCTCTACAACATCAAGCGTAACTTCATGTTGACTCTTCACTACCCAGCAATGAGTCCAAAACATACCTACATTTCATCCAGCCCATCTAGTATTCTATGGATTACATCTCCCTTCATTTCCTATCAATTTGTGTGCTTACGACAAAATGTACACTACATGTATATTTTTTTACTTATATTCAAACAGAAGCATATGCTTCCAGAACTTGTGACCACAATTCTAACTTCCCGTCTATTTTTTTCGAAACTTGTCTCCAACTAGAACCAAATCATTTGTAGAAAGCATGGCATCATGGCATTGTTTCGGAAAGAATACCCAAGCCAAGACCAAGGTAAAAATACTATATTAGGGACTCCAAATCGACCATCAGTATAGTATTACACTTGTATATTATGTTCTCACACTTGTCATTAATCTATTGTACATATACTTGAGAATATGACTGCAGTCTTACCTGGTGCCTTTAACAATACCTCTCTGGGCACCGTATCCAAAATTTAAGAAAATCAAGCCTTAATGTTTATAATTAACTAATAGTCATAGCAAATATATTGCTTCGTTAGTAAGCTTTCACAGCATAAAATCAAATTGAATTTTTGTGACGTGTATCTATTACAATATACTCCACTCGTCCGAAATTCTCTTACACGTCATAGTCTTGGCAAACAATTTTATGACCATCTTATGCCTTTTTCCTTCTATAATCTTACATGTCTCAATAAGTGAATTATCTAGTTCAGTCCAACTCTTTTGTCACTTTTCATCCTTGAAAGCAACCCAAAACAAAGTACTAGAAATTGTATTATTGATTAGAAAACTAAATGCATTAAAAATTGTAAAACTCTTGTAACTTCAGAGCTATTGCCCTTAGAGAAGAGACAATTCAATCTCTGTCAAACCCATCGGTTTCTAACTAAAAAGATACTCCATATCTTTTCTTCCACTCTCACTCCCTCTGTAAACAACTGCCTCTTCCAACTAACTGCCACATCGGCCATCTCCTCTAACCTCTCTATTCCACCCATTTGTTGGGCTTATCCCAAACCCAGTATTCTAACACTACATTCTATTTATATGTTCTATTTCTTCTTTTCCTCTTCTTGAACTCAAAATTAACATCTGAAAGATATTAGATCATAAAGAATAAACCAAACTGCAATTCCACTTAAGGAGACATGCATCTCGTTTTTCGCAAGAGAAAAATGCATCTTAGTAATCAATGAAAATGTCCCTAGTTGGCAGCTTCGTTGGTAAGCTGAAGGGCACTTAAGGAGTTCTAACCACTAAATTTCTAACATTTTCCTATGAAAAAAAAAAAAAAAACTGACCAAATTCTAGTCCATTTCTATACTTCTAATGATTCGAATGTATCTTGAAATTTTTTATTTTAAGATATTGATATGTTAACAATTAGGAGATTCGGAAGTCTTTTATTTTCTATTTTGATTGACTTCTGATAATGTCCTTTAATTAAGGATGGAGTTCGGCTTTGGATAGCTCTAGCTCCTGTCCTATAAAATCTTTCAATGTTCATTAGTGTCACATTGTGATTAATTTATCCAGTTAGAAAACAAGATAATATTTATTTATGTACTCTCTGGATTCAATTATAAGCAAACATACATACTTTCACACTTATTAAGATTCATAGTCAAGTGGAAAGGAGAAAATACATTTACTAGCATACCCCTAATTATAAATGGTCATCCCCTCACAACATTAAGGAGTTAGGGAATGGTTTGGAGACTCTTATTTTGATGCTTTATCATTCTTTTTGATCTTCAATTTTAAGACCTTTCCGCTAGAGTTCCTTTTTGCCTGCTTTCTCAGTGAAAGTTGTTATTTAATTAGGGAAGGTTTTAAAAAAATCTTGTTAAAATATATCTCTATATCTCAATTCGACTCAAACCAGCAAAACCATTGCCAGACTGAAACATGTGATTAAATTTGGGTTGGAGTTACGTGCCTAAATCAAGTGGACATGAATATCGGAACTAGGTGCGACGATGATACCACATATGGAACTCCCCTGATGACAAAAGAATATGCTTTTCACATCAAAATTATAACCTGAGCATTCAGGGTGCATGTAGATTATACATGGGTTTAGGCCCACGTGAAGTGTTGCCTTCTGCTTTAAGCAGTGGCTTAAAGTTGTAGAATAAATTATGGCAATAACGTGTATGATCGTGACACACAAAAAAGAACAGGGACAGGGAACTATTTCAATTAGAGCAACATCATCTATATTTACAGGTACTGAAGTCAACAAGCACAGATGGAAACAGGGGAGGATGTAGCCAAGGATAAGGTTGAGAACCACGACAATAGATCGACAACTAGAAGAGGCTTCAAAGGAGGAGATAACCAACCAGACAAGAGATAAGTAAGTTTGGTCTTTTATTATTTACAGGTATTTGCAAGTTGCCGCACTAAATATTTCACAAAATCTATTACTTCAAAACATCCTTTAAAAATTTAGTACATCTATCAAATGTAAAAAGGTAACAAAAACAACACTAGTGGAAAGTACACTAATGAAATTAAACTGCAATAGAAGGTGCAAATGTTTTGGCTTCTCATTTCAATGTGAACGTTATATCTTTTACTTTTACGTTTCTAAAGAGCCTAGTAGCAAAACTTACCTACATCACTTGCTGAGAAGTGGGGAATTGGGGTTCAAACACGTTCCCCAGCATATCAAATGTCCCTACATCCTTTTACCATTTTGAGCTGTTCTTACGGGACAGTTATGTCGAGTTTTTATAGATGAAGAAAATGAAAAGAAGAAAAATATTCTAGAATGTCATTAAACAATGTGAAGGTTGCATCGGGTTTTTATAGACTGCTGACAGTTAGACAACTAAGCAGCTACCACAATATTGACTGTGTCAGCTAATCAGAAAGCAGCAGAGAACAAGTTAGCCATTATTCTCACTGGCTGTTATCATACAGTTAAAAGCTTGCAAAAGGATAACAATAAGAATGATATTTTGCCACTACCAACTACCAAGTCAACAACAGAGATTTTGCAAACATTTACGGCGAAGTTAAGTAGAAAGATCAAATATAAAGATCCCCATATAAACCTCAACATCTTATCGACGTATCATTTTCTAACCTGTAATGTTCTAGACGGTATTTGAGTTTTTCCACAGTGATGATCTGAATATAATGACATCTCCTTATCCAATGAGTTGTGAAACGAGCAAGCATCTCGTTGCAAGATGAGGGCTTGTTCAACTAGATGTTCCAATCTCTTCTCAGGTATCATTACAGTCGGGGGAATCAGTTTTTGTAGTTCCTCCAGCAGTTTCAACCGAGTCCTTGCCCTTATAAAATCTCGACCAGAAGAACCACATTGTTTGGATGGTGACAATAAGCAAGAAGAAAGTTCACGAATTCTAGCACTATCAACACAAAGTTCTGTAATCTCAGTCCTCAATGTCTTCAATGCATCCATAACCTTATCCCCATCAAGAAGCTCAAAAAATTTCTGCTCCAATATTAAAAATGAGGCGTCTCTAACAATTCTTTCATCTTCAAGACCAATTTTATTCAATGTGGATACACTTTCCTCCCAGTCACCATCAAGTACCTGCTGCATAAAAAGATTTACCACAGACGAATTCAACGGTATGCCAGACTCCTCCTCTAGGTTTTCCCCGGTCTTTTTATAACCAAGAGAATACAATGCCTTTGTGATTATCCTTACAAACTCCCCTTTTTTTATGATCCCTTTTAAACCAACAACTTCGTCGTCCCCTTCAGATGATAGGGGCCGAGCCATCAAGTCACTCGAAGATCCTACAACACGCTCCACAGAAGATGAACCGTTAAAGAGACCAATTAATCCTTTAGACGACAATTTTGTTCGTTTTAATGCTGGTTCTTCATCTTCCACACCTCCCATGAAAAATGTGCCTCAGCCCATATATAACAATTTTCCAGTAAAAGAGTATAACAACCAACAACAAAATGCCTCCAAAAGTAGTGAAGGAACAATTTTCTGCACAAAAACACATCACAAGAATATCAATATCAATAATAAACAATCATATACCATAAAATATAGAGAAAATGGACATGCACTGTCAGTGTAAACTAGTTTTACATTGACGTCCAATTAGAATTGAGAATTGGGTAGTTATTTTCAAAAAGCGGTTATAATCTATGCTTACATACAAGGCAAGATGACAGTGTAAAACTATTTTACACCATCAGTGCACCTCCATTAAACTTGTAACTCAAAAAAGTATTTCAAAACTTATAAATAATCAAATACACTGTCATTGCAAAGATTATTTAAACTTTAAACTATCAATCAATCATAATGTTTAGATTATTACAACTTTAATCCTAACTACATAAAAAAAAAATCAAAGAACACTGAATCAGAACTTCATTTCTACATAATACTCAAAAATTGAACTTGATAACCAAAAGAAAAGAATAAGAATCGGAAACCGCAGATCCAGGGAGTGAAAATGATCAACGGACTTACCGGAGAAGCAAGAAAAGCGATCTGAAGTTCGCCGGAATCCGATGAGCGATCGGTGATAGAGCACCGCCAATTTCTTTCTTTCTTTCTTCTTTTCTTTGGTCTGAAACTGATTTTTCTATGTTCAGTTACCGAAGCAGGAGAAAGGGATTGGATAGTGTGGATATGTGTTTTATATATAGAGAGAAATGTTTAATCAATTATTCTACTTAAACATAAACATTGTATTAATTTGTAAAAAAAAAATATTGGATTAAATCTCGTACTTTTTTTTTTGAAAAAGCTAAAATGAAATATATTACCGAAATCAAAAAGTTATACCCGACACTACTAAGAAAGAACTGAAAAGTCAACCAATATTTACGAAACAGAACCAAAAAAGTAAACAGCAAAACAAGAAAGAAAAAACAGCTAAACAATGCCCAACATTACAAGTGGACTAAGCCACCAACCATGATAATTGAAGGGACAATCAACAATTTTCGCCTTCAACCACCGATAGAAAAGAAGCTTTATTTTATCCACAACCTGCGATGTAGAGCACTCTATGCCATTGAAGATCCTGTTATTTCTTTCTTTCCATAATTCTCACACAGTAGCAAACCAAATTAAATGCATAATCGCATGTCGCACCTTAGACCCGCCACCGCCATAGCTGAACTGAATAAAATGATCCGTTACAACAAAAGGCGTTGTCGACAAAATACCAAGCCAACCATAAATATGATACCAAACAGCGAACAATGTAAAAATAAGTGATTATAGGTTTCCAACGATCAACACCGACTAACACACATGCGAGACTAATGATTTAAAATCCCTCGACGAAACAAGTTGTCCTTTGTAGGCAACCTATTTCGAAAAAGACGCCATGCAAAGATCACCACTTTCAGAGAAATATCCTTATGCCACAATAACTTTGCATCCACCGTATTAACAACCGTAGTCTGAGTTGTCAAGAAATTATAAACGTTACGAACAGTAAAAGCGTTAGATTTTTCCAAATTCCAGAGCCATTTGTCCTCCTTTTGAACCTGCAAAGTCACAGACTGAAGAATAGATGTAAGTTCCCCCACCTGCTCCTCCTCCCACGCAAACAATCTCTGCCTCCACACCTACGCCTCACACTCCCCCTACCCTAACTGATACATATCAGACACAGTCAACCATTTAGACACCCTCAGATCAAACAATCTACTAAACATGTCCCTTAACGCCACCCCACCTACTGATGAGTCAATAATTAGTGATTTTAATATATTATTTGAGTCCGTTTTATTTAGATTTTGTTCTGGACCGGTCAAAAGGACTCTTAGCCCATTTACTTAGGCCCAATACAATCTAAAGCCCAAATACCACATTTGGCAATCTTACTTGCGGTACCCCTCTTCCCCGCAAAGGGGGTGCACAGAGCAAACAAGACCGGTTCAAACGAGCCCTAACGTCTCTTTGCACGTTCCCGTAATAAACTCTCTGGCGGTTACACTTCCCACGATTTCGTAACCGCCAGAGCCTGGTGTGCCATTACAACGGCTCTGCAGCCCTTCACCTCTATAAATAAGGGACTCAATGCAATCCCCAAGGTAGAACATTTATTCCTCTTTAAACCCTCACACTCTGATCTCTACTGACTTGAGCGTCAGAGCGCCTGCAGGTACACACCCCCTCCGTTCCAAGGAGCATCCTGAAACATTTTGTAACGCCCACGTTAGTTTTATTATTTATTTAAATCGAGTTTAGGTGATTATATTATATTTATATAATATATAAGTGTTTTGATATGTTTTGATGTGATTTGTTATGCTTGGATGATTTGGTGATAAGTTATATGTTAAGGATAAGGTTAAGAGACTTATTTTATTGTTAAATAAAATAAGATTTGAAAAGAAAATAAAATATTTAGTTATGGGTTAGTTTTGGATTTTAGAGAGTTATGTGGGAGAAAGAGTAAATAAGATAAGATTTGCTGGCAGTATAAATAAGGAAAATTAGGTTAGAGTCAGTAACGCTTTCAGAACTTTTGGGAAAAGAAAGAAGCCGCACGCGTGAAGAGAAAGAAGGAAGGGTGTGCTGCGATTTTCTGCTGCAATTCAGGTAAGGGTGAGACTCATGATTAAGTAATATTGATTAGCATAGTTCTGATAGCAATTAACAAAGATTAGGATTGATTTAAGAGAAGGAGAAAACTAGGTCTAAACCTTATAAATTGATGAATTAACGGTTGGAATAGGTTTAATTGATGTAGAAAGTGTTCCTAGACCTTAGAATATGTTTAGGATGAATTCTGGAATAAAAAGAAGGCTTAGAACCATGTGAATCGTAGGATTTTTGAAGAAATAGTAGTTCTGGCCGCAGCGAAATTCATCGCTCGCCACGGCGAGCAGTGATCCTCGCCTCGCGAGTGATGAGCTTCATCACTCGCCACGGCGAGTACTTATCCTCGCCTCGCGAGTTGCTTCTGGCAGCTCGCCATAGCGAGCACTTCCCTTCGCCTCGCGAGTTGCTTCTGGCAGCTCGCCACGGCGAGCTAACCCACTCGCCTCGCGAACACTACCAGAATGCAGTGTTTAAGAGTTGTGCGACCTGTTCGTACGTTGGATTAGGAGAGGACTTCCCCCTTAGGGCTACTGAGACCTGTTAGTAATGTTGAGGATGAAGTGTTCAGAGCTGAGTAGTTATGTGTGAATTTTAAGTAAGGAATAAAGTATTATACTTGTGCAATTATGATAAAGTTTATGTTGCCTTGAATTGTAATTGATATAATGATATCATTCTGTTCTTGTGATTTGAATTATGCTGCTGATGTTATTAAACTGAACCGTTATGATATATGTATATATTATATATGCAATGATAAGTTGTTGTTTAGCTCCAATTTCTTGGATGCATGTTGATAAGGTGATTAAGGATAAATGTTATTTGAGTTGAGTCCATGCATAGCATACATTGAGCTTAGTCCTCACCATGATAGGAGCTTTGTCCTCCGCACGTTTATTAGGAGCTTTGTCCTCCGCACGTTTAAAAGTATATTAATACTTATGATGAAGTTTGGTACCACATGCATATAAGGAGTCTAAGAGCATTGTCGCATGGTCATATTTATGATGTCATGTTATTGATAGAGAATGAATATATGATTACGTGATAAGTGTTATCTATCTATGCTACTTGCTTAAAGATGATATGAAGTTGATTATGTGATTACGTGCTAATTGTTATGCAAGAATGCTATTAATGTTTGATGTTAATTGTTATTCTGTATTATGTTGATTAATATTATTTTGTTATGAATTCTCACCCCTTCTGCTGGAATTGCCGCCTTGTGGGCAAGTGCAGGTGATCGTGCTTAGTGTTCAGGTGGTTCGTGAGTGGCCTTACCTCACAGTTTGTCTAGGTCGCTCTGATACGTAACGAAATGGGGTTGTCTTATGCATGCTTCATTCTTTACGTGTATTTGATGTACCTTGCTAACATTTGAGATATTTTATGGGGCCTGCGTGCCAAACGTCTATGAATTTTTAATAATAATTCCGCTGCAGAGTTTTGAAGTAATTGGTTAAATAAATTATTATTTAAATTGTTTTGGATTATGATTTATGTAATATCCCGTTGTTGTGTTTGCATACTCTGATAATTGTTTCAGAAATTTTTATGTTGGGAAAACGGGGTGTTACACATTTCACCACCTCATTAACCACCTTATTCAAAGCACCGACAGTCACCTTTTGATCAGGTACAATCAATGGTGCAGTCTGTGGGGAATTACAAGCTCTCCCCGTTTTTACCTTTCTAAAAACTAAAGCTTACCAAAAATATTAACCATGGCTGCCAACGGTGCTAGTCCACGGCTACGAAGTGAAGTCCGCATACCTCAACGTGACGGTATGACATCTTCACCGTCACCCGTGGATACACCCAGAGGGGAACTAGTACAAGTCATTACTCTCCAATTAAGGCCTTTGCAAGGTCCCCCGCAACCTATAGAGACGCCTAAACATACCACCCCAAATGGGGACATCGTCAACAACTTGCTCCGCACGGTTCAACGACAAACGTCGTTAATCAAGGAACAAAACCGACGCTTGGCAGATCTGGAACGGGCACGCTCATCAATCTAACGTAGGCGGTCTCCTTCCCCAACTCCTAACAGAAGAGGAGAGAGCCCACGTCCTTCTCGCTCCAGATCCCCTCGGCACTCTGTCAGCGTCAGATCTCCCAGCTACCAAAGGAGATCCCTAGAAGGAGATCACCAAGTCGATCCCCTCCAAGAAGATCCCCGCCAAGGAGATCTCCGCCAAGACGCAACAGACACTCTTGGTCTCCCTCCAGCTCCGAGGACACTCAAGATGCCCGGAATGATCGTAATGCGTACGGTCCATTCACACGGCGCATTCGAGAAGCTCTTATTCCCCGTGGGCTCGAGAAGCCTCCCCAAATGGACTCGTACGATGGGAAAACTGACCCAGACGAGCACATAGAGAACATCGAGGTTGTCCTCACATATCGATCGGTGTAGGGCGCCGTGAAATGCAAGCTTTTCGTCACCACACTAAGACGAGGAGCAGTCACCTGGTTTAAGAACTTGAGAAGAAACTTCATAGACTCATAGAGCGACCTCTTTCACGAGTTCACGACCCACTTCACTGCGTCTAGGACGCAACCAAAAATGGTGGCATCCCTGGAGGCCATCGTCCAAGGAAAAAGCGAACCTCTTCGAGACTACATCGAAAGGTTCAATAAGGAAGCTATGCAGGTAAGGGGTGTTGAAGATGCCATTAAGCAGTACCACATTACCAAGGGTCTGCGCGAAGGCACAGACGTCAAAAAAGTTGTCCGGCTGGATCGCCCAAGGACTCTCAACGAGTTCCTAGCGATCGCAAAAATCTACACGGACAACCTCAACAAAACCAGGAAGGAGGAACCTGCTGCTGAATCCTCCAAAAAGCCCTTCCATAAGAGAAAGAAGGAAGCAAAGTAGTTCGTGAAGGTAAAGCACCTGGCGGTCGCTTCACGGAGTACACACCCTTGGTCACGTCCAGGGAGAAAATCTTTGTTGAGATCGCAGTAGCCGATCTGGCGGAAGCTCGTGTCAAACCACCAAAAGCCCCGTCACAAGAAAGAAAGGGAGTCGACAAGACAAAGTACTGTCGGTTCCACAAGTGCCAAAGGCACAAAACTGACGACCGCATCCACCTGAAAGATGCAATCAAACTCCTCATTCAGCGAGGACGGCTCAAACAGTTCGTGGAGAACCCCGAGTCGGAAAGGAAGACCATCGAGCTCATCACTGTTGGCATAGCGGCGGACAAGATAGTCGCGATGTCCGTCGAACAGTTAGGCGATTTCCCAAACAACGTGGAAATCGTGCCCAACTCATGCACTTGGGAACTGGTCCCCTCTGTCAACGTCATCATGGGAGGAACCCTGAATATTTCCATGGGGAGCATGAAAAGAAAGTTCGAGGAGCTTATGAGCGTCAACTTGCTGGTCCCCTCCAATTCCAACATTGGAGGAAGACAACCGTTGGCCTTTTACGACTCTGAACTACCTGGTGGAGCTGCAAATTCAGCCATTCCTTTGCTCGTGCGAGCATCAATGGCCAATACTGATGTCCGTCGCGTCCTAGTCGACATAGGGGCCTCATGCGACATCATGTACACCAACCTGTTTAAAACTCTCCAACTAATGGAGAAAAACCTTTCTCCTTATGTTGGGAGTGAACTCTACGACTTCAATGGTTCGTCTACATAACCTTGGGGCTACATTCAACTATTGGTTACCTTCGGCGAGGGGGAGGCCAAGAAGACAATAACGGTCCCATTCCTGGTGATCGACTGTCCTTCTCTCTATAATTGCATTATAGGGAGAACTGGACTGGCCCAGCTGGGCGCTGCATGTTCAACCGCTCATCTGAAGTTGTAATACCATGCGAAGGATGGCATCATCACCTTTCTGAACCGAGACATTGAAGCTGCTAAAAGATGTTTCCTTCAGGCGAATAAATCTCAGAGCTCGGTTTCCCAACCCAGCAAACTTGCTGAGAACAATGGGAAAGCTGCTGCGAGCATCCCGAATGCAAACTTGGTCGAACTGGAGCCTAGGTTCACCAAGGAAGACCTCAAGGAATAAAAGAGAGAGCAGAAGGATCCACTCAACGCAAAACTTCTCATACCTATTCCTGACGGTGAATTCGAGTTGGTTCCGTTCGGAGATGACCCCTCGAAGAACTTCAAGATCGGCAAGGATCTTCCAAAACTTGTCAAGGCACAGCTGATCGCCTGCCTACGCGAAAACACTAACTTGTTCGCTTGGAGTGCAGCTGACATGCCAGGGATCGACCCAAGCGTCGCTTGTCACCAGCTGACAGTCGACCCCAGTGTTAGCGTTGTAGCTCAGTGATGTAGGAAGCAGTCTCCTTAAAAGTCAGAGGCTGTAAAAAAAGCTGTAAAAGACCTCATAGAGGAAAATTTCATTTCTGAGGCCAAATACACTACATGGCTCTCCAATGTTGTACTTGTCAAAAAATCTAATGGAAAATGGCGTATGTGTGTTGATTATACCGATCTCAATAGGGCCTTCCCTAAAGACACATATCCTCTTCCTAATATCGATAAATTCGTTGATAATTCCTCCGGCTACAAACGATTATCCTTCATGGACGCCTATTTTGGCTACAAGCAGATACCCATGGCAGAAGAAGATAAACAGAAAACAACCTTCATGACCGAATCAGGGAACTATTACTTCAACGTAATGCCCTTTGGTCTTCGAAATGCGGGGGCAACCTATCAACGAATGATGAATAAGGTTTATGACAAGAAGCTTCTGGGCGACATCCTCAAAGTCTACATCGACGACATGATTGTAAAATCCCAACAGGAGGTTAATCATGCCGCCCACCTCAAGAGGGTGTTCGAGCAAACCAGGAAATACAACATGCGGCTCAAATGCACTTTCGGAGTTCAAGCGGGTAAATTCCTCGGTTTTTACTTAACAGAAAGAGGAATTGAAGCAAACCTAGACAAATGCCAAGCATTTACACAACTTCCTACGCCCTATTCCAAAAAGTGAATCCAAACGTTCAACGGCATGCTAACCGCCTTGTCAAGGTTTGTGGCTAAATCCGCTCAACACACTCTCCCTTTCTTTAAACTATTGAGAAAGGAGACAAAATTTTAGTGGACGAAGGAATACGAAGCTGCTTTAAAACACCTCAAGGAAACTTTATCTGCACCTCCAGTCCTCTCGCGGCCCAACCAAGGTGAAGTAATATATCTCTACCTTTCTGTTTCCCCCGACGCGGTCAGCGTTGTTCTAGTTAGAGAAACACCCGAGGGTCAGAAACCAGTCTACTTCACCAGCAAAGCTTTGCTAGGACCAGAGACCAGGTACCAAAAGATTGAGAAAGTAGCTCTTGCCCTCCTCACGATGGCCCGAAGACTGAGGCAATACTTCTTGGCTCACATTGTGGTGGTTCGAACAGACCAACCTATAAGACAAATTCTGGGATGACCAGACATCGCTGGACGGATGATGAGGTGGTCGATCGAGCTATCTGAGTTTGACATACACTACGAATCCAGAAAGGCACTAAAAGCACAGGTCTTCGCCGACTTCCTCGCTGAGATGACCTTTCCTATGGAAGAAAACAAGGAAGAATGGACCGTCTTCGTTGATGGATCATCCAATACCAAAGGAAGCGGCGCGGGGATAATCGTAGAAAACGGCGAAGGTACGGTAGTCGAAATTTCACTTGGTTTATCTTTTCTTGTAACTAACAATACTGCATAGTACGAAACCTTCTTAGCTGGGCTACGAATCGCCAAGGATCTAGGAGCCAGAAAAATAAGAATTTTTATCGATTCTCAACTAGTGGCTTTGCAAGTGACTGGAGATTATCAAGTCCGAGAAGAGCATCTACAACAGTACATCCAGCTAGTACTTGAGAAAATGAAAGAGTTCGAAACAGTAGAGGTAACTCATGTTCCCCGCGAACAGAATACCCGAGTTGATATTCTTTCAAAACTTGCTAGCACTAGGACCGCGAACGGGAACATAACAGTAATTCAAGAAGTCCTTAACAAACCCAGCGTTCAGAGACAAAAATCCCAACCGCCTGATGTCAACGCAATCATTGGAATGGAGGAATGGAGAGCACCCATCACGCGCTACATCCGTAGCGGGGAACTCCCATCTCTTCCCTCTGAAAGAACGAAGCTAAAACGAAGGGCCTGTTCATTCACTTTAGTGGAAGGGACCTTGTACAAAAGAGGTTTCATCACACCACTTATCAAGTGTTTAGGACCCAACGAGACCGAGGAAGTCCTCGCTGACGTCCACGACGACATCTGCGGACAATATCTCGGTGCCAAAGCTCTCGCTAAAAAGGTCCTACGAGCAGGATAATATTGGCCTACCATGCTGAAGGACGCAAAAGACTACGTCAACCTATTCGACAAGTGTCAAAGGCACGACACCACTTATCAAGTGTTTAGGACCCAACGAGACCGAGGAAGTCCTCGCTGACGTCCACGACGACATCTGCGGACAATATCTCGGTGCCAAAGCTCTCGCTAAAAAGGTCCTACGAGCAGGATAATATTGGCCCACCATGCTGAAGGACGCAGAAGACTACGTCAACCTATGCGACAAGTGTCAAAGGCACGGGGACATGCACCTAGCACCTCTTGCCGAATTGACATCCTTGGTCTCTCAATGGTTGTTCGCCTGGTGGGGTATCGACCTTCTGGGACCATTCCCTAAAGCGGCTGGTCAACTCAAATACTTAGTCGTTGCAATCGACTATTCCACCAAATGGATCGAAGCAGAACCATTAGCAAAAATCACAACAAAGAACGTGCTCTGTTTCTTCAAGAGAAACATTATGGCAAGGTTCGGAGTGCCGGCTCTAGTGATATCTAACAATGGGACTCAGTTTACCGACCAAAGATTCCAGGATTACTTGAGGAACATCGGCATCAAGCAAAGTTTAACATATGTGGAACACCCTCAAGCCAACGGCCTTGCCGAAGCGGCGAACAGGGTCATCCTGTGAGGAATATACAGAAGGCTGGACACGGCCAAAACCAGGTGGGCTGAAGAGTTTCACACAGTCCTATGGGCTTATAGAACTACTCCTTACTCCACTACTGGCGAGTCACCTTTTCGACTCACGTATGGGACAAAAGCGGTCATTCCCATTGAGCTCACTGAGCTCACTTGGCAAACCGACGCTGACACTAACTTCCCAGCAAACACGGTTAACTTGTGTGAAGAACTCAAATTTGTTGACGAAGTCAGAAGTGAAGCAGCATTACAAGAGACAACGCTAAAACAAAAAATAGCTGCTCCTCATAACAAGAAAGTGATAAAAACGAGAATTCGAAGTCGGCGACCTCGTCCTCCGGCGAAACCAAAAGGATTCTGAAGAAGGGAAATTCGTCGCCAATTGGGAGGGACCCTACAGAGTCCGGATGAAAACCGGAACAGGAGGATACAGACTCGAAGATCTCCACAAAGGCATCGTAACACGGACATGGAATGCCGAAAAAATCAAAAAGTATTACACTTAAAGGGCGAACCTAGCCAACCAACTCTAATGTACATACCAAGTTAAAAACAACGAACTCCATGCTCTTCACACAACGAATAGCTACAACGGAAAAGGAAAGTCGTGCCACTCCTGATCCAAAAATATAAAGGATGAATGAAATCTATTCAACAGATATGTTCAGTCCTCGATACGATCGCTAAGCAGTGACGTCATCGCTCGGCATGTTAGGTAGAACCCCAGCTCGCGATGGTGATTCACGCCTCAGTGTGTTGAACTTCAATTGATTTTTCGTTCATCTGTTGCTCTCTGTCCGAAAACAACTTTGGACATACATTCAGATAAACGAATCTCTTGGATGTGAAAGCCTTCTAACAAACACTCAACGTAAGGTTAGAATTCTCATACTTGAATTTCCCTTAGCAAAACAACGCGTGCAGGTATCCGTTCCAGACGAGCGATGATGCCTGGGAAAGGAAAGTAAAACTTTTAAGTCAAACCAACGAATTAAAAGTCACAACTCGCCGACGAACATGTAAATCTCTTCAGTCGTTTCTTGATTTCATCTAAACAAACGACTGCGGGGGATGGATCATTACCAGCTCGGCGAACTCATCACAAACATACAAAAAGCCTCATGCAACGAGCACTCAATTCGCACGTTATACTTGAAAATAAAACAAACATTTTCAACAAAGTATAATGAGAATTAATATACACCAAATTTCATTAAAAAGTGCTAAAACCAAGAAGGGCGCACAATGTCATTACAAGCATGATAGGAAAAGAATTTACAAGGCCTCATCAGTCTGGGCTTCATCTACATGCCCAATATCCTCTTCAAAATCTAGAGGAGGCTTGATAACACCATCTTCAACATCACTAAGGTGATGAATCCCCTCGACACAGAGGTCAATCCCGAGATTCACCACCTTCAAATGAGCCACTGCGCGGTCAAAGCCATGTTGGACGGCCTCCACCAAGCTTCCTTCCAGCTCACCAATCTTGTTCATAAGATCAGCAGGCCTTAGGACAGCCGTGTCTTCCGCCTCATCCTTTCCAGGAAGGTCCGCCCTCTTCAAAGCTTCCTCCAATGAAGCCTTCTCCTCAGCCAGCTTCCGAGAATAATCGCCCGCTTACCCAAGAGCAGTACGAGCCTCCGCCAATTGCTTCTCTATAGCAGTAAATTGGCGGTCACGCTCCTCGGTAATTGACCTCTTGCTCCTTGCCTCCTCTTCAAGAGCAGCAACCTTAGCAGTCAGAGCGTCCCTCTCCTGCCCCAATGCATTAACGCGGATTTCACTCTTCAGTGAAGCGTTAGTCAAGGCCGTCGCGACCTCCAGAGCCTTCATAGTAGCAACAACTCCTTCGATTATTGCCTTATTTCGGCCAGCAGGACCAAGGTCATGAATAACCCGAACTTTGGGGTGATCCAAGAAGAGGGTGGCATTGGAACCACATCGGTCAGGCTCAGACCATACTTTAGGAAGCTGGAGGAAATCTCCACTCTCCGAACGAAGAGGAGTGGCCTTGATTGGCGTGACAGGCTCATTCGAAGGGGTCTCCACCCTCTGTAACGCCCTCTTTAATTATTTAATTATTTTATTAGATGATATAGTATATTATTATATATTATATGATTTTTGATGATTATGTGACGTATTTGTGATGTGTGATGAGATATTATTTTATTGTTTAATAAAATAATATAAGTGATGTTTATATGAATATTTATTGGATAAATAAATAGATTTGTTGGAAAAATAGATAATTTTAAGAGATGGGGTTATATTTATAAATAAGAAGAGTTGTGAGGGTTGAGATAGAATTAATTAAGTTGAGAGGGAGTATATAAGAGAAGTAGGTTAAGAGAAATAGGCAGTACGCGTTACAGACTTTGGAAAAGAAGAGAAAACGGTTCAAGAGGGGAGAAGAAGCTAGGCTGCATTTCTGCACAATTTTCCAGGTAAGGGTGAGCCTAACTTCAGTAATTTTAATGTTAAATCATCTGTTATTGATTAGCCTAGAGGTTGGGAAGAATTGAGATGAGTTTGTGAATTAGGGTTGTGATGATTTTTGATGAGTTGATGAGAGATTGTGTTGTAAGGCTATAGAAACTTGATACAGAACCTAGATTATCCCCTAGGACAACATTGCTGATGAATTAGAGGTTTGATTGGAGAGATTGGAGATGTTTTGGTGAGTTTTGGTCTGAACCCGTGTGGGTTCTGAGATCGCTCGTCTGTGGCGAGTGATCACTCGCCGTGGCGAGTAACCCTTGGTTGCTCGCGAGGCGAGCAGTATAGCTCGCCGTGGCGAGCTTGTCCCTTAAAAGTTAGGACTTTTGCCAAACTTTAGATGTTTTTGAGTGCCTTGTTATTTATAGAGATGACCTGTGAAGTTGGTTTGACCAAATTGGATTTAGAAAACCTTAAAACGGAGATTTTTTTGGTGAAAAATGTCAAAAGGTCGAGAGCACCCAGGATTTCTCGCCTCCAGTTCGCCCCCAACTCGCCTTTGGCGAGTAACCTTTTGTGAGTATTCGCCTGTGGCGAGGAGATCACTCGCCGTGGCGAGTTAGTTGATTTGTGACTGTTTTGTTCTTTTGCGATCTGTTTCATATGGGACTTTGAGAGGAGACCTTGGGGTAGTATTAGGGAGGTTTTGTATCCTTAGATGCATTCTGTAATGAAAATACTGATGGTTCTACTATGTCGTTGATAATTGATGTATTGTTGATAATAAGTGATGTTTGAATATGATGTTATGTGATTATGATGATGTTATGTGTTGCGATGTATATGACTAATGAGGTGATGTTCTGCCATGTAACTATTATAACTGCATGTGTCAGTCTTGCATTATGAATGATGTTTTGAGAAGTTGAAATTAAATTATTAAACGACGAGTCCATGCATTTTCATAATTATGAGACGGTGGAGCTTTATGCTCAAAACGACGGTGGAGCATTTGCTCAAAGCGACGGTGAAGCATATTAATGCTATAAATATATGGTACCACATGCATGATGCTGAGACGTTAAGAGTTGCATTTAGTTGAGTCAATTGTTGACATATTATGAGACGATGTTTGAGACGTTGATGTATGTGTTTAAAGATGTTTATGATGATGTTACGATGTGTTATAATAACCTGATTATGTGTTGGATTTATGTTGTTAATCTTGATGTTGATTTATATATTAATATTATTGTTGTGAATCTCACCCCTTCTGCTGGAATTGCCGCCTTGTGGGCAAGTGCAGGTAACCAGTCTTAGGTGCGCAGATGCGAGGAGTCTTGTGTGAAGTAGGATTGCTCTGATACGTAACGGGATGGGGTTTTTATTAGAGTCTATTCCTTTATGTATCATGTTTGAACTATTTAAGTATTTTTGACGAATTAATGAGACGTTTGATGGCCTTGAGCCAGGACTATTTATGAAGATGTGACTTTTGAATTCCGCTGCTATAAATGACTGTTTTGCGAAGGATAATTTATTATCTAATTTGTTTTCAAGATGAAATGTGACACTCCTTTTTGAGATGTACTCTGATTTGCGTGTATATTTAATGAAATTTTTAAGACGGGAAATTGGGGTGTTACACCCTCCTTCTCTTCATCGGCTCCTGCACCCTATCGTTAGAGCGACCTCCTTCTTCCAGGTCCACCATAGTGCTAGAGGTCGAACCGGGGCCAGATCCAGCCACGAGTTGATCCAGAGTAGGGACTGCTTTTTGCTGCTTCTTAGCATGAACCTTCTTATTGGCTTCGTTCACCAATGCCTACAGATTCTTTTTTTTTTCTTCTGCGAACACAAAAGAAGAAGAACGAATCAGACCCGAAGAAGAATACAGAGCAATAAATTAAGCAGAACAAAAAAGAGATATAGCTACCAAGGCAGTCGTTTGGATCTTCAGACACTACCAGTTCAGGGGTATTGATGAGGTGGGACTCTGTTACCAGTGTTCCATCCGCTTTCATAAATGGGTTTCCCCGTTTGTCAGTTTAGTCCTCCACGAGAACTGAACAAACGCCCAAATCTTTTGGTAGGCGTTCGTTTCTTCCTCCTTCAAACTAGGAGCAGTTCGGGAGAAGTCATTTGAGTCAAGATGGAAATGGTCCTGCTTCCAGCACAAAGGAAAGAAAGGGAAACGAGACCCATCCTTCGCTACACCCAAAAGAGTGCTCAAAGCAGCCTCACTCTTTGGGCGGATAAAAAAGAAATGCTCTTTGAAACTCCACACTTTGCACGGAAAGATGTCGAACATCTTTTTGGTTTGGCGGAAAGAAACCCAGTCGTTTCCACTTTGGATGGTGAAGATGGTAAAGAAAACATTTTTGGATGAATCTGGAAAGGCGACAACTTAGTCCAACGAAATATCTCTCGTTGGAAATAAGAGAAAGGGAGTCGAAAACCTATATGTTTGAAAACCACCTCATACATGGGAAATACATGGTTTTCATACTCCGAACACACCAGATCAGATGTGCTTGGAAGTAACACTTCCCAATCTTCAGATCTCCCTATGGAACTGAAGGGAATTTCGCCAGTACCGCCCTCAGTGAACACTAATTCCGTCTCCAAGGATTCGTTCCCAGGCCAGGCAGATGTAGGCGCGGTAGTTTCTTCGTTCGCCATGGAAAAACTGAAAGACCAAAGAAAAAGTGAATCCAACATTCAGATCCACCCTTCCTTCACCCATCAGGCCAACCACGGCGAGGAAGGGATCAAACATCACCGCTAAATAAAGTAAAAGGAGAAATATGCCACCATCTACTATCACCGTCCCAAAAAATCCATTCTGAGGCAAACAAGACTGAAACTTATGGAGAAAAAGCTACAGACTGTCGCCAATGTTTCTCTCAAACAAATACAGAAATAGACAGCAAAATCCTAAAACTCCCTTCGTGCAGTGAAATCCACCAAAACAAAGGCAGAAACCACCACGTCGGAGTAACTGTTACCCTAAAAAACATGCAATCCTACGGTTTCTTAAACAAGAAACTAAAGGAGCCAAGCATAAAACAAATGGTAAAAAGATCATCAGAACATTACCTGTTACGATGAAGGAAGATAGAACTTGGAGTGAAGAGTTGATGGTTCGGAAAAGCTTCGTCTCTGAAAGAACTCTTAAGATTTTCTAAGTTTTTGAGAAGTGAAAGTAGTAAAAAGTTCCAAACAAGAGTTTGAACTATTTATACCTGTAACGCCCACTTTAGATTATTTTAATTGTTTAATTATTTGATTAATTTAAAGAGTCTAGATATATTTATATATATATTATGAGATGCGGAGAATTAAGATTTATGTGATTTTTAGTGATTTTATGCGATGTGGTGACTTATTTTATTGTTTAATAAAATAAGATTTGGAAATAAAATAAATATAAGGATGTGGGGTAGTTTTGAGATTTTAGAGAGTTATGTGGGAGAAAGAGTAAATAAGATAAGATTTGATGGGAGTATAAATAAGGAAATTAGGTTTAGAGTTGTCAGTATGTACAATTCAGTTTTGGGAGAAAAAGGGAGAAAAGGCAAGAGAAGAGGAGAGCTGCGATTTTCTGCAAACTAAGGTAAGGGTGAGCCTAGCATACAATTCTATTAAACTGTAATTCATATGATTATAATTAACAAGTGTAGGAATGGTTTTAGAGGATTGGAGAATTAGGTTAAACATGATGAATTGATGATTAGATGATGTAAAACTGTAGAACTGATGTAGAAATTGATTACAAAACTTAGAATAACCTTAATGCTAAAGTTTCAGTCGAATTTGGGGTTAATCATGGTGAAAATTGGGATTTTTGGTGAAAAAGTTCGTAATCCCGTACCCTGTTCTGTCACCGTTTCGCCAGGCGAGATTCGTAGCTCGCCATAGCGAGGGAGTTGTGACGCTTCGCCAGGCGAGCAATCCAACTCGCCATGGCGAGAGACCTGTAATCGCTTCGCCAAGCAAGCAATAGAGCTCGCCATAGCGAGCTGTGCTGTGACAGATTGTCACGTTCTCTTTGTTTGCGATTTGTTTCGCACAAGACCTTGTGAGCTGAACCTTGGGTAGTATTGGAAGGTAACTATAATATGATTGATGATCCGTAAAGATGCTTGTGATGATTTAATGTTGTTGCTATAGATTAGTGAATCATATATGCATTATGTGAAATATATGTGAAGTTTATGCGATGTTTGAGATGATGTTTGCATTTGATAATGTTATACCCTTTGACTAATGATTGTTGCCATGTTGTTGTTATTGTTTAATTAAGCTGCATGAGTCGGTCTATGATGTGAAATGTTGTCCAATTGTTGGAGTCATATAAGATGTGTCATGATGTCTAAGACGTAAGAGATTGTGTCTCATGCATACTCATTCAGAGATGAGGGCTCATGCCCTAGTGTTTTTACTCAACAGCGACGAGGGCTCATGCCCTGGAGCTTTTGCTCAATATCGACGAGGGCTCATGCCCTAGGAGTATATTTATGCTCAAAGCGACGAGGGCTTATGCCTTGGATTGGTACCACATGCATATGAGATGTCTAAGATGATTAATATGTTAGAGTTGCATAGTCAAGTGAAGTTGCATTGTCGAGTCAAGTTGTCTAAGATGATTTATGATGACAGTTATGATGCTAAATGATATTTGTTGCGACGTGTTTATGTGATGTTTTGTTGTTAAATATAATTGTTGAATTATATGTTTAATATTATTGTTTTGTGAATCTCACCCCTTCTGCTTGAAAATGTTGCTCTTCGTATGGGTAACTTGTAGGTAATCAAGAATAGGTGCAGTCTTTTGAGGACTTCCCTCGGTTGTGTCTAGGTGCTCTGATACGTAACGGGATGGGGAACTTTTGCTTATGTTTTCTCTATTCCTTGCGTATTACTTTTATGATTTTCATGACCATGAATTAGTATTTGGAATTTTATGAGACGTTTTGATGAGGCCTTCGTGCCAAAAACTAATAAGTATTTGAGTTTATTCCTCTACAAAGTTTGATATATTACGATGACTATTTTGAAGAATAAATTGTTATTTATTCATATTTGAGATTTTTGTGAAATGTGACATTCCGTTGTATGGAAACTCTGATTCAATTGTGAAATTTTTATGTTGGGAAAACGGGGTGTTACAATACCCACTTCACAAACCTTTCAAGAACCACAAAGTTGCATTCCGCTACAGGCCGTCACCTACAACTCTGCACATAAGTGACAAACTCACGGTTCAGATCTAATCAAACTACTCATCCAAGGGTCATGATGACTGATAGCAGTTTCTCAAACGTCAGGATTAAACCAACGGTGCTGATAGCGTCTTGGAAACATAAACCAAGAGGACACTCCAAGCTATAGGTACTGAAGTACCACAATAGCCTTTACACGTGTCAGCTAGAAACCAAAGGTCTTGTCTCTTCAAACTTTCCCTCAAGATGTGGGCATCAAATGCAGGAATGACAATCGACCAAACCTCCTAACGAGGAAATCTTTTAATCCAACCGGAGAAATCGAGCAGTCACATTCCGAACACATATCACCTAAGAGGCGAACTTGTCTGGCTGAGAACGACAATACTTAGAGGATAGCAAACACGAGCTCCAGACGTGTCCGCTCAATCCTCTCACAGTATTACGACCATCAAGGACTAACAGTTCCCAACTCCGTGGCGATCTCACACACCTTGTCCGCCCGACCCTGTCGGCAATCTTCTCTTCTCAGCCGTCCCCGAGCATCAAAATACGCTCGCTTTTAAGTCATCACTCTTCATTAAGAGCAACGATTTGAGGGGCTACTGTTTTGGACCATCCAAAACGACTTTTGGCCCATTTACTTAAGCCCAATACAATCTAAAGCCCAAATACCTCATTTGGCAATCTTACTTGCGGTACCCCTCTTTCCCGCAAAGGGGGTGCACAGAGCAAACAAGACCGGTTCAAACGAGCCCCAACGTCTCTTTGCACGTTCCCGCAATAAACTCTCTGTGGTTACACTTCCCATGATTTCGTAACCGCCAGAGCCTAGTGTGCCATTACAACAACTTTGCACCCCTCCACCTCTATAAATAGGGGACTCAATGCAGTCCCCAAGGTAGAACACTTCTTCCTCTCTAAACCCTCACACTCTGATCTCTACTGCCTTAAGCGTCGGAGCGCCTGCAGGTACACACCCCCCTCCGTTTCAAGGAGCATCCCGAAGCTTTTCACCTACTCATTAACCACCTTATTCAAAGCACCAGCAGTCACCTTCTAATAAGGTACGATCAGATTTTATTCGTTTTTATTTCCTTTCTAAAACTATTTTACTTCAATTGCAAGTTATTTTATATCAGGAACAAATATTTGAAAGATTACATCTTGGAGCAAAAGAAGAGCTATTTGGAGCTGATTCGGGACAACAATATAAAGATTATGTGCAAAAAAATACACACACAGCCCGTGCCATGAAGACACAGCCCGTGCCTGGGAAGAATTCAAAGCCATATACCCACCAGAAAGGTTGGCACGGCCCGTGCCTCTAGTAGCACGACCGTGTGCGACCTCCAGATTGCTTTTTGCTGCTTTTGCTTCTTCGACAAGCTGCCTATTTTAGTTTATTTCTGACCTAAAGCCCATGGTTACTTGTGTAACACTTTAGTGATTTATTTGTTAGGGCTTAAGTTATTGTTAGGCTATAAATAAAGCATCCATCAAACTTATATACACATCTTTTGTTCTTGAGAATTATAAGTGACAATATTTCATTTGAATAAAAGTTCTTCTTCTTTATTTTATTTTATGTTGTTATTCTTCTCTTCTTTTTCTCTTCCTCTTCTATGTCTACAATGAACATGAGTGAGTACACTCTTCTTGTCTTGGGATTGTTGGATGAGTCTAATGACCTAATTCCTATCAAACCAAGCCTTGAACCCTAATTTTATGTAAATCTATTTTCAAATCTAAATTCACTGTTTTTATAATGAATTAACATGTACCAAACTCATAGTGCCACAGCGGAGGGTTAGTACTTGTTAATTCATAATGACAAATATCAAAGCGAAGCATCGAAAGAATAAATTTTGATATTGGAACATGTGAATTTTGACAAGGATTGCGAAACATGAGAATAGTCTAGCAAACCATGAGACAATAAAGTTTCGTTCTTCAAGGATTTCAACATCAATCAACCATGAGAATAGGCTTGATTGGTAGAGAAACACACTCACTAATTTCGAGAGAAACTATGATACGCTAAAGAGAAACTTGTCTTTAGAAAATAGGTTCAACATAAAGTTCTAGGTTTAGGGTTTGGTTTGTGAAGAGTTTGTCACCAAGACAAACCAATATTCCCAAGGCACTTTTTATTACTATTACTAAACCGTTAAAAATCCCAACTTTTCAATTAAACTTTCTTCTAATCATTCATAATAGTTAATTGAATTCAACAACTCCGTGTCGGAACGATACTCTTTATTACTACATCGGTAAACCGTGCACTTACGGATTTACTGCATCAAGTTTTTGGCGCTGTTGCCGGGGAGTTAGGCAATTTAATTAACTTTTTAGTAGTGGTTAGAATTTTTCTTTTTCTTCTTCTTTCTTTCTCTCTTTTACCGTTAACTTCTTGGGTTCTTATTCTTTTATGCGAAGAAGTAAAAGTCTTGGTGAATTTATTCCCAAGGTCGAAAGATATTTGCATAAAAGGAAGAGAAAAGCCCGAAATAATATTGTGATGGCTGAGGAACACATTCTCAAAGAGTATGCAACCCCTTCTACAGAAGAGCCACATGCTATTATTGTGTACCCAACGGTTGAGGGTAAGAATTTTGAAATAAAACCGGCACTTCTTAACTTAGTGCAGCAAAACTAGTTTTCCGAATCATCCACTGAGGATCCAAATCTGCATATTTCAACTTTTTAAAGACTCAGTGGAACCTTGAAGGCAAACCAAGAGGCCGTAAGGCTGCACCTCTTTCATTTCTTCTTAAGGGATAAAGCTAGTGCTTGGTTTCATTCATTGGAAGTTGGTTCTATTACCTCATGGGACCAAATGAGGCAAGCATTCCTTGCCTGATTCTTTCCCTTTCTAAAACTGCTAAACTGAGGGATCAAATCACACGATTCACGTAGAATGATGGGGAATCTCTTTACGGTGTGTAGGAGCATTTCAAAGAAATGCTTAGACTTTGTCCCCATCATGGTCTAGAGAAGTGGCTTATTGACCACAATTTTTATAATGATCTTTCATATACCGCAAAAATGACTTTTGATGCAGCTGCAGGTGGAGCTTTAATGCACAAGAACTATACAACAACATATGGTTTGATCGAAGAGATGACACAAAACCACTACTAGTGAACTAAATAGAGGGTCATCACTGGTTCTTCACCCTCTAAAAAAGAGGCTGGTATGTATGAAATTTCTTCCTTCAATCATCTAGCTACCAAGGTTGACGCACTCACACAAAAATTTGACAAAACGAATACTAGTGTCGTCACACTTGCTCATGTTTCACCCCCTTGTGAAGTTTGTGGTGTATTTGGCCATATTGGCGTTGATTGCCAACTAAGTAGTGCTATTGAAGGTGTTGAGAAAATGAATTACGCTCAATACAACCAAGGAATGAGGCAAAATCAAAACTTTAACAAAACTACTCAAAATTCCTATGGACAAATGGCACCACCTGGCTATGCAAACAACCAGAGAGTCCCTCATAAATCTAGTCTGGAAATTTTAATGGAAAGTTATGTCATGAATCAATCTAAGCAGCTCCAAGAGCTTAAAACCCAAATCGGATTTCTGAATGACTCTCTCACCAAACTTAATTCCAAGGTAGACTCCATTGCCACTCATACTAAGATGCTTGAAACTCAAATCTCCCAAATAGCTTAACAAGTAGCTAGCTCCTCTCAAACACCAGGAATCTTCCTACGTCAAACTGAAGCCAACCCCAAATCCCATATAAATGCTATTACCCTTTGGGATGGTAAACAGTTAGAGGACCCTGTTGTGAAAACCACAACAATTACGGGAGAAGAGAGTGACAACCCAAAGAGTGAGGAAGCCTTAGGTAAAAGTGAGAAATCTCTTGATTCACCGCCGTTTAAGTCTAAAGTTCCTTTTCCCCAAAGGCTTGCTAAGCCTAGCTTGGAGGCACAATTTGGAAAGTTTATTGACATGCTAAAAAAATTTACATTAACATTCCTTTTGCTGAAGCTTTGTCCCGCATGCCCCTCTATGCAAATTTTTTAAAATATATCTTGTTAAAGAAAAGAACAATAGAGGGTAATAAGACAATAGCCTTAACAAAAGGATGTAGCAATGTCATTAAGAAATCACCTTCAAAGCTTGGAGATCCAGGTCGTTTTTCCATCCCTTGTGTGATTGGGAGTGTGACCATTGAAAAAGCCATGTGTGACCTAGGAGCTAGTATTAGTTTGTTACCTTTGCCCCTCTTTAAGAGGATGGGAATAGGAGAGTTCAGACCTAACGAGGTAACCTTGAAATTAGCTGATTGTACCACCATCCACCCCATTGGATTTATGAAAATTGTTGTTGACACATTAGGTTTGGCTGATAAACACATGTAAAATACGAAAATGCCCCTCGGCAGTTAACTGCCAAATTATGAAACCGGCTGCAGTTAACTACCGAGGAAAACTTCGGCAGTAAACTACCGAGGAAAACTGAAAACTTCGACAGTTAACTGCTGAGGAAACCTCAAACCTTTTTTTTTGTTGACAAAAACCATAAATTGTCATTAATAATATTTATTGATTTTGAATGTTTCAATCATTATTTTGTACGTTTCAAACAATTGCAGTATTATATATATATATATATATATATATATATATATATATATATATATATATATATCTTAATAAGAATATCATTTAAATCTTGACAAAAAAATAAAATAAAGAGCATTTAAGTCCACGAAAAACATTTCAATAAGTGTAAAAATTAAGCATTTGAACATTAATTTGCAAATTACTTAAATAAAAATAATCTTGGTGCACAATTATTTTAATGTAGATAATATAACAACATATTATACCTTAAAAAAATCATTGTGCACAATTATTTTAACGAATTTTTTTTTATTTTTATTTAAGTAATGTGCAAAACAATATTCAAATGCTTAATTTTTACACTGATTTAAATGATATTCTTATTAAGATATATAAGCATAAGTATAATACTGCAATTGTTTGAAACGTACCAAAATAATGATTGAAACATTCAAAATCAATAAATATTAATAATGATAATTTATGGTTTTTGTCAAAAAAAAAAAGGTTTGAAGTTTCCTCGGCAGTTAATTGCCGTAGTTTTCCTTGATAGTTTACTGTTGAAGTTTTCCTCGGTAGTTAACTGCAGCCGGTTCCATAATTCGGCAGTTAACTGCCGAGGGGCATTTTCATCTTTTACATGTGTTTTTCAGCTTAACCAAATGTGTCAACAACAATTTTTTGGATTTATTAAGGACATCCCCGATAAAATAGGAGGGATATATATCCCGGTTAATTTTGTGGTAGTAGACATTGAGGAGGACTTTGAAGTCCCTATCCTCCTAGGAAGACCTTTCCTTGCTACTGCTGGTGCTATCATATATGTTAAGCGTGGTAGGATCATTTTTCAAGTGAGTGATGAGATAGTAGGATTTGAAATAGAAACTCTAAATAAGGACCATTTTGATTTTTCTTGCTGCATGATTGATGATCATAGTGTGAAAGAACGTTCCTTAGCGTCATCTACACAACATGATCTCTTTAATCCTCCTTAAAGATGTTTCTAACCATCAAGCTAATGACTCTAAACGAGCGCTTCGTGGGAGGCAACCCACGAATTTAATTGCTTAATTTTTGTTTGTTTTGTGTTATTTTCATTTGTTTTGTAGGAATTTGTCCGAATGTGATGCGGAAAAAGGAGAAATTTTTTGGTGTCATGACCAAAAACACTGGCACGGTCGTGCCTGAGCCCAACCTTCCCAAAACACAATTTTGGCAGAATGATGCGCACGGCATGTGCCTCCAGTGGCACGGCTGTGCGCGATACCCCTTCCCCCATATCTCAAAAATTTTCTTCCTTTCTTCCTCATTCAATCACAACAACTTCATCTTTCCAACCTCTCTCTAAAACCTCCATAACCAAAAAACTCCAAACCTCCATAACTTCCTTAAAACTCCACAAAATCAAACAATTTTTAAACCAAAACAACTTTAAACTTCACCCCAAACCCAATTAATCCATAAAAAACAACAATCATCCATCATAAACCACAAACCCACAAATTCGTGCACCCAATAAACCTAACCCAAAAACCCCAATTTCTTCACCAATCTTCATCACTAAACTCAAATTTCCAACTTAAAACCCAACCCCATCACTAAAACCATCTTTCCCACCCAAAATCTTACCAAAACCTAACCTTCCCCAAAACCAACCCAAGTCAAACCAAGTCAAATGGCACCAAAGAGGAAAGGAAAGGAAATTGAAACTTCAGGGAGTGGTGCAAGTAGAAAACAAGCAGCAGTCCGCAATATGGGATATAATTCAAGGATCAAGAGCAAAGGAATAGGTATAAATCTCTTATCTCTAGACCTATCTCTGCTTGTCGATACCCTGATATTAATGCTATGGATAGATTAGGTATTGAGGACCATGTGATTAGGCAATTAAATAACTTAGGTTTGGTCGAGATGTTGAAGCCTATGCGGCGGTTTGAAAACTTCACCTATGAGTTCTTGAGCTCTCTTTCCTTTACTAAGGATAGGTAGAAGACAGATAACCCCAACCATAGAGTTGCATTCCGTCTTTTAAATATTGATTACAAGATGTCTTTGGAAGCTTTTTGTTCCGAACTAGGCCTCGCAAATGCGGGGTATATCCATGACTCTTGGGATCAATCTTTAAAACCGGCCGACTATGACCCTGTTACCTTTTGGAAGAGCATAACCGGTTTGAACCAATACAATTCCCGTTCCAATAAGGCTAGTAACATTCACAACCCTGTGCTTAGGTACATTCAAAGGGTAATGACTTGCACCATCTGGGGTAGGAAAGAAGTAAGGATTACTAGAACCGATGAATTGTTCATGTTGTGGGCCATGTTGAATAACCAACCTGTAAACTCCTGCTACTATTTACTTGATTATCTTGTTTCTGTTGCTAAAAAGAAACCGGATGACAAAAGTGAAATAGTGGTAGGTGGTATCATCAACTTTATTGCTAGAAAGATGGGAGTGGGTGCAGAGAGTGGGCTTGCTAGGATTGAGGGGAAAAATAGGCTAGACCTAGATACCCTCACTGATATGTTCTTTATTAAATCCTATGGCTACTCTCACAACTACCAATATGAGTGGAAAATTAATAGCGTTTATTGTATGATTATTCTACCTAATCCGGCCATAACTAACCTGGAGGTGGTAGAAAATTTGCTTTATGTTGGTACTAACCCACAGGTACAAGATGATGGTAATGATGGTGGTAATGAGGAGGAGGAAGGTGCACACTTGCACAATGAGGCGGTGCACCATGCACAAGATGTCGGTGGACACTATGATAATGATGAACGTTGGGCATGGATGCAAACGGAGGTTCAAAGGATAAGCACCGAGCAACAAAGGCAAGGTGTTGAAATCTCCGGGCTTCAGAATGATGTCCAAAGGGGCAATCACATGACCGAGGAAAACAACAAAATGCTCATAAGAATGATGCAACACTTTCACCTCCAAGGTCCACCATATGGACCTCAATAAATTGTGAGATTTTTGTACTCCTTGTCCTCCTCTTTCTAATTTCTTCTCCTTATTCTTCTTATTCTTCTTCATCTTCTTCTCTTCTTTTTCAAATCATTGAGGACAATGCTTCACCCAAGTGTGTGTGTGTGGGGGGGGGGGGGGGGGGGGGGGGGTGGTGCAATAAAGTGTCATGTTAAGTGTCGTAGTGTTTCCAAACTCCCTTGAATTTTAATTCTTGTTTTGTTTTGTTGCGAATGGAATGTAAAGTAGCTTGTTTTTATTGTGAATTATGAAATAAATTTTTTGTTAAAGAATCTTCAAATGGTCGTTCCTTTGTACATGAAAGTGATTTCTTGTGTTTCAAGTGTTCTTGTTATACCAACATCATGTTTTATTGTGAAAATTCTCTTTCAGAAAAGCACAAAGTTGCAGTCCTTGAGTAAGTGTGTAGGTAGGTGTTTTAAGGAGCACATTCTAACTTTAGTGGTAAATTAACCCTTAAAAGTTTTCAGAATAAAAGTAGTATAAGTTTGTGTGGGGAATAAAAAGGTCAAAGAAAAAAATCATTATATGATATGAAGAAGAAAAAAAGAAAACAAATGGCATCTAATTAAAAAATTACCCAAAGCAAATAAAGCAAATAAATGCTTTCCTTAAAATGTGGATGGTCACCTTACAACCAACACATGTTCAGATGCAATGGTGTATCGAGGGTAACCTCTTTACTAGCGACTGCCCCACTCCCCTAATATATAAAAAAAAAAAATGCCAAAATGACCAAATAATTCTCATCTCTCTTATATGAAATGGAGAAAGAACTTTTCTCGATTGTTTTAGTGCTAAGGTTAGAACCTGTTTCCTCATAATATCTCTTACACATGAGCAAGAAAAGGGTTGGACTACACACACACACACACTCACATGAGACTTGTTGTTGGGTTGAATAGGTTCATGAGAAATGCTTGAAGTTATGATTAGTGTATTCTTGGAACAAAGCCTTGGAGGGAGACAAGAGTTTTAATTGTATTGTCATATCTTATTAATTTTTATGCTGCTAATGTTATGCCTTTTTCTTGAGGACAAGCAAAGACTCAAGTGTGTGGGAGTTTGATGAGTCAATAATTAGTGTTTTTAATATATTATTTGAGTCCTTTTATTTAGATTTTATTCATTTTTATTTCCTTTCTAGAACTATTTTACTTAAATTGCAAGTTATTTTATTTCAGGAACAAATATTTGAAAGATTACATCTTGGAGCAAAAGAAAGGCTATTTGGAGCTGATTCGGGACAAAAATATGAAGATTATATGCAAAAATACAGACACAACCTGTGCCATGAAGACACGGCCTGTGCCTGGGAAGAATTCAAATCCATATACCCAACAGAAAGGTTGGCACGGCCCGTGCCTCCAGTGGCACGGCTGTGCGCGACCAGCTTTTTGCTGCTTTTGCTTCTTTGACAAGCTACCTATTTTAGTTTATTTCGGACCTAAAGCCCATGGTTTCTTGTGCAACACTTTAGTGATTTATTTCTTAAGGCTTAAGTCATTGTTAGGCTATAAATAGAGGAGCCATAAAACTTGTATAATAATCTTTTGTTCTTGAGAATTATAAGTGACAATATTTCCTTTGAATAAAAGTTCTTCTTCTTTATTTTATTTTATGTTCTTCTTCTTCACTTCCTCTTCTATGTCTACAATGAACATGAGTGAGTAGACTCTTCTTATCTTGGGATTGTTGGATGAGTCTAATGACCTAATTCCTATCAAACCAAGCCTCGAACACTAATTTTATGTAAATCTATTTTCTAATCTAAATTCACTGTTTTTATAATGAATTAAAATGTACCAAACTCATAATGTGACAGCGGAGGGTTAGTACTTGTTAATTCATAATCACAAATATCAAAGTGAAGCATCGAAAGAAGAAGTTTTGATATTGAAACAAGTGAATTTAGACAAGGATTGCGAAACATGAGAATAGTCTAGCAAATCTTGAGACAATAAAGTTTTGTTCTTCAAGGATTTCAATAGCAATCAACCATGAGAATATGCTTGATTGCTAGAGAAACACACTGATTTCGAGAGAAACTGTGATACGCTAAAGAGAAACTTGTCTTTAGAAAATAGGTCCAACATAAAGTTCTAGGTTTAGGGTTTGGTTTGTGAAGAGTTTGTCACCATGACAAACCAATAATCCCAAGGCACTTTTTATTACTGTTTCTAAACCGTTAAAAATCCCAACTTTTCAATTAAACTTTCTTATAATCATTTGTAATAGTTAATTGAATTCAACAACTCCTTGTCGGAACGATACTCTTTATTACTACATCGGTAAACCATGCACTTACGGATTTACTAAATCACCTACCCACACATCTGACCAAAAGTAAGTATGCCTTCCATACCCCACATAACGATTGACATGAGCATTAAACCACTCCCCCCTCCGGAAGGTTGCAACATCACCTCATATCCCGCCCTCTATCCTTCACCTAGCCACCCTCTACCCCATACCTCGCCACCAATACCATTTCCCCAACAAAGCACTATTAAACTCCCTAATTCTCCTAAACCCTAAACCACCAACCTCCTTCTTCAAGAAAACAGATTTCCAGTCAACCCAAGATATTTTCGTGTGGTATTCACTCCCCCCCCCCCCCCCCCCCCCTCCAAAAAAAAAACAATTTAAAATAGATTCAATAGAGCAAATGATACCTGAAGGAGCCTTGAAGAAAAAAAACGCGTAAACAGGCAGAGATGACAGATGTAACGCCCATTTTTGATTATTTAATTATTTGAATTATTTGAGGAGTCTAGATATGTTTATTAATTAATTATGAGATGTTGAATTAAGATTTAATATGATTTTATGTGACGTGGTGACTTATTTTATTGTTAAATAAAATAAGATTTGAAAGTAAAATAAAATATTTAGTTGTGGGTTAGTTTTGGATTTTAGAGAGTTATGTGGGAGAAAGAGTAAATAAGATAAGATTTGTTGGGAGTATATAAAGGGAAATTAGGTTAGAAGTGAGTAACACGCGTTACTGAGTTTTGGAAAAAGGGAGCAAACGACCAAGTGAAGAGAAGTGACCTTTAAGGGCTGCGATTTCTGCTTATATCAGGTAAGGGTGAGCCTAGCAATTTAATTATGTTATTCTGTAATTCATCTAATCAGGAATTAGCAATCATAGGGCTGTTTTGGGAGAATTGGAATTAGGTTAAAAGTGGAGAAAAATCATGAATTAAGCCATAAAGCTGTAGAACAGATGTATAAGATGAGTTCATAACGTAGATTAATCATAACATTGATGTTTCTGAGAGTTTAGACGTTTAAGATGATGAATTTGGGACCCTTTGAGTGAATTTTCGCAGAATCCGTAAGCAACCTGTTCATCGCTCGCCTAAGCGAGCTATGCATCTCGCCGCGGCGAGTAGACCTATATCGCTCGCGAGGCGAGCAACCCAACTCGCCATAGCGAGCAGGACGTCTAGTTACTCGCGAGGCGAGCATTCCCACTCGCCATAGCGAGTTCTGTCAGAACTCAGAACCTGTTCTGTTGCGATCTATTTTCGCATGTGACCTTGAGAGATGACCTTGGGGTAGCTTAAGAGACTTTTAATGATGTTTAACATAATCTGTAATGATGAGATACGATGATTGAGATGGTTTGTGATGATTTTATGATGCTTATATGTGATATATGAATCGAATAAGTGATGAATACTTGATTTACATGCGATGTTTTGCTATATTGATGTACTTGCTGCCATGGTGCTGTTTACTTATGTATAGTTGCTGCATGTGTCAGTCTATGATGATTAAGATGTTCTGCGACGTTTATGATGTTAACTTGTTTAAGTTAAAGTATGTTGAGTCTCATGCATACTCATTCTATGATGAGGGCTTATGCCCTGGAGTTTTTGCTCACCAGCGACGAGGGCTTATGCCTTGGAGCTTTGCTCACCAGCGATGAAGGCTTATGCCTTGGAGTATATTTATACTCATAGCGACGAGGGCTTATGCCCTGGATTGGTACCACATGCATATAAGACGTTAGGGTTGCATAGTCAAGTGATGTTGTCGAGTCGAGTCGTCTAAGATGTTTATTAAGATGTTTATGATGATGATTATGACGATGCTAAATGATGTGTTGTTTAAATTGATGCTGTATATGCTAGATGTTTATCTGTGATATGTTGAATTGTGTTTGATTGTTGATTGTGATTATTTAATTACATGTTTAATATAATTATTTGTGAATCTCACCCCTTCTGCTGGAATTGCCGCCTTGTGGGCAAGTGCAGGTAACCAAGATTAGGTGCTGTCGTGTGAGGTGTCCCGCGTTGTGTCTAAGCGCTCTGATACGTAACAGGATGGGGAAACTTTACTTATATTTTCTCTGTTCCTTGCGTATTATGTTATTTTGAGGATTTTTCTGAGATGTTGACGAGGCCTGCGTGCCAAAGACTTTTGAGATGACATTTATGACTTTCCGCTGCAATATATGAGTAACATTTTATGACTACCTTTATGAAGAGTTAAATGAAATATTTATTCATTACTATGAGATGTTTTAAGAAATGTGATGCCCTGTTTATGTGCTTACTCTGATGCATGACTATCTTTTAAAGAAATTTTCATACTTTAATAGAACCAGGCGACCCCCGATAGTCTAGAGTTAATACGAAGAACCAACGGTTTCCAAAACTCCAACCGACGCGCATCACCCCCAACGGGCATCCCCAAGTACACAAAAGGGAGGCTACCAACCCGACATCTCAAAACCAACGTTGCCTCGAAGAGCCAAGATTCAGAAACATTAATACGAACTAGCTGACTCTTAGAAAAATTCACCTTAAGGCCAGAGAGAGCTTCAAACAAAATGAGAACAACACGCATCACTGAACATTAGCCCAAGACTTGTCACCCAAAATAAGTGTATCATCTGCAAACTGAAGATGAGAAACAACCACCGAATTATTGTTTCCCACCCTATAACAATTAAAAAGATTATTTGAAGACATCGCCTCCATAAGAACATGAATCCTTTACACGGCCAGGAGAAAAATAAAAGGAGAAAGAGGGTCGCCTTGCCTCAGACCCCTTTCCAAGGGAGAGTCATCCGTAGGAGAACCATTTACCAAAACTGATGCAGTTGCCGTTCCAATACATTCTTTTATCCATTTTCTCCAAAGTGTCGGGAACCCCATCTTACGCATCACCTCATCCAAAAAATCCCAATCTATAACCAACCACAATATTTTAGCAACCACAATCTTTTAGCAAGAACCTTTGCCAGAATCTTGTACATACTTCCCACCAAAGAAATAGACCTAAAATCATTCAAGCGTTGCGGACTGTCGACTTTAGGAATAAGAGCAATGAAGGGGTTATTTATTCCTTTTGTCAACCGCCCAATTCTATGGAATTCCACAAGAAAACACATAACATCTTCACAAATAATATTCCAAAACTCTTTGATAAAACCAAAAGAAACACCATCAGTCCCCGGACATTTAAAATTATCACAGTCCCACACCGCGGCCTTAACTTCCTCCTTAGAAAATAGTTTCACCAAACTGATACCCTCGCCATAAGATAACGATTGAAACTGAAGAGCTTCCAAACTAGGACGCTCCACCCTCCGGGATTTGAAAAGGGAAGAAAAATGTGAGAACACGACACTACACACATTATCAACACCATCAATCAGAACCCCGTTAACCAAAAAAGATGACATTGCACTGCCTCTTCTTCTGCCAGACATAATCGCATGGAAATATTTTGAATTTGCATCCCCTTCACACAACCACTGAGACCTAGATTGTTGCCAGCATATACTAGAATTTATCCGAGATAAAGAAAATAACTCCTCTGTTAACCCATGGAGCTCCTCCACCTCCTCATCTCGAAGAAATGTTGATTCTCCTTTTAAATCAAGAATAGAAATTTTGTCCTTAATTGAAACAATTTTTGCCGATAAATTCTGAGTGTGTTGTTGATGCCAATCTTTTAGAGCCAATTTTATTAACTTGAATTTCTCTTTTAACACATAACCACCCCACCCATCCAAGGTAAAGGACCGCCACTTATCTTCTACAAAAATACGGTAACCACGAAAACTCTCCCAACAATTCAACATATGAATCAGACGTGGCCCCCAATTTTCCTCTTCCACTGAAAGGACTAACGGACAATGATCTGAAAAACCATGCATCGACGCCAATTGAGAACAACTCGGCCAAGTCTGACACCAGCTATTAGATAACAAATTTCGTACTTATTTATTTAATGGGAGACATTTTAACTATCAGAGACAAAAAAATCTATTGGTTTTTAAAAAATCTATTGGTTTTTTGTATCAAAAGTGGATGTAGATTAACGTTGAGATGGACGATAATGCGGCTCAAGATGCCAACGACTCTCCAAAAGGATGGTTGTGTGTCTACAATTCAAAAGGTTCAAGATGCTACGTCATCATTTCTCAAAAATATGTATAATTCAGATTTATAAAAATCTCGCAGCAGAATAAAAACAACATCTCAAATATCATGACTAATTTGAAATCTCAATAACATGTCACAAATGTCATAAATACATCAACAACAGAGTTCTCAGCATAATCCAAAAGTAAATGAAAAAAATAAAGACTCCTGACACGTCCTAGTCAGAGCCTAATACTAGACTCCAAGCAACAAGAAAATCGAGGAAGCGCCAAACTAAGCCTCGGACACTCATGTCATCTCAAGCGTCCTGGTCCTACACGTCTACATCATTTTTCAATGGTGAGATGGTAAACCAAGCAACCACTGAGGGTAAGATAACGTCCACATAAATGGATATAAGCACAAATATATCATTCTAGGATTTTAAGTATCATGCATATATATATATATATATATATATATATATATATTCATCATTCCTAGAATAATAACATCATACATCATACACATGTTATCTCCATTTGAATCATAACATCAAAAGTCAACAAACAATAAAGTACACAACATTCTCAAAAATCAGAGGTCAATGCATCATTCTCAAAATTCATAACATTATCTCAAGTGTACAAGTATCACCAAGCAAATATATAAAGTACACAACATCACATCGATTCACATGATTCACCAAAGTCGCATAATCAAGTATGAGACATTTCATATAATTCATATGCATGTAATGTTATAGACACGACTCTACATGCATGTGGTTGATGTGCAAATTAGGCAAGTGTACCAAATCGTTTACTAAGTAATAAAGTGATAAAGTAGAGTATCATATCCACAAGGATTGTCGTTTCATCCAAACAATTTGCGTTACTTATTTTTGTTTGACAAATAAATAAAAGACTTAAGGGTTAGAAATTTGCAACTTTTATTTGTTTGCAACAGAGCAAGTTACCTGTTTTGGTTGCAGAAAAGTAAAAAACGGTTAGGATTCTTCGAATCCCCCTTATTTATTATGTTGGATATTAAATAACAGTCATGTCACGTTTATTTATTTTAGGTAGACTATACAAGTGATGAGATCGTTTGGATATTTCTAACCTAGTCGGTCATCTGCTACACCTGCTGATCACACAGTGATCCTTACCATATGGGGTCTATACTATCTCAGTTAACTAGTTATATCCCTCCTAAGTCTGGTCACACCTGCTGATCACACAGTGATCCTTAGGTGTGGGGTCTTACCGTCTCTAAGGTAATTGAAAGCATAGACTTAATTGGCTTTCCAAGATTTCCCAAGGCAATGAAGGTCAAGGTTCATGTAGGTCTATCAATCTATGAATCTTAGGAAACTCATAGCACACTCTTTCTATCTCTCTCTTTGTAGTTATACAAACGGGCAGCCCTATCAGCATTAATCTTACCAAGGGTTTAAGAGAATGATTCTACTAGACTACGACTTATTTCCTTCAAGAAGACACTTGTTTCCTTAATTATAACTAATTACCTCTTAGGTTCAGCAAATTTTACTCAATATTAGTAATGTCACCTCCTAAGTACTTACTACTAGGGTCAACTCGCTTTCGGTATCTTTCGCTAGCTTTAACTAATTACTTCCTAGATAGATAGATATAAATGGCAAGATATAAATATCAAGATATAAGCATCATTATAGTATTATCAATATTAGGTCATGTCACAACCTAAGTATCAGATCTAGGGTTGCACTACTACATAAATAAACTAAATTCCTAATAAAACTAAATAGCAAACAAAAAATAAATAAAATAAAAGTGACATTAAATTAAATAAATATCCAACAAAAATAAATAGAGGTTCATTTTATAAGTCTAACCTAAAAATATTTAGTTATGCATGGTAACTAAAAATAAAGGGTTAATTAAGTTTTTAGTCCCTATAAATATTCACAGTTTTGCTTTTAGTCCCTATAAAATAAAATCACACTTTTTAGTCCCTGTGACATTTTCCTTAAGCATTTTAGGGACCAAAAATATTGATGGAAATTTTTTATAGGGACTAAAAATGCTAATGGAAATTTTTTTTAGGGACTAAAATTGCTGATGGAAAATTTATAAGGACTAAAAAGTGTGATTTTATTTAATAGGGACTAAAAACAAAATTCTGAATATTTACAGGGACTATTTACTTAATTAACCCAAAAATAAATTACTAAAGATAAAAACATACCCTAGAAAATCAAGGAGAAGATAAAAACTCTCCTGAAGCTCCATAAATGCCTTCCTCTAAAGAAATTATGAATGAGGAAGGCTGATATTTATAGTGAGAGTTTCTAACTAAGTTTGGGCTAAAAGCGCGGGCTTTACCCACAAAAAGCAAGAAAAGACGCCGGCGCCCTGAGTTTTTGGATGCTCGGGTAGCATGAGTGTGCACCTGGAGTCATGCTCTAGGCGCATGGTGCAACATTCCGGCCCAATTTCTCTGATTTTCCGTCGTTTTAGGTCTTCGTCTTCAAATAACTTACCCCAGAACTTGGGAATAGAATTCCTCCCATTGTAAAGTCTCATGAGGCCTCTTGAAACTTCATTCTTGTTCTTCCCAAAGTCTTCACAAGTCTTCGGATGTTCTTCATTTGCTGATTTGCATGATTTCTTCGTGAATTACTTCAAAAAAACCCCTAAAATTGCTATGTTTCAGGAAAACTAGAATTACGGACTCAAATATAAAAAACATTACAAAAGTTCGGAAATAATAGGAAATCGTTCTAATACTCCTCCTTTTTGCTACTAAAACCTACTGAAAAATGACTGAAAAACATGCTAAGAATAACGCAAAATGACTTGTCATCACAACCTCAAACTTAAACTGTTACTTGTACTCAAGTAACAAAAGAAAAACATAAATTATTCTATGCATTTTTTTTTAGGAGAAACTTACCATTCTGAGAGTTGTGCTTAGGACATCTTTCATCGCATTTATAGCATAGCAACAACTAACTTACCACATTACATTCAAGTGGGTCTGACTCGGCAAAATTAACTTATATTCTCAATCATACACTTTTCTATGATACACATATGTACCCCTAAAGCCAGTAGGGTTTGTCACGGCATTTGGCCACTCTAGTCGTCACATGAATGTACCTTGCTATAAATTTGAAACAATTCTAAATAGACAGTCAAGTTAAAATTATTTACACACTTAGAGGACTTTGAGGGTTATAACATGGCTTAGATTAAGGGTGGATATATTTTTGGAAAGTAGGTTAAGAGGTTGCGAGAAAAAGATATCGTTTTGGTGAAATGGTTTGGGTTGGACCAACTAGTGAGGGCATAACATGGGAATCAAAGAGCCAGATAAGGGAGTCGTATCCAGAGTTGTTTTCTTCAGGTAATTTTCGACGACGAAAATTCTGTAAGTGGTGGAGCGTTGTAACACCCTGTTTTTTGCTAGGATTAATTATTGATTTATTATACACTTAATTATATAAATGGTCCTAAACTTATTTGTTGTTTTCGATTTGGTCCCTTAACTCTAAAATTTTCCCTTTTGGTCCCTCATGTACACCTTCGTTAGTTAATTTGGTTCACTCCGTTAGTTTTTTAATGTCTAATATCTTAGATGTGATTTCAGCCATTAGATTGTAGGACCATTGTTTGTAACGGTGAACCACCAACACCAAATTTTGTTCTTCATCTTCCCCCTCATGTTCTTCTTCATCTTCATCAACAACAATCAACAACAACAATCCTTCAATCTAGAAATTGATCAACAACAACAACAAATCATGAAATTCAGAAATTAATCAACAACAAAATAACCATCACCACAAACAATCTCAGCAAATTTTTCAGAAATTCATCAACCCAAAAACTAATCTTTTCAACTCCATTTTAAAATTCATAAATGTGAAAAATCATTTCCAATTTCTTCATCTTTAAACTCAGAAAATACATCACTCCAAATCAAACACAATCAGAAAAAATACCCACAAGAAGAAAAAAAGCACAATAAATACAAAGTGAATTTTGTTTGCCCTTCTTCATTTTGCATAGCTTCGTCCATTCCACTACCATTACCAAGACCAGTAATCAAGGTACAATATATATTCCTTGATTGCATCCCAACAATGTTAGAAGCTAAATGTGTATGCATATTAACTTGTTCTTGTAATTGGGAGAGAATTTAGACCGCAGAATAAGAAACATAAAGGTTATCTACATGTTTATACATATGCATCTACAAACACATACTCAAATTCAAAATCAACTACATGCTTACGTGAAATCAGAATTTTAATGAAAACATCTATGAATCAGAGGTTTTGACAAATGAAATAGACGACAAAAGCTGTTTTGTTTAGCTTTGCTGCAAATGAAAGAAAATGACATATCCAGCCTTCGATTTCCCTATCCCTTTCTTTTACCTGAACAACAATCAATACAAAGTGAATTCCAGAATGAAGGGAATAGTGAATTCCAACAGCAACATCAACAACACAAATTCGAATTTGAATTTGAATTTTTGGGCTCCAAAATTGAGTTGTTGTTGTTATTTCCAGGCACCGACCTTGAATTTTCCGGCACGGCCGCAACGGTTTCCGTTACGGTGGTCGCCGGTGAAAGTTTCCAGATCATGAAATAAATTGATGGGTTTGGTAGAGGTCGTCATGAAAAAGAAGATTGTCACTTTTGTTTCTCAAAAGGAGTCTCATGGTGGCCGAAAATTGAGAGAAATTTGTGATTGGAGTTTATCAAACTCTCACCAATCTAAAAATAAATTAGTGGATATTGAAGAGGGAGAAGAGAGGAATTCGTTGGTGGTTGTGGGGTTTTCAAAGGAGGCCGCACGGAGGAGTTATGGTGGCTGGAAGTTGGTGGTGAAAAAGGAAGAAGAACGTAAGGAAAAAAATGATGAAGAAAAGAAGGTGGAAGAGGAAGAAAAGGAGAAAAGAGGGTGGAAGAGGAAGAGGGTGAAAGTTTCCAGATCATGAAATAAATTGATGGGTTTGGCAGATGTAACACCCCGTTCTCCCAACAACGTAATATTCGAATAAATTAATCAGAGTATATCAACAACGGAGTATTACACTGCTTTTCAAAAATTCTTAAATAGAAAATAAAACTATTTAATTCCAACAATATAACATCTCGTAAACAGCAGCGGAAAATTCTTTTAAAATAATATCACCAACTTTAACAAATCTTGGCGCAAAGGCCTCAACAGTAAATGATTACTTAATCATCATAAATTCTCCAACAACTTATTTAAAACAAATGATACATAAAGGAATGAAATAACACAACAACGTTTCCCATCCCGTTACGTATCAGAGCCCTAAGACACTTGAGCCATACACCAACCTAGCCTTCATTACCTGAAAGTTACCCATACGAAGAGCAACATTTTCAAGCAGAAGGGGTGAGATTCACAAACAACAATAATATATATATATATATAATTCATCAATTTGAATTAAAACAACAACATCTCAGCAAATAGCATCATTATCACATATTTATATCACATGGCATCAACAATTGCAACAACAATCTACATCAATTCATATTTATAATACAACAACATCATCAACTACAACACCATCAACCCAACCAACAACCACTACAACTCCGACGACTCACCAACAACGACCCGACAATGCACCGACGACAACAACTAATGCAATATGCATGTGGTACCATTTTAACGCGTTTGAATGACAAGGCATTCCAGGGCATGAGCCCTCAACAGTTTGGATGGTTAAAGCATCCCAGGGCATAAGCCCCCAACAAGTGAATGACTAGCATTCCAGGGCATAAGCCATCAACGGTTGAATGATTAACATTCTAGGGCATGAGCCCTCAACAATGCATGAGTATGAAAAGACTCACGGTGTATATCAGCATACAACCCAACAACAACAGCAACGACAACGACAACAACAACTGTGCCTAATTTATTTATGACACACTCCCCAACTTTGTCTAATGTGACACAACCATTCTCCACGTTCAACATAACATTATATATGTATATACATTTATTCACATGATTCTACATTCAATCACAACATTTATCTTCGTAAACAAGGTAAAATAAATCAATAAAACATTTTAGGAAGCTCAGATTAAAGTCCTAATGCACGAAGCAAAATTCAGAAAATGGTCTTACAGGGCCTATCTCGCTTCAAGCGAAGGCCATCTCGCTTTAAGCGAAATCTTCACAGAATGGTTGGTTCTCGCTCGCTCAAAGTTCGCTCGTGGTTCGCTTCAAGCGACCTAAATGTCGTAAGTCTGGGAGTATCTCGCTTGGAGTTCGCTTGCATCTCGCTTCAAGCGAAGCTTCATCTGGACAACATTCTGGGTCGCTCGCTTAAGCGAAAAACATCTCGCTTCAAGCGAAGCTTCATCTGAGCAGTTCAAAAGTTCATGAATTTTCTAACTCTTTTCATCCAAAAACCCAATTTTGATCCCCCGATCACCCAAAACGATTTTCTACAATGTTTACAGGTTCTATATGCAACATAGTACTCAAAGCAACACAGAAACATGCATTTAACAACAAAATCATCAACATTTTTGCAAAATATCATAACTTCTAACCCTAACTCAAAAACACAACCTTTTAATCCAATTTTCAGAAATTAAACATATATTATTAGTTGAAGGTTAGCCTCACCCTTACCTGAATTACAGATGAATCAAATTCTACAAAAATTGGCTCTCCACCCTTGTTCTTGGCTTCTCTCCCCTTTTTCCCAAAAACTCTTCTTTTCTCTACTTTTCTTACTGATACGTGAAACAAAGCTCTGACTTACCTTTTTCCCAACTCTCCCTATTTCCTTAACTCCCTTTAATTCTTATTAATTAAAATGTAACCCCTAAAAACTCCATAAATTCCATTTTCTTACTTATTTCTATTAAATAATAAAAATAACCATATAATTAAAATACAACACACCACATAAATCACATAAATCATTTTAAAGCATATAAAATACTTAAAATCAACCAAAAATAATAAAATAATAACTTGGGCGTTACAGCAGAGGTCGTCATGAAAAAGAAAATTGTCACTTTTGTTTCTCAAAAGGAGTCTCATGGTGGCCGAAAATTGGGAGAAATTGGTGATTGGAGTTTTTCAAACTCTCACTAATCTAAAAATAAATTAGTGGATATTGAAGAGGGAGAAGAGATGAATTCATTGGTGGTTGTGGGGTTTTCAAAGGAGGCTGCACGGAGGAGTTATGGTGGCTAGAAGTTGGTGGTGACAAAGAAGAAGAAGAAGAAGAAGAAGAGCGTAAGGAAAAAAATTGATGAGGAAAAGAGGGTGGAAGAGGAAGAAAAGGAGAAAAAATTATATGTATCATTGTAACATATGATACACCTAAATGATCTAGCCGTTCTTTTTTTGAAAAAATATCAAAAGGTTGAAATTATAAAATTAATAAGGTCTACGGTGGACTACCTACAAAGTTGGTTCACCTAAGACATTTAAGGTTAAAATTAACTGTAATGGATCAATCTGACTAACGGAGCATATTTGAAGGACCGAAAAGGAAAATTTTAGAGTTAAAGGACCAGATCGAAAATAACAAATAAGTTAAGGGACCTTTTATGTAATTAAGCCTTTATTATATGTGTTTAATTGCTTGTTTGTGTGTTTGATTTGGAATTAGTGGATTTTTAGACGAGAAGGGTGTTTAAGTCATTTTAGGACAAACGATATTTTGGTCGTTTGATGAGTGAGGGTATCTTAGTAATTTAAGAATTGAAGGGTATTTTAATAATTTTGGTGCGGTGAGTTATTGTACTAAAGTTAGTACTAACTTGAGGCAAATAATTAAGATGGTGGTGTATGAGAATTTAATGGGAGGTTTTTAATGAAGTAATTTTGTAGTAACATTTTAATAAGTGGAGAAGAGTTACTAGGATCATTAAGAGAGTACGAAACGTAACCTTTTAGTGATACTATATAAGGATAACTCTAGTGAGAATTTAGGGTTTCACACTCATTTCATAAGTTTTACCAAAAGGTGGATAGAGAGATGGAGAAAAGAAGAACAAAGAAGATTTTTGAAGAGGAAGAAGAGGAGAGCAAGCTAGGAAGCAAATTGAAGAGGAGATTGAAGATTTAGCTTGAGCCTTAGGAGATTGAGGTAAGGGGATAGATATGTTCTCATATTAAGCTATAATCATATTTTTAGCTTTTGGGTCATGTTTGTTTTGACTAATTTGTGAAATTGATGATTATGTGAGATGAAATTCGTGCTTATAATTAACTGATATTTATGAGTATGTTAAGAATTGTGGAATTAAATGGTTATGTGCTTAAGTTTGTGCTTGATGATATAGAATAAGTTGTTTTTGAGAATTTTGCTTAATTGTGTGAAAACCATGAATTTTGATGATGATTATTGTTCAAACATGTTTTAAATCACTTGTTGAATTATTGGGTATGTTTGAATATTGATGGGTTATGCATTGTTGGTGTTGGTTGTGATGTTTAGGAGTTTTTGTGAAAAATGATCATGATTATGAAAACTTGATTAATTCATGATATGAATCCATGTTTAATGTGTTTGAATTGTTCCTTTTACTTATGTTATTTGTTGATGAATTTTGTGCAACGATTTTGAGTGAAATGGAATCAAAATTGAAATTTTGGGGAATTTTTGGAGTGAGATCCCGAGATGGAGCCCATTTTTTGGGTTCCCTGTTCCTGGCAAACTCGCCCAGCGAGCCATCCTGCGTTGTGGCGAGGAGTGTGATAAGTCAATAAATTAGTGTTTTTAAGTGTTGATTTTTGTTTATTTTATTTAGATTTTATGTGTTTTTATTTACTTTCTATAACTATTTTACTTCAATTGCTTGTTATTTAATTTCAGGAAAAAATATGGTGAAAGATTGAGTCTTGGAGCAAAAAAAAGGGTTTTGGAGCATGAAAAAAGGATAAAAGGATCTAGAGCATGATTTGGAGCTAATTGAAGACAAAAATATGAAGATCCTGTGCAAAAATATCAGGCATGGCCGCGCTTGACAACGGCGTGGTCATGCCTCCAAAGTTGTGCACAAGTCAGAGATTGGCACGGTCCGTGCCTAGACATGGCAACACAACCCGCACCCGCTGGGTCCCCCATTCCCGCCCCGATTTTTAATGGGGAAAAGGCGAATTTATTGGATCCGGGTGCGGGTGTGGGGGAAATATGAGTTTTTAGTACGGGGGTGGGGCCGGGGGCCGGGGGATGCTTACATCCACCTCGCACCCACCCCCGCCCCACACCCAATTTTTGAAATTTACTTTATTAAATTTTATAATCTTATTTCCATAAGCACTAACCTATTTTAATACATTATTACTCTTTTAAAAACATAATTATTATAATTATTTTGCTCTTTTAACAAAAAATTATTAGATCTTTAATTATTAATATAATTATTGGTTTTTATTGCTATTAAAAAATATGTAGTTTTTAAATATTTTATAAAAAACTAGAGTTTTCGCGGGTGAGGGTGGGGTCGGGAAACCCGTCCCCTTTGGGGGCAGGCCCGGGGGTAAAATTTCTATCCCGGTCGGGTTTGGGGGCGGGTACCATGAAACGGGGGCAGGGTCAGGTATGTTAAAACCCGCTTCCGCCCCGTTGCCATGTCTACCCGTGCCTGTGGTGGCACGACCATGCACAATCCATTTTCCCCTTTTACTTTCAAGGCTGACACGGCCCATGCCAAAGCTAAGCACGGCCATGCCAAAGTTTCAGGCTGTTATTTGTTATGTTTTTTACCTTAAAGCCCATGGATTTCCTTGTGGAACATTCTAGTGATTGATTTTTTAGGGCTTAAGTCAGTTTTAGTTTATAAATAGAGCAACCATCAGACATTCTTCTTCTTCTTCTTCTTCTTCTTCTTCTTCTTCTTCTTCTTCTTCTTCTTCTCCTTTATGGCTACAATGAACATGACTAAGTAGACTTCTTAGTCTTGGGGTTGTTGGATGAGTCTAATGACCTAATCCTATTCAAACCAAGCCTAAAACCCTAATTTTATGCAACCGTATTTTCTAATCTAATCTCACCGTTCTTAAAACTTGGTAACAAGTATTAAACGAAGGACCGAAAGGTGAAGTTTAATAGTTGTTACTTTGTCATCTCAAATACCAACCGAAGGATCGAAAGATGAAGGTCGATATTGGACATGTGAGATTAGACAAGGTTTCCGAAACATGAAAATAGTCTAGGAAATGTTGAGACCTTCAAGTTTCGTTCTTAAAGGGTTTCAATATAAATCAACCATGATAATAGGTGTGTTTGCTATTGAAATACATTCATTGAGACCGAAAGAAGATATGAAAAGCCAAAGAGAAACTTGTCTTTAGAAAATAAATCCAACGTAAGATTTAGGTTTAGGGTTTGGTTTGTGAAGGATTTGTCACCAAGATGAAGCAATAATCCCAAGACGTTTTTATTATTATTATTATTATTATTATTATTATTATTATTATTATTATTATTATTATTATTATTATTATTATTATTATTATTATTTTATTTTATTTTATTTTTTTTCAATTAAACAAAAATCCCAACTTTTGAACCTTTGAACTTTCATCTAATCATTATTTTAAAAGTGAATCAAATACACAACTCCATGTCGGAACGATAATCTTTATTACTACTTCGGTAAACCGTGCACTTGCGGATTTACGATATCAAGTTTTTGGTGCCGTTGCCAAGGAGTTAAGTAATTTGATTAACTTTTTAATAACGGTTAGATTGATTTCTTTTTCTTTTTCTTTCTTTTCTTTTCACCTCTAACTTCTAGGGTTTCTTATTCTTTTATTCGAAGAAGAAAAAGTCTTGGTGAACTGGTTCCCGAGATCGAAAGATTCTTGCATAAGAGGAGAGAAACACGAAATAATAACGATATGGCTGAGGAACACACTCTTAAGGAGTATGTAACCTCTTATATGGAAGAGCCACTTGCTATTATTGTGTACCCAACAATTGAGGGTAATAATTTTGAAATTAAGCCTGCACTTCTTAACTTGGTGCAGCAAAATCAATTTTTCGGATCATCCAGTGACGATCCGAATCTTCATATTTATACTTTTCTAAGACTCAGTGGAACTTTGAAAGAAAACCATGAGGCCGTAAGGTTGCACCTCTTTCCTTTTTCCTTAAGGGATAAAGCTAGTGCATGGTTTCTCTCAAGTGGCCCAACAAGGGGCTGCTTTCTCTCAAACCCCTAGAGTCTTTCCGGGCCAAACTAAAACCAACCCCAAAGGCCATATAAACTCTATTACACTTAGGGATGGTAAACAATTGGAGGACCCCGTTGTAAAAGCTAAGAAAAATGAGGGTGAGATAGAGAGTGATGAGCATCAAAGTGAGAAAGCCATAAGAGAGAATGAAAAACCACTTGATTCACCACCTCATAAACCCAAAATTCCTTTTCCACAAAGGCTTGCTAAGCCTAACCTGAACTTTCATCTAATCATTATTTTAAAATTGAATCAAATACACAACTCCCTGTCGGAACGATACTCTTAATTACTACTTCGGTAAACCGTGCATTTGCGGATTTACAACATCAGAGTGCAGGATAACACGTGTTGTTTTGTGTACTACGAGCCTTTGGGGATGTTTTCGGGCATTCCCAAGTTTTCTTTTTTTGGTGTTTTGATGTTGGTTTGATATATATAGTTGCTTGAACATCATTACTTGGATTTGAATTAGATTTATTGAATTGAGACGAACTTTGAACATAAACTTGAAAATTTTGAAACACAACTTTTATCGAGTAAAATGATGATATTATGATTTTTTCTGTAATGATGGATGTCATCGCGATTTTCGGGTGTCAAGTCATTAATTAGGCTTGAACCTTTCAATCATTGATGTCTCTATTTTTTTTGGGGAAGGGTAAAATTGAGAAAACCCTTAGAAATTCTAAGTTCGGGGCAATTTTCGCTACGGGAAGGTGTTAGGCACCCGCAACGACTATAGTATTCTATAGGAGCCGTTTTTCTAATTCTATGTTCTACGCTTTATTTTTATGCTATTTTTTGAAAGAAAATTGTTTTTAAGAATGGGGGGAAAGAAGATGGTTTGGATTTTATTTTATTGGACTTGGAGAGATTTTGGTCTCTTGCCTACATACCCTTTTAAGGGATCAAAATTCCATGTAGTTCTCTTCCAAAAGATTTTGTGGGTTGGTTCAATTTTAGTTTTGAAAATAGTTTTGAAGAAAGGATGAGAGGCCTTAAAGGCATGAGATTTGAAAGAAGGTGAGGTTGATCACTTATTAAACAAAAAGGTTAAAGTTGGAATTTAAGTTTCATTTGTATTTTTGATTAAGAAAAATAAAGGGAAAATTGTGGAGTTTTGACTCCAACATTATTGTGAAAAGATTTGAGTGAAGAGTTAGTTTGCTTTGAAAAATGCATATTTTCTAAGTGTCGCGTTTCCTAAACATACATCTAGCGGTAAACATATAACGTGTGTGCGTGTCGGTGCTTGTGTCGGTGTACATCATCATAGTGTCCATTGTCCTTTACATCGGGTCCTAGTTTACATTCTATGGTCTTGCATGAAAATGAAAGGAAAGTAAGAACTCTAACCCTAAAAATGTTACATGGAGATTGATAGAACATTGCATGCAAGAGTTAAAGAAAGGAATGGGAATGAAATGAAATTCTTAGCATGCGTGAAACATAGAGTAAAGTGGTTAGTAAAACAAGATAAAATAATAATGAAATACTAATCCTAAACAAAATGGTAAACTATCACAAAATTGGCATAAAATCACACTAAACAAAATTGCAAAATATCACAAAATTGGCATCGAAACTCTAACTAAACAAAATTGCAAAATATCACACAATTGTAGTCAAGAATCAAACTAAACATAATTGCAAAATATCACACAATTGTAATCAACAATCAAATTTAACAAAAAAATGGAAATATCACAAAATTGTAATCAAGAATCAAATTTAACAAAGAATGGAAATATCACAAAATTCAAGTTCAACAAGATTGAGAATATTACACAAAAAACAAAAGAAAATTAAACCTTCCAAGATTAAATGAATTTATTAAGAAAACAGAGGTAATCATCATAGAATCAAATGCCGAGCACTAGAATCATGTGACAAAAATTTGAATGAAAGAATCATACAAGAAAATTCACTAAGAATACACAAAATATACCAATCAAAAGGGAAATTTACGCCTATCATTTTTATCAACTCTGCTCATGTAAAAATATCACAAAAGCATTCACAAACATACCAAAGTCACATAGTAAATTTTTGGATTTTTTTGTAAAAAATTCAGGACGAACAGGGGGTTCAAATAGCAAGCATAAAGGTGTACAAAGCAATTAATTCAAGAAAAACACAAGAAAAACCCAAAGCCCACGGTTACAAGCCCAGACCCACGCACTTGATGGATCCGGATCAATATAACGCTTCAGAAGCGTTGGATTGATCCAGATCCATCTGGATCTTGATCAAACGGCTGGAAGTGAGAGAGAATGGACCGGGTTCGGACCAACCCGGTTCAAGTGCTTATATAAAAGGGAAGCAACCCGGTTTCTTTCATTTTTTCCTTCTCTTCTCTCTCTACTTCGCCGTTCGTCCTTCTCTCTTCTCCGTTCAAAAACCCTAACCCTAAATCTCGTAATCCGACCCAGATTGCCATGGATTATGGCTTAAAAGCTTCGTCTAGTTGTCCTTATCACGAATATGCCATTGAAATGCACACACACCGTTCGAAATGAGGTAGATCTTAAGGTTTTGTCACGGTTTCGAATGGTTTTGGTTCTTTAGCTTTCGATTCGAACTTCTTTCAAAACGAACTTGTTTATGGATTCTCCAGTTTACAACGATTGATATTCGTTGTAAACCCTAGAATCACTATGATTTTCTGGAAATTTTTAGGGTTTTTTTACATTTTTGAACCAAAACTTCTTCGAAACTGTAATGGATCTACATCAACTGGGATTCATTGTTGTTTATGAGTATGGAGAGGTAAGTTCTTTGATTCTCACCTGGTTTTGTTCGGAGATTCGATCTAGAGTCTTCGGAAATCTTTGGATTTGATTCTGTTGTTCTTCTTCTCTGGTTCAAAACCGTGAAATTCTTTCCCTCTTCTTCTCAAAACCTTGCTTCTGTGATCGTACTGAGTTTGTTGCCGTTGGTGACGAACTTGGTGCTCGAATTGCAGAAGAAATGATTCGATGATGAAGATTCAGCAATGAATCTCTGAGAATCGCTACGCATTTCGCTGAATTTGGATCGGATTTGGTTCTGAAGAAGCTAGGGTTTGTTCTTCATGTTCATGAATTTTCTGAGTTTCTTGTGGATTTGATTCTAACTGCCAAGAGAGAGAATTAGAATTCTGTTAGTGTGATGTGGCGTGTAATCTGTGGATCTTTTTTCTCTGATTCTGACACTGTGCCTTATTTATAAGCTGCCGTGTGGCATTTGATCCAATGAGCTTGTGACATGTGGACTTGAACATCTGCGTGGCAATCTGGACTCAATTCTGACTTTTGGACCTTTCTGCAATTATGTAAAAATTTGGGACTAAACTGCAATTTATTAAAGATTAGACTGTTTTGAAATTGAACAAGCATTGGACTGTTTTAAAAATGAAATTGGACTTATTTGCAATTAAAAATGAAATTTGGACTTACTTGCAAAAGTAAAAATAAAATTGGTAAAAAATGTAAATTTGAAAAAACGTAAAGTGAAACATTTAAAAATGGCAAAATGGACTAAAATGAACCAATTACCAAAAATGAGGTATTTCAAAATACCTCTCTGCCCAAAATTTATCTGATGTGAAAAGACCAAAATGCCCCTTAGGGACTAAAACGACCCAGACTGACTCAGATGCAAAACTAAGAAGATTTTGTACAAAATTTGATCAATGATGCAAACAAATTGAAAAGACTCAGGAACAAATTGTAGGGACTAAAATGGGTTCCTTTGTAGGAAATGACCAAAATACCCTTTTGTATGATTTTATGCAAAAATTGGAATAAAATGTAGGAAAACATGCAATGGTCCTAGAGACCCTTTTTGAAGACTTGTAATGCAAGAAAACACTTTGAATGGCTTTGGATGTATGAAGATCGGAGATAATAACAGTAAAATGTGTGTTTGTGGCACAGTAAAAGTTGTAAAATAGACACAGTGAATTTGAAATGATTAGAAACAAAAAGGAGTTTGAACAAGTATTTTTTAGGTCCAAAATGAGGGTATGACAATGGATATAGAATAACCTTATAGGTTTGATAAAGAACTATAAGAGCATGAAACTTGGTTTGGAAGAAAAATGTGAAAATAGACGGACTTTAGAATTTATAGACAAACTTTGGTGAAATGTTGAAATATGATGGATTATGATTGAATTGATGATAAATATGCATGAGATATGATGAATTGTGTGAAAATGAAAAATAGACGATCTTTAAAGGAAAATAGACAGACTTAGACAAATGATGGTTTGTGCTAAGTTAACTTGTAAATGATTGTTGGCTACTGCTTAAATGATGTTTGATGATTGTTTTTATGATGAAATGTATTCCTAGAAAGTGGATTTACTTGGAGTAATTGATTGTTCATCTAACATGTTATAAGTTGCTTGATAGACGTTTGGCAAGTGCACCAAATACTATCGAAGTAGTAAAAATATCGATCCCGCGAGGATTGTTTTTAATCGCAATAAGTTAATTTCGTTATGCAATAGGATGTATAAAGGTTATATTTGTTTTGCCACTAGGTGGAAGATTTGGTTTGTTTTTAAAACGAATAACAAAAAGATAAAGTTTGTTTCGAAAATATCGAGAGAGATGAGATCGGATCGTCGAATCCTCTATGTTTTCCCTAATTGGTTACTGTACTCTATTCCTATTAATGGTTTTTTAAATCCCACGATAGTTAACAAAATAGCCCTAATCAATCCCTTGAGTTAGGACCCTCTTCTTAAACTACAGCCCCTAATTCATTGGGTGGTCTTATAATTCTTGAAGGTTTAAACATGTTAACCTAATATCACTAATAAACGATTATCCATTCCTAGACTAACCATGTTTCTTAGAACAATTCAATTAAGTCTAAGTTGAAAGCTAGGGTCAGTAGTCATTCATTCTCACGAAAACATATTTATATTTGATCAGGATATAAAAAGCATTAAGAACAATTGAATTGAATAAAGACTTAAATAATCATTAATATGGAATAGAGTTTCATCACAGCAACATAAGATCAACTAGGGTTTACACAGAATCATCTCGGATCCAATCTCTAAGAGATTTAGCTACTCATAACAATGTTTACAAATAGCATAATCAATTGAGTCAATAAAACATACATGAGACTGGTAAAAGGATGAAGAAATCGTCCTCCTTGCAGTCGCCTTGATGTCAAAATCGCACTTTGCTCTCCAAGATTCGTAACCCTTGTTTTTGGAATAGACTTCAGCTTAAATAGGCACAGAAATTCGCCAAAAACGTGTCACGTTGTAAGTAAAACGTGCCACGTTTTTTCCTTATGTAACAAGAAACGAAATTAGGGTTTCACAAAACGTGTCACGTTTTCGCCAACGTGACACGTTCTCCTTTTTTCCAAAAACATGCGTTCTGACTTGTAACAACGTGTCACGTTTTTCAGCCAACGTGACACGTTTTTGTGACTTAACCTTTTCTTCAGTTTTCTTGCTTTTTCTTGCTTTTCTTGCTGCTTAAGTTGCCTTGTGACTCCATAATATGATAATATATACATAAAAATTACGTAATGACAGCATGTCATCACAACCCCAAACTTAAACCATTCCTTGTCCTCAAGGAATTTACATGCAAAATTGACAATCGACAGTAAAATAACAAGTACCTGATCAAGTGATGGTAATCCGAAAAGTTCATCTCCTTACTAGCTAAAAGTGAGCTAGTTTGACTTGAATGCATCCACCAATTCACAACTCCACGCAACAAAATGAATAGGGTTCACACTCAATCACATGAAAAGCTACATATTACCATACGCTTGAAAAGTTTCTTATCGTCAATTAAAGTCAATATCAATACACACTTTGAGGTCTTTCAGGGTTATAACGGGGCTTAGGTGAAGGTGGGATGATATTTGGATAAGTAGGCTACACAAAATGTGAGTTAGGCACTCCTACGAAAGTTAAAGCACAATTCAATCATCTTTCACCTATGGAACACAATTCTTTGTCAAGATGGGACTAGAGAACATTTTTAACCATTGGGACTTTCGAGTTTGAAGTTACTCGGATTTTTCAATGTTTTTGTCCCTTTTTCATTCTGTATTCTTTTTTGATACACTATTTTTAGTGTATGTATTTCTTTTTTTTTATATGTTCTCTATGTTCTCTAGTTCCCCCACCCCAAACTTAATTGGTTGCATATTCCAAAAGCAACCCCAAACTTAATTTTTAGCAACATCCTACAATGCCTAACTCAGAAAAACAATATGAGATAAATCCTAAGAGTCTCTAAGTTTATTATGTAGTTTGTCACCGAACAATGAAAGTTCTAAACCTACCGGCTCAACTTGTCTAAGAAAAGGATAAATTCATTATAATCAGGGTAGGCTTCAAAAGGCTCACAGGACCAAGCACTTTTGCCTCAGTGTGTATTTGACAAAAACCAATTAACAGAAAAGAAACAATGCAAGTTCTAGAAATGTAGATGCATGGAACACTCATTATAAGTAAATTGAAAAATAAAATTTGGCCATGAACCTTACAGTTATGATATCTGGGAGTTGTGACTACCTAGCACTGCCGTACACTTCGCCTTTGAATCAAGTCACTCCTCCTTATGAACTTTTGGAAACATCACTTGAGCACACATTTGTTACTAAACTGTAAAAGGTCAATAAACACATAAATTCATCAATAATAAACAAGTTCAGGCTCAATTACAGCACAGGGGGATACAACTGATTAAACTTCAAATTGTTCGAAAAATAAAAATAAAAGTACATTAAAATGAAAAAGTGCTGAAACAAAAAGAAAAAATCATAACAGATGAGCCATCAGTAGCCCATCAATCCTGCATCAAGTCCAGGTCAATCCATGTGCTCGGGTTCTGCTCCTCATAAGTATCCTCACCAAAATGTGACCTAGACCTCGCACCACAAGCAGCAAAGTCTGCCCTAATCTCCTGCTCTCTTGCTTGGGCACGACCTCTGGTGACATCAAAGTACTGGTCCATCGCCTCCTCGGACCCATCAAAACGGTCAAAAGACCCAGTAATCACTCTCCTGTTGAGGCAGACTGCCTCAGTAAGCTCCGGACCGAACCTAGGACGGTTCCAATACTCTTGGTCTGACACCTCATTCATCCAGTTGTAGTGGCCGAACATGTAGTCCAGCATCATAGGATGAATAGGTGCATGGGTACCTTGTTGGCTGCTTCCTTCTCCCAGCACAAACTCTGGCTGAGGCGGGGGCTGCTGAGGCTATGGCTGAGGGCCTGCTTCCTCCTCAGCTCCCAACTGTTGCATGCGCTCCAAATAATCCTTTAGAAAAGCTTCCATGTAATTTTCAGTGATCGGCTTCATCATCTTTGTCTTGAGGTCATTGATGTAGCACTCGCAGTCAGCTTCCTCACAAAGCCAGTTGATGAGGCTCATGTGATAGGGCTACCCTCCAGAATGGCAGCAACGGTGTGCACTCGAGACAACGGAATTTCTGACGAGCAAGAAGTGCCCTCCAATGTTTGCACCACAAATGATGCCCAAGCCTTTGCAACCGGCTTGAAGTCAGCTTTTAACAACATCTTCCTGCTTTTTTTTCCATTGAGCACCTTCAACACACAAAAGGGATTTCACCTCTTCCCACGTCTCCTCATCCCAGTTAGCACAAGTCTCCCTCCTCCTCTTAACATCACATTGTTCTGGAGGAACAATCTTCAGCATGGCATTGATAGCTTCAGGGGAGAAATTGATTTCCTTTCCCCGTACATAAGATTCATACCGCCTCCTAGAAAACCTAGCGTTGGCATAAAACTCAAGTGCCATTGTCTTATTGGCCTCTTGGAAGACCATGTCATTAAGCCCGTGCCACCCCCGTGCTGTGATAACTTGTTCAAATTCCGGGTTTCCTAAAAGTTTAGGGAGTAGAAACCCCCTCTCTAGTATTACCCGATAGCTTCTTATCTCTTTGAAACGGTCTCGAGCCGGGGTGTCATGGAAACGGTAAGCAAGGGTAGGTGGTATGGCCGGTGGGGCTGTGGGTTTGACCGGTTGTTTGCGTTTGGCGGTGGTTTTGGATTTCTTTGTTTGCGGGGCTTTTCCTTTCTTCCGGGTATCAACCATGGTGAAGGGTTAGGGTTAGGTCAAAAGAAAAGTTAAGGTTTGAGATTAGGGTTTGAGGTTAGGGTATGGATGATGAGTTTTGAGAGGTTGATGATGATGAGGTTGGTTTTTGTGGTTGGTTTGGTGATTTGGAGATGAAAAGATGAAGGTTTTGGATGTGGAAGGTTATGAAAATCGTAGGTTAGGGTTCTAGTGAAATTTGGGCAGAGTTTGGCTACTTGAGGAAGTGAATGGGAAGAAATTCGTGTGAAGGGTATATATAGGGGAGAAAAACGTGTTACGTTTGGCCAAAAATGTGTCACGTTTTTCGGTTTTGTAACGGTCGAAAGAAAATTTTGAAACCACTAAAAACGTGTCACGTTTGGGCCAAACGTGACACGCTCCACCATTTTCAAAATCTTTGCTTCCAGAAAACGTGTCACGTTTTGGCCAACGTGTCACGTTTTCGCTTGGCAGAATGCTTAACAATTGTAACTTAGAAAAAATTTGGAGACACTTCAGAGGTGGCAAAAACGTGTCACGTTTGTGCCTAGTATTGGACTTGAAAATTTTTCTTCCTCTGATTGTTTCAGCGAAAATATTTTTGTATTTTTGATTTTTTTGAAAGCAATAAAAGAAAAAGCAATAAAACTAAAAATATACCTGCGAAAATTTTTGGTGGGTTGCCTCCCACAAAGTGCTTCTTTACCGTCACTAGCTTGACTACTACGGACCTATACAGGTCCTTCAGCATCAATCCTACCCTTTCTTTTGGTAGGTCGCCACCCAGATATGGCTTAACTCTTTGTCCATTGACTTTGAAACTTCTGTCACCCTCCGGCGTGATTAATTCAATAGCTTCATATGGTGACACGCTCTTGACCAAGAAAGGTCCAAACCACTTTGACTTGAGCTTTCCAGGGAACAGCTTCAACCTGGAGTTGTATAACAAAACTAGTTGTCCAGAATTAATATCCCTAGATACTATTTTCTTGTCATGATACCTTTTAGTCTGGGCTTTATAGATGAGCGCATTTTCATACGCTCTAAGCCTCATCTCCTCAAGTTCATTTAGTTTCAAAAGTCTTTTCTTACTAGCGGCTACTTGATCAAAATTTAAGGCCTTAATGGCCCAGTAAGCTTTATGCTCTAACTCGACTGGAAGATGACAAGCCTTTCCATAGACTAATTGATAGGGTGAGAACCCAATGTGAGTCTTAAAGGCTGTCCTATACGCCCACAGTGTGTCATCTAACTTTTTGGACCAATCTTTCCTATTAGACGCAACTGTCTTTTCTAGAATCTGTTTCAGCTGCCGGTTGAAAACCTCTACTTGACCACTTGTTTGTGGGTGATAGGGAGTTGCAACTTTGTGCCTTATATTATATTATTTTAGCACATTTTCAAGAAGATTATTGCAAAAGTGCTTCCCCCCATCACTGATCAAGACTCTAGGTGTTCCAAACCTAGTGAAAATATTCTTTTGGAGAAAATTGACAATAGTTCTGGCATCATTAGCAACACACGGTATCGCTTCAACCCACTTAGTAACATAATCGACACAAACTAAGATATGAAGATAGGAGTGAAAGGAAGGGAATGGTCCCATGAAGTCGATACCCCAACAATTAAAGGGTTCTATTTCAATTATTCCTGATTGGGGCATTTCGTTCCTCTTTGATATGTTACCTGTTCGTTGACATTTGTCACACCGCCGCACAAAGTCTTGGCAGTCCTTGAACAAGGTGGTCCACCAGAATCCACTTTGCAAGATCTTCGCCGCGGTTCTTTCTCCACTATGGTGGCCCTCATAAGCTGAGCTATGGCAATGCCACATAATACTTTTGGCTTCCTCACCTGCAACACAACGTCTTATTAACCCGTCAGTGCTTACCTTAAACAAATACGGATCATCCCACAGATAGTGGTTTGCATCCTTGAAGAATTTCTTCCGTTGGGAAGAAGCCAAGTCATCCGGAACTATATTACCGGCCTTGTAATTCGCCATGTCGGCAAACCAAGGCCGTTCTCCAATAACGAACAGCTTTTCATCCGGGAATTCGGCCACAATGGCCTTTTCTTTCGCTGTCACCTCTTTGTTCTCCAACCTTGAGAGGTGATCAGCCACCACGTTCTCAACTCCCTTCTTGTCACAGATCTCTATATCAAACTCTTGCAGCAAGAGGATCCACCTCAACAGCCGAGGTTTTGAATCCCCCTTGGTCAGAAGATATTTTAGGGCTGCATGATTTGTAAAAACAATGACTTTGGAGCCGATTAGATAAGAACGAAATTTTTCCAAGGCAAAAATTACCGCAAGCAATTCCTTTTCAGTTGTTGAATAGTTAACTTGGTTTTCGTTTAAAACCTTGCTTGCATAGTAAATTGCATGGAAAAATTTGTTCTTGCGTTGGCCTAGGACTGCACCAACAACATAATCACTTGCATCACACATTAATTCAAAAGGTTCATCCCAATCGGGTGCAACGATTATTGGTGCAGTCACCAACTTGGTCTTTATCAAAGAAAAAGCATTTAAACATTCATCATCAAAATTGAACTCACTTTCTTTGATTAAGAGGTTACAGAGGGGCTTTGATATTTTTGAAAAATCTTTTATAAAGCGCCGATAGAAACCAGCATGCCCCAAGAAACTCCTCACCCCTTTAACATTAATAGAAGGGGGAAGTTTCTCTATAACCTATATTTTTGCTTGATCCACCTCTATGCCTTTAGCACTTATCTTATGCCCCAAAACTATACCCTCATTTACCATAAAATGGCATTTTTCCCAATTTAAAATGAGGTTAGTTTCGGTGCATCTTTTAAGGACGACATCTAGATGGATTAAACATTGATCAAAAGACTTACCAAAAACAGAAAAGTCGTCCATAAATACCTCGATGTTTTTCTCTATCATGTCAGAGAAGATGGAGAGCATACACCTTTGAAAGGTCGCCGACGCATTACACAGCCCAAAGGGCATTCTCCTATACGCAAAGATACCAAACAAACAAGTGAAGGCAGTCTTCTCTTGGTCTTCCGGGGCCACCGCAATTTGATTATACCCCGAATACCCATCCAAAAAGTAGTAAAAGGCTTGGCCAGCCAACCTCTCTATCATTTGATCCATGAATGGTAATGGAAAGTGATCCTTCCTAGTTGCGGTATTTAACCTCCGGTAATCTATGCACATCCTCCAACCAGTGACGGTACGGGTGGGTATCAATTCATTTTTCTCATTAGCCACCACCGTCATTCCACCTTTCTTAGGCACCACATGAACAGGACTCACCCAAGAGCTATCAGAGATAGGGTAAATCATACCTGCATCCAATAGTTTCAGCACCTCTTTCTTAACAACTTCTTTCATTGTGGGGTTTAGTCTTCGTTGAGGTTGAACAACCAGTTTGTATTCAGCCTCCATATGAATTTTATGCATGCAATAAGATGGACTAATACCCTTCAAATCAGAAATTTTCCATCCCAATGCTCCTTCATTCTCCCATAACACCCTCATCAATTTTTCTTCTTCTAAAGGTGTCAAGGTGTTGCTGATGATTGTTGGTTTAGAGGCGTCTTTGCTTAAGAAGACATACTTTAAATGAGAAGGTAGTTCTTTTAATTCAGGATTCTTTTCCTCTTCAACACTCAAAGTAGGCGCCCCCTTATTCTCGTCAAGAAATAACTTTTCAATTTTTACCGGTTCCACTTCTTGTTTGCTTGCATCTAATTGCTTAACGCACTCCTTCACCTCCAAATCCTCATCAAGTTCACAACCCTCCATAGAATTCACAATTGCTTTCTCCACTGGTTGTGTGGGTTGAGGTTCACGAGAATTATCTTCAACAATCTCTTCAACAACATCGATACGGTAGCACTTTGGGTTTTCAACTCTATGCTTCATAGCTTCGAAGATGTTAAACATAACTTGTTCATTATGAAATCTCAACATAAGCTGCCCCATTTCAACATCAATCAAGGCATGACCCGTAGCAAGGAAAGGTCTTCCTAGAATGAGTGGTGTCTCATCATCTTCAGCCATATCCATGATAACAAAGTCAGCGGGAAATACTAACTCATTTACCTTTATGAGCACATCTTCTAGAACGCCAAAAGGATAAGAGATGGACCGATCAGCTAAAGTGAGGGTCATTCTTGTTGGTTTTGGTTCTCCACATCCAAGCTTCTTCATCATAGATAGAGGCATCAAGTTGATACTTGCCCCTAAGTCACAAAAAGCTCTACCAACTTTCACCGATCCAATGGAACAAGGAATAGTAAAGGCAGTTGGATCTTTCATCTTTGGTGGAAGTTTATTTTGGAGGATGGCACTACAGTTCTCTGAAAGAGCTATGTTCTCGTCATCTTTTGGCTTTCTTCTTCCGGTCAATAACTCCTTCATAAACTTTGCATAAACGGGCATTTGATCAGGGGCTTCGCTAAAAGGAATATTCACCTGAAGTTGTGAGAAAAGTTCCATGAACTTTTTAAATTGGCTCTCCTCCTTCTTCTTCTTCTTAGCTAGATGAGGATATGGAAACTTCACATAGGAGGGTACAACTTGTGGTTTATCACCATCTTTCAAAATTTGGCTCCTAGACTTCCTCAAGATAGAGTCTTCATCTATTAACCTCTCACTTTTTTCTCCCTCTGATTTTTCCTTCTTTTCTTTTTCAACTTCTCCTTGATCACTCTCTTTTTCAACTACTCCCTCAATTTCTTTTTCAACTTCACCATCTATTTCTACCTCCTCCGTCACAACATCATCAACTGTTTTCTTAACTTTTGGAACTAAAGGTGTGAGAACCTTTTTGCTCCTAAGTTCAATGACATTGCACGTTTCATTTTTAGGGTTATCTTTAGTATTACCTGAGAATCCTCCCTTGCTTTGTTCAGCCAATTGTTTAGCCATTTGCCCGATTTGAGTCTCAAGCAACTTCCTTGAAGCTTCATTGTTCTTTCTCTCAGCTTCTTGGCTATTCTTCATCTCCTCAAAGTTACTTTGAGTCATCTTCATAAAATTCATCATTGTTTCTTCAAGAGCTGAAGGCTTTCTTGGTTGTTGTTGTTGTTGAGGATTTGGAAGTAGCGGATTGAGAGTGTTGTTGTTAGAATAACTCAAGTTAGGATGCTTGTTGAAACCGGGATTGTAGTAAGGGTTTTGCCTTTGAAAATTCACATAGTTCACAAATTCCTCACTAAATCCTTCTGGTACACACTCACCATTTGCATGTCCTTCTCCATATAAATCACACTTTACTGCCGCCACTTGTTGTTTGTTTGCCAAAGTGAATCCTTGAAACTCCTTAGTTAGAGCTTCGATTTGTTTGTTCATGGCTGTTTGGTTTGCTAGAATAGAAGTGGTGTCACTTACCCCATATATGCCCCTTTTCTTCTTCTTCGCATTATCACGATACTCATTTTGAGCCATGCTTTCAATTAAGGCCTCGACCTCATGATCGGTCTTGTTTTTAAGACTACCTCTAGTTGAGGCATCTAAGAACATTCTAATATTATGTGTCAAGCCTTCGGTGAAGATTTGGAGGTATAACTTTTCAGAAAGTTCATGATTTGGGCACCTCTTTAACATTAACGTAAATCTCTCCCATGCATCATATAAAGATTCATTCTCCCCTTGCTTGAAGTTTTGAATCTCCATCTTCTTTTCCCAATACTTGGACATAGGAAAGTATTTCTCAAGGAACTTCAGCTCGAGCTCCTCCCATGTTTGGATGGTACCCCCTGGTAAGGTTAGCAACCAATCTCTAGCTCTTCATGTCAAGGTGAAAGGAAATAACCTCAGTTTCTTCTGGCTTTCAGTAACAGTAGCTGGAGGTACACAGAACTCACAAGTCTCTACAAACCGACTCAGGTGCTCATGTGGACTCATGGCTTCAGTGCCATCAAATTGCTTATCTCTCAACCCATTCAGAACGGTGCTCTTGATGTCAAAAGCAGCCGGGTTGGCAGGACGGAAGGTGTGTGTCAGTTGACCACGGTGAGTAGCTAGCCCGTAGTCTCCCAACTTAGGTCTCGGTTCGGCGTCTCCCATGATACTTGGTTCAGGAGAAATAAACTTCAAAGATTCGGACGGTGGCGAACTCGGTGACCGCCCTTTTTCGATTGGTGGGACTGACTTTGACAACCGTAAAGTTCTCCGATTGGCTCTTGCAGTCCTTTCTATCTCCGGATCGAACTGTAAATCGTCCTTACTCCGTCTACCTCGCATAAACAGCAAAATACCTTAGTAGCGCTACACAATACAAAATAACAAAAATAAAAAAAATAAAAAATAAATAAATTGCAGAAATCCTAAATTATAACTAAATTGCCTTATTGAAATAAATCAACAATCCCCGGCAACGGCGCCAAAAATTTGATACACGTTTGGCAAGTGCACCAAATACTATCGAAGTAGTAAAAATATCGATCCCACGAGGATTGTTTTTAATCGCAATAAGTTAATTTCGTTATGCAATAGGATGTATAAAGGTTATATTTGTTTTGCCACTAGGCGGAAGATTTGGTTTGTTTTTAAAACTAATAACAAAAAGATAAAGTTTGTTTCGAAAATATTGAGAGAGATGAGATCGGATCGTCGAATCTGTAACACCCCAATTTCCCGTCTTAAAAATTTCATTAAATAAATCATATATCAGAGTAATCATCGCAAAGGAGTGTCACATTTCTTCTTAAAACAACTTGGATAATAATTTATCAAATTACAAAACATTCAGTTAAGCAGCGGAATTCAAATAGTCTCATCTCATAAATGACTTGGCTTAAAAGCCAGCAAAAACGTCTCAAAATATTTAAGGTTCAACATCACAAAAGTCAACATTTATTCAAACATGATACATAAAGGAATAGACTCCACAAAGACCCCATCCCGTTACATATCAGAGCAACCCTAACTTCACACATCCTCGCATCAACGCATCTAAGACTGGGTACCTGCACTTGCCCACAAGGCGGCAATTCCAGCAGAAGGGGTGAGATTCACAACAATAATATTAATATATAATCATAAGTCAAGATTAACAAATCATACATCCAACTCATCACATATACTTTATAGCACTTCATGGCATCATCATAAGCATCATCATAACAACATCATAAACATCATCATAAACAACATTACATCACACATCAACGTCTCAAACATCATCTCATATATGTCACAAATGACTCGACTAAATGCAACACCTAACGTCTCAACATCATGCATGTGGTACCATATGATTATAGGATTAATATGCTTCACCGTCGCTTTGAGCAAATGCTCCACCGTTGCTTTGAGCATAAAGCTCCATCGTCTCATAATTATGCAAATGCATGGACTCGTCATTTAACAACTTAATACACCGTCTCAAACATCATTACATTTTCAAGACTGACACATGCAGTTAATAATAATTACATGGCAGAACATCATCTCATTATACATACACATTGCAACTCATAACATCATCTTATTCTATTAGCATCATACTCATACATCACTTATATTCATCAACACATCATTTATCAAAGGTCTAATAGAACCATCATCATTCATCTTTACATAACTCATCTAAGGGTATAGAACAGCACTAACTCCACCCAAAGGGGTACTCTAAACGTCCCATGCAAAACAGCTTGCAAAACAACAAAACAGTCCTGAACCAACTAACTCGCCACGGCGAGTACATCTGCTCGCCACAGGCGAGTTCTCACATCAGCTCACTCGCCAAAGGCGAGTTGGGGGCGAGCTGGAGGCGAGAAATACTGGGTGCTTCGGCCTTTTTGACATTTTTCAACGAAATTCTCATTTTTAAGCTCTCTAAATCCAATTTGACCAAACCAACTTCACAGGTCATCTCTATAAATATAGGGGCACTCAAAACCATCTAAAGTTTGGCAAAAATCCTAAATTTAAGGGTCAAGCTCGCCACGGCGAGCTATATTGCTCGCCTCGCGAGCAACCAAGGGTTACTCGCCACGGCGAGTGATCTGCTCGCCACAGGCGAGCGATCTCAGAACCACTACGGGTTCAGTCCAATTCACACCAAAACCTGCCAATTCTCTCCAATAAAGGTTCTAATTCATTCGCCATAACATCCTAGGGGATAATCTAGGTTCTGTAACACATTTACACAGCAATGCAACACATTCTCACATTAAATTCATCAAAATCACCATAACCCTAATTCTCAAAACTTCTCTCAATTCTTCCCAATCTCTAAGCTAATCAAGAACAGATGATTTAACATTAAGATTATTGAAGTTAGGCTCACCCTTACCTGGAAAAATTGCAGAATTGGAACCTAGCTTTCTCTTCTCTCTTGACCGTTCTTCTTCTTCTCTAAAATGTCTGTACGCGTTCTCCAAAATATTTCCTTTCTTAACCTACTTCTCTTATATACTCCCTCACAACTTAATTAATTCCTTCTTAACCCACACAACTCTTCTTAATTATAAATGTAACCCCATCTCTTAAAATTCTATCTTTTTCCACCACATCTATTTATTTACCAACTAAATATTCATATAAACATCACTTATATTATTTTATTAAACAATAAAATAATAAAACGTCATATATACGTCACAAATACGTCACAAATACGTCACATAATCATCAAAATCATATAATATATAAACATATACTATATCGTCTAATAAAATAATTAAATAATTAAAGAGGGCGTTACAGAATCCACTATGTTTCCCCTATTTGGTTACTGTACTCTATTCCTATTAATGGTTTTTTAAATCCCACGATAGTTAACAAAATTGCCCTAATCAATCCCTTGAGTTAGGACCCTCTTCTTAAACTACAACCCCTAATTCCTTAGGTGGTCTAATAATTCTTGAAGGTTTAAACACGTTAACCTAATATCACTAATAAACGATTATCCATTCCTAGACTAACCATGTTTATTAGAACAATTCAATTAAGTCTAAGTTGAAAGCTAGGGTCAGTAGTCATTCATTCTCACAAAATATATTTATATTTGATCAGGATATAAAAAGCATTAAGAACAATTGAATTGAATAAAGACTTAAATAATCATTAATATGGAATAGAGTTTCATCACAGCAACATAAGATCAACTAGGGTTTACACAGAATCATCTCGGATCCAATCTCTAAGAGATTTAGCTACTCATAACAATGTTTACAAATAGCATAATCAATTGAATCAATAAAACATACATGAGACTCGTAAAAGGATGAAGAAATCGTCCTCCTTGCAGTCGCCTTGATGTCAAAATCGCACTTTGCTCTCCAAGATTCGTAACCCTTGTTTTCGGAATAGACTTCAGCTTAAATAGGCACAGAAATTCGCCAAAAACATGTCACGTTTTAAGTAAAATGTGCCACGTTTTTTCCTTATGTAACAAGAAACGAAATTAGGGTTTCACAAAACGTGTCACGTTTTGGCCAACGTGACACGTTCTCCTTTTTTCCAAAAACATGCGTTCTGACTTGTAACAACGTGTCACGTTTTTCAGCCAACGTGACACGTTTTTGTGACTTAACCTTTTCTTCAGTTTTATTGCTTTTTCTTGCTGCTTAATTTGCCTTGTGACTCCATAATATGATAATATATATATAAAAATCACGTAATGACAACATGTCATCTAAGTGATGAGATTTTGCTTCTTTGTTGCGATGATTGTTTGATTCTTGTATTATTAGTGGCTTGGTGGTTTAAATTTTTTGAAAGACATTGTTGGTTGCAAGTTAGAAGATACTTTTGGAAGCTCCTAGAGCTAATACTAAACCGTAAATATCTTTTCTGACTCAAATAAATTGTAGGACTTAGATGACTCATCTCCCATCTTCAGGAGATGGTGTGTGTAACGCCCGTTTGAATTATTTAATTATTTAATATAATTGTGGAGTCTAGTATATATTTATATGATTTATGATATGTGAAGAAGTATGATTTATGCGATTTATGTGATTTTATGAGATGTTGTGACTTATTTTATTATTTAATAGAACAAGATATGAAAATAAAATAAATATGGAGATAAGGGGCTGTTTTGAGATTTTAGAGAGTTTTTAGGGAGAAAGAGTAAATAAGATCAGATTTGATGGGAGTATAAATAAGGAAATTAGGTCAGTAGAGTTTTTACGTAACATTTTTTGAAAGGGAGAAAACCAGAGAAGAGAAGAGAAACCAAGGGAGAGCTGCGATTTTGCTTAACTAAGGTAAGGGTGAGACTAACTCATTAAAATTAAGTGTATGATTGTTGAGATTACAATTAACATGTTAGGATTAGTTTTGAAAGTTTTGAGAATTAGGGTTAATGATGATTTTTATGGTTTAATGATGTAAAGCTGTTAATTTGATGTAAAAAATGATGTAAATACCTTAGATAATCCATAGGATGTTAATTGGGATTAGTTTTAAGGTTAGAACCATGAGATTAGGTGAGTTTTGGTGATTTTAGGTTTTCTGCCCGTGCTGTTGTTCATCGCTCGCCGTAGCGAGCATTGATCCTCGCCTGGCGAGCAACTCCTTGTTGCTCGCCACAGCGAGCAAACCTTCCCGCCTCGCGAGCGACGCTAAGTTGCTCGCCACAGCGAGCAAACCTTCTCGCCTCGCGAGCAACGCTGAGTTGCTCGCCACAGCGAGCAGATCCCTCGCCTCACGAGCTATGCCTCTCCAGATTGTTTAAGTTGGATTCATGTGCTGTTTTGAGTTGTTTGATTATGAATTGAGTTTTGATATGAATATGTGATTTGTTGGTATTTGAATTGTCTTTCCAGTACTTGTGATTTGATATGCAATTCCTTTTTTTTAATTGATTGCACATGAGATATATGATGAAGTTGTCTAAGAAGTCAAGTCGTATGAAGTGTCTAAGATGTTTTAAGTTGTAAGTTGTGAGTCCATTTGCATACTTTTTGCTGAGGGCTTATGCCCTGGGGGTATTTACTCCAATACGTTGAGGGCTCATGCCATGTGAGCTTTTGCTCTTTATGTTGAGGGCTTATGCCCTCTGAGTGTATTTATGCTCTTAAAGAAGGGGGCTCTTGCCCCGGGTGGTACCACATGCATATAAGATGTTAAGATGTTTAAGAAGATGAAGTAGCATAGTCGTGTCGAGTTGTCAAGTTGTTGAGTTGTCAAGGTGCTAAGATGTTTTCTATACATGAATTCAGATGAAATGTTTAAGATTATATTGGTTGATGAATATGACGAATTATGATGAGTTGTTTATGATTGTACTCGTTGAAGAATATGTTGATTTGATGATGTTTTAAGTTGTTAGCTGTAATTGATGAACTATATGCTTAACTTTAATGTTTGTGAAATCTCACCCCTTCTGCTTGGAAATGTTGCTCTTCGTATGGGTAACTTGCAGGTGATCAAGATTAGCTGTTGATTTTGCTGTTGTGAGTGGCTACCTCTCATTGTGTCCTTAGGTGCTCTGATACGTAATGGGATGGGGAACCTTGTTAATGTTTTCTATTCTTTACGTATTTATTTATGAGATTTTATGAACATGATGTTGAGTATTTTGATGAGATTTTATGTTGAGGCCTTCGTGCCAAAGTTGTTTAAGATTTTTGAATTAAATTCCGCTGCGAAGAGATTTAAGAATTTATTGAGATATTTTGAAGGATAAATTATTATTTATTCCATTTGTGATTTTTGAGAAATGTAGCATTCCGTTTAAGTTGTGAATACTCTAATTATTATTTGAAAAATTCTTATGTTGGGAAAACGGGGTGTTACAATTGGTATCAGAGCAGGTTGGCCTGTCCGACCAAGTAGAAGAATCTTGTTGTGTCGAGTATCAGTTGATGTATTGATTATATGTAATACTGATTATTTTGTGTTATGAGAGAACTAAGATGGCTGGAAGAAACGACGCTGCTATTGTTGCTGCATTGGAAGTCGTGGCTCAAGCTGTGGGGCAAAAACCCAATGGTAACGCTGGTGCGAATGCTGAGGTGAAGATGTTGGAGACCTTTTTGAGGAATCATCCGCCTACTTTCAGAGGAAGGTACGACCCTGATGGAGCTCAGACGTGGCTCAAGGAGAGTGAGAGGATTTTCCGGGTCATGCAGTGCAATGAGGTGCAGAGGGTGCATTTTGGTACGCATATGCTGGCAGAGGAAGCTGATGATTGGTGGGTGAGTATCCTACCGACACTTGAACAAGGAGGTGGAGTTCCTAGACGGATACTTTCCGGAAGATGTTCGCGGGAAGAAAGAGATCGAGTTCCTTGAGCTGAAACAAGGGAACATGTCGGTGACTGAGTATGCTGCTAAGTTTGTGGAGCTGGCTAAGTTCTATCCACACTACACTCCTGAGACTGCTGAATTTTCTAAGTGTATTAAGTTTGAGAATGGCTTGCGTGCTGAGATCAAGCGGGCCATTGATTACCAGAAGATCAGAATCTTTTCCGAGCTGGTGAGTAGTTGTAGAATTTATGAGGAAGATACGAAGGCTCATTACAAGGCTGTGAATGAGAGGAAAGGTAAGGGGCAGCAGAGTCATCCCAAGCCTTAAAGTGCTCCTGCTGATAAAGGGAAACAGGGAGTTAATGATGAGAGGAGGCCTAGACAGAGAGATGATACTGTTGAGATTGTTTGCTACACTTGTGGAGAGAAGGGCCATAAGAGTAATGCTTGTATTGGAGATGTGAAACGGTGTTTCCGTTGTGGCAAGAAAGGGCATGTTATTACTGAATGTAAGTTTAATGATGTGGTGTGCTTTAATTGCAATGAAGAAGGTCATATTGGTTTGTAGTGCAAGAAGCCTAAGAAGGCTCAGACTAGTGGGAGAGTGTTTGATTTGACTGGTACGCAGACAGAGAACGAGGATCGTTTGATCAGAGGTACTTGTTACTTTAATAGTACTCCTTTAATTGCTATTATTGATACTGGTGCTACGCATTGCTTTATTGTTATTGATTGTGCTGCTAAGTTGAATCTTGCTATGTCTGATATGAATGGAGAAATGGTTGTCGAAACTCCAGCTAAGGGTTCGGTAACTACTTCTCTTGTGTGTTTAAGATGTCTTGTGTCTATGTTTGGTCGAGATTTTGAGATTGATTTGGTTTATTTACCGTTGATCGGAATGGATGTAATCTTGGGGATGAATTGGTTGGAATACAATCATGTCCATATCAATTGTTTTAGTAAGTCGGTGTATTTTTCTTCTGCTGAAGAAGAGAGTGGAGCAGAGTTCTTGTCTACTAAGCAGCTGAAGCAGTTAGAACATGATGGAATTATGATGTTTTCCTTGATGGCGTCTTTGTCTATTGAGAATCAAGCCGTGATTGATAAATTGCAAGTTGTGTGTGATTTTCTAGAAGTTTTTCCTAATGAGATTCCTGATGTGCTGCCAGATAGAGAAGTTGAATTTTTGATTGATCTTGTTCTGGGTACGAAGCCTGTGTCTATGACACCTTACCGTATGTCGGCGTTCGAGTTGGCTGAGTTGAAGAAACAGTTGGAAGATTTGCTTGATAAGAAGTTTGTAAGACCGAGTGTTTCACCTTGGGGAGCCCGGTATTGTTGGTTAAGAAGAAAGATGGCAGTATGAGGTTGTGCATTGACTATAGACAGTTGAACAAAGTAACGATAAAGAATAGGTATCCACTTCCAAGAATTGATGACTTGATGGATCAGTTAGTGGGTGCATGTGTGTTTAGCAAGATTGATTTGAGGTCAGGTTATCACCAGATCAAAGTAAAAGATGAGGATATGTAGAAGACTGCGTTTAGGACGCGTTATAGGCATTATGAGTATACAGTGATGCCTTTCGGTGTTACTAATGCACCTGGTGTATTTATGGAGTACATGAATAGAATCTTTCATGCTTATTTGGATTATTTTGTTGTGGTATTCATCGACGATATCTTGATATATTCTAAGACTGAAAAGCATCATGTTGAGTTGAAGATCGTTTTGCAAGTGCTGAAAGAGAATAAGTTGTTTGCCAAGTTATCAAAGTGCGAGTTCTGTTTGAAAGAGGTGAGTTTTCTTGGCCATGTTATTTCTGGTAGTGGTATTGCAGTTGGTCCGTCTAAAGTTGAAGCAGTATCACAATGGGAGACCCCTAAGTCGGTTACAGAGATTATAAGCTTTTTGGGTTTAGCTGGTTATTACCGCAAATTTATAGAAGGGTTTTCTAAGTTAGCACTTCCGTTAACGCAGTTGACGTGTAAAGGTAAAGCTTTTGTGTGGGATGTTCAGTGTGAGAACAATTTTAATGAATTGAAGAAGCGTTTGACGACGACTCCAGTTTTGATTTTACCAAAGTCCGATGAACCTTTTGTTGTGTATTGTGATGTGTCAAAATTGGGTTTAGGTGGTGTGCTTATGCAAGATGGTAAAGTGGTTGCTTATGCATCAAGACAGTTGAGGATTCGTGAACGAAATTACCCTACTCATGATCTTGAGTTAGCTGCAGTTGTATTTGTGCTTAAGATTTGGAGACAATACTTGTACGGTTCGAGATTTGAAGTGTTTAGTGATCACTAGAGTTTGAATATTTGTTTGATTAGAAGGAATTGAATATGAGGCAGCGAAGGTGGCTTGAATTGTTGAAGGACTATGATTTTGGGTTGAATTATCATCCAAGTAAAGCTAATGTTGTTGCAGATGCCTTAAGTAGGAAGACTTTAGATATGTCTGCTTTGATGGTGAAGGAGTTCGAATTGCTTGAACAGTTTAGAGACTTGAGTTTGGTTTGCGAATTGTCACCTTAGAGTGTGAAGCTAGGGATGCTGAAGATTGATAGTGATTTCTTGAAAAGTATTAAAGAAGCGCAGAAAGCGGATGTTAAGTTTGAAGGTGGGAAAAACACAAGAAGGGGGGGGGGGATTGAATTGTGTTTTCAAAAACGTGTCTTTCTCACAAAAATAAACAAGTGTTCTCAGGATCAGAGTCTGATAGAGTTCAGATTTTTAGTGCAGCAGATAGAGAGTAAGAATGCAGGAAACAGAAGAAGAACACAAGCAATTTATACAGGTTCCTTCCACAATCCGGAAGTAGTCTTGTCCCCCTTGCACTTCCAAGGAGAGTTCCACTAAAATGTAATATCAAATTACAAGTTGCTCAAACACACAAGTAAGAGACTTCCTTTGCTCAATCACACAAGAAAGAGACTTCTATGCTCAAGGACAACCCCAAGAGACTTCTAAACAATTACAAATAATTGAAAGATTTTTGAATACTTGATATACAATCAGAGGTATTCACAAAACAATACGAACAGAATAGACTCTATTTTTCTAGACACTTAGAAATTCTAAGATATGAACTTTTGTAAGAATTATCTAAGTTGTTGATGAGCAATGTTTGCGACTTTGAGAATATGAAAAATAGCACAAGCCTTATTCGCGTATGTGTATATGTATATTAGTTCTTCAAGTCTTCATCTCTATTTATAGAGGATTTGAGTGACGTTGGGAACTAGCCAGCTCATCAACTGTCTTGACTGAAGCTTTTATTTATCACCATTGATCTTTTGCCTGATTTGAAGATTGTCCTTTGAAAAACAATTTCAAATCCATTCCAATAACAAAAGGAAAAATGTCTGCGAATATTGTTGTTATTCTTGTCTTGTATAGGAGACACAATGCAGAGATGGTGGTTGCAGAGACATGCGCAGACTTAGTGGTTGTACATTTCGTACACAGTACTTTGTCAACGCTTTTCAGCCTCTAGTGAAATGGCTTCTGATGAACTTGCTTCTGGAGAACTGGCTTCTGATGACGTCATCTTCAGGAGCGTTTTCTTCAGACGCACTATGCTTTTGACTTTCCAGGAGCGCTTTCAATCAGATGCTCTTCAAGCTTCAATCTAAAATTCCTTTGCTCTTTAATTCATTCGGTCAGAACCTCTTAAGAATGAATCTTTGATAATGGTCCTGTACACTTGAATTAACTTTTAGCATATCCAATTGATAGTTTAAATACCTTGTTATCATCAAAACTTTAAGTGGTATAATTGTGAAACACCCTTTGTTCCAACAATCTTCCCCTTTTTGATGATGACAAACATAAGTATTTAAAAAGATCAATTGTTGTTAACTTAATTAACAAGTTGACTTATAGGGATTTTGAGGTTTGTAAGCTCTGACTCGCCCTGAGTCTGATATTCTTTAAGGTGAGGTTTGTAAGCTCCCCCTAAATCCTATCCAAGTTAATTAAATTCAATTTAATCAAAAATAATTTCGTAATCAACAGATGAGATAAGATAAAGTTCTCAAAAATAAAAACTGTTAGAATTTTTATTTTTACTTGGGCTCAGATTCTTTGTTAAATACTTCTATTACTCCCCCTTTTGTCAGCAATCAAAAAGATTATAAAAAAAACATAGAAGTAAGGACAAAGATATAAACATTGCAACTGAAGAGATGAATATATTGAAGAGATAGCCACAAATATAGAGATGATTTCAGAAGCAAAGATAAACAAAACATATAACAAACGAAATAAGGTGTGCAATCTAAGGGTTGGGTTGAGGTTGTTGTTGCTGAATTAGAGCCATTAAGCGCTGAATATCTACAAATTGCTTCTTAACAGTTTCTTCGAGAGCCAACTGCCTCTGAAGAAGATATTCCTCCCTAGACTTGGATTCCTCTTGTTGCTTCAGCACCTTTTGCTTCAGCATCTTGAACACCTTTGATTCCCTTGTAACATATTCTGATTCAGTATAGAAAGGTGCATTGGTTAGGTACAGAAGCTTGCTTGGAAGTTGCTGAGATGAGTGCAGATTATGCATATGACGCTTCATTGCATGAGCTTGAATGCGACAACACTTCTTGGCAACTGCATTGATTAAGTCAAAAGCTCTGTTCTTTACAGAAGACCACTTATCCTCATAGGCCACTGGTAGAGTAGGAGTTCTTTTGAGGAGTACTAGAGTCTGCATTTCCTCATGAATTTCTACCAGCTGATCTTCAAGATATTCAGATTCCAGAATGTTTACAGGTGGTTGGTCAAGGATCTGAATTTGTGATGAAGATTAGGGTTGGTCAGAAGCACCAGGTTTCAGGTTTTGTGTTGGTTCAGAATTTGAAACAGACACAGAAGGTTCAGACTCTATCACTTGGACAGACTCTTTAGCAACTGTCTCGATTACAGATTCTGGAATGGCCTTTTCTTGAGTTTTGGTTGACAGTGTTTGAGGGGAGTTTTCAGATGCCTTTTGTGTTTGGTATTCAGGAAGTTCTCCTGAATAGTGACTTTCTAGATTAGAAATGACATGCTGTTCAGAGGTTTGGTTATGTGGTGAAGATGTTGTTTGTTGTTGATGTTTGTTGGTAGGTGAGTCTGAGAGAGATAGATCAGCAGTTGATGGCTCTTCAGTAACTGCATGCTCTTTAGTAGCAGCTGTTGAACCAACAACTTTTGGACTATCTCTGGTTGGTGATTGATTTGAGATTGATGAAGATGGAATGGGTTCTCCTGCTGGTATCATGTTAAGAGGTTTGATAATAGGGGGTTGAAACGGATGATCAACAGGTAGTCTGTTGCAAATATCAATCCTTCTCTGAGAGAACTCCCCTATACTCTTAAGCATTTCAGGATACACAGGTTTGAATGGTTTGGGAGAGTGTTTTGGTTTAGATGCAGTTTTGGATTTTGGGGTTCGTTTGGATTTTGGTGAGGGTTTGGTCAATTTATATTTCTGACTTAGAGGAATGTTGTCTAAGTCAGAGTCTGTTGATGATGAAGGTGAGATAATAGTCTCGGGGTATGGAATCTGATTTACCTTTGCAGATTGAGTAGCTTCTGAGACAGCAGCTTCTGAAGCAGCGGCTTCTAAAGCAGCAGCTTCTGAAACGACAGCCTCCGAAACAGCCACCTTTGGAACAGATCCTGAAGCATCAGCTTCTGATGTTCCTAGTGTCTCTTTCAGAGCTTTCTTAGCTCCCTTCATAGCTTCTTCCTCTACCTTCCATATCTACCTCGTTTCTTTTCAAAGATGCGAAGTCCACCAGTGATTCAATCTGAACATCCAATGAATCAATTGGAATCGACATTGTTAAAGGTTTGATGGAATAGTTTGATCCTGTGGCTTGTTGCATGCTAGAACTGCTTGTTGAAGTAGCCATCAAAAGTTCTAGAGAGTAGAGGGTTTAGGGTTTCTAGTGTGAGAGAAGAGAGAAAATCTGAATGTTTAAAGTTACTGCTCAAAGATTTGAAAGTGTAGGAAAGTGAGTGAGTAGTGTGTGTTTGATATTTATAGTGATTTCTGAAAACAACTTTTCACATATCAGAGGGGGCAATCAGACACAAGCATTAATGACATAGCAGGGGCGCGAGAATATTTGTTAAAGAGAATAACATCATTGCCCTAAAAGAGTTGTTTCCCAATGCAGATAGACCATGTCAGAAGTCTATAAAATTAACTTTAACCTTTTCCACTTCTGAGTACTATCAGAGTCAAAAACATTCCTTCTCAGAGTCTGAAGATTTTTCAGAGGCTGAGTCTCTTCAAATTCTCCAAGGAGAGTCTGATACTCAATCAGCTTCTGATAATTTTCAGAGTCTGGTTTTCATTCAGAAGCAAGCATTACTCAGAGACAAACTGCATGTTCAGATTTTTCTTTATAAAATTGAATCTTTCAACAGTTAAGGGTTTAGTAAAGATATCAGCTCATTGATGATCAGTATTAATAAATTGAATATCTAAAACTCCCTTTTGAACATAGTCTCTAATAAAATGATGTTTAATTTCAATGTGCTTGGCTCTTGAATGAAGAATAGGATTCTTAGACAAACAAATAGCAGTTGTGTTATCACAGTAAATTGGAATACAGTTTTAAGTTATTTGATAGTCTTCTAACTAATGTTTCATCGAGAGCAGTTGTGTACAGCAACTAGCAGCTGAGATGTATTCTGCTTCTGTTGTTGACAACGCAATAGTTGCTTGTCTCTTACTGGCCCAGGATATCAGATTCTCACCAAGAAATTGACAATTTCCACGGGTTGATTTTCTTTCAATCCTATCACCAGCATAATCAGCATCGCAGAATCCAACTAGCTTATAATCTGAAGATTTCTTATACAGAAGTCCAAGATTAGTCGTTCCTTTCAGATATCTAAAGATTCTTTTAACAGCAGTTAAGTGAGATTTTCTAGGATCTGATTGAAACCTTGCACAGAAGCATACATTGAACAAGATATCAGGTCTGGATGCAGTGAGATACAACAAAGAACCAATCATACCTCGATACAGCTTCTGGTCAACTTTAGATCCTTGATCTTCTTTGCTCAAAGTACAGGTAGGATGCATTGGAGTGTTCATCTCTTTACAGTCTTCAAGCTTAAACTTTTTCAGAAGTTCCTTGGTATATTTGGACTGATGAACATACACTCCTTCTTTGCATTGGTTGATCTGAATTCCTAGGAAGAACTTCAGTTCTCCCATCATGCTCATTTCAAATTCCTCCTGCATCATCTTAGAAAATTCCTTGCAAAGAGATCTATTAGTTGAACCAAAAATGATATCATCAACATAAATTTTCACAATCAGAATGTCTTTCTCAAGTGTCTTCTTGAAGAGTGTTGTGTCAACCTGTCCTCTTTTAAAATCATTTTTAAGCAAGAAATTGCTTAGTCTGTCATACCAGGCTCTAGGAGCTTGTTTCAGACCATACAACGATTTCTTTAGCTTATAAACGTAGTCAGGATGTCTTAAATCCTCAAAACCAGGTGGTTGTTTCACAAACACTTCTTCAGAAATGACGCCATTGAGAAATGCACTTTTAACGTCCATTTGATACAAAATTATGCTGTGATTTACTGCATAGGAAAGAAGTAATCTGATTGCTTCCAATCTTGCAACTGGAGCAAAAGTTTCAGTATAATCAATGCCTTCTTGCTGGCTGTACCCTTGAGCAACAAGTCTGGCTTTGTTTTTGATTACTTCTCCCTGTTCATCTAGCTTGTTCCTAAACACCCATTTGGTTCCAATAATGTTCTTGTGTTCAGGCTTAGGTACAAGATCCCATACATCATTTCTTTTGAATTGATTGAGTTCATCTTTAATTGCTAAGATCCATCCATCATCAGCTAGTGCTTCATCAACTGTTGTAGGTTCTATCATAGACATCAATCCCAAGGCAGACTCTTCAGGTCTGAAGTGTGATCTAGTTCTTCTGGGACTTTCCCTGTTGCCAATGATTTGATCCTCAGGATGAGAAGACTTGTATTTGAATGAGTTTCTGGACTGGATAACTTGTTGTGAATCATCTTGAGCTTCTTCAGAAGCTTCTACAATTGGGACATCAGGAGCTGTCACAGCTTCTGAAGCATCATTCAACTCTTAAGTCTAATCAGGTTCTGAATAATCATCAGACTCTTCTGAACCTACAATACTTTCATCCTGCTCTGGAATTTTACTTCCAGACTCTTTGTCATCAAATTTGACATGCATAGACTCTTCAACACAAAGTGTTTCTAAGTTATACATTCTGTATGCCTTAGACCTCTCAGAGTAACCTAGAAAGATTCCCTTTTGTGCCTTTGCATCAAATTTCTTCAGATAGACTTTATTGTTTAAGATGTAACATGTACATCCAAACTGATGAAAGTAAGAAATGTTAGGTTTCCTGCCTTTAAAGAGTTCATATGCTGTTTTATTCAGTATGGGTCTGATATAGATCCTGTTCTGAACATAACATGATGTGTTTACTGCTTCTGCCCAAAAATGTTTTGCCAGGTTGTTTTCGTGAATCATGGTTCTTGCCATTTCTTGTAGTGACCTATTATTTCTCTCTACAACCCCATTTTGCTGTGGAGTTCTAGGAGAAGAGAATTCATGGACAATTCCAAATTTTTCACAAAATATTTCAAATGGCTCATTTTCAAATTCTCCCCCATGATCACTTCTGACTTTTAAAATTTTCAGTTCCTTTTCAGATTGGACTTGAATGCAGAATTTGGTAAACACATCATATGAATCATCTTTAGATTTAAGAAACTTAACCCAACTTCATCTACTGCAATCATCAACTATAACCAATCCATATTTACTTCCATATAGGGATGCAGTACTAACTGGTCCAAATAAATCAATATGGAGTAGTTCCAAGGGTCTGGAGGTAGAAACAATGTCTTTTGAATTGAAAGAAGTTTTAACAATTTTTCCCTTCTGACATGCTCCACACAGTGCATCTAAATGATAGTCAATGTCTGGTAAGCCTTTGACAAGTTGTAACTTGCTAAGTTTAGAGATTAACCTCCAGTTAGCATGTCCCAACCTTTTGTGCCACAGCCATTTCTTATCACTCATTGACAAAAGGAAAAATACCTTCTAATCAGTCAGTTCTGAAAAATTAATCTTGTATACATTGTTCTTTCTCTTTCCCTTAAAAAATACAGATTGATCATCTTTGTTGATCACTGTGCATTTGTTCTTATTAAACAAGACATCATAACCATTATCACAAAATTGACTTATGCTAAGTAGGTTATGCCTTAGTCCATCTACAAACCACACATTATTAATTGAGACTGAGGAGTTACCAATTGTTCCAGTACCAATGATTTTGCCAGTTTGGTTTCCTCCAAATCCCACAGTTCCTCCCTCTTTCATGGTCAGGGTTAGGTACATAGACTTTTCTCCCGTCATATGTCGCGAGCAGCCACTGTCCAGATACCAGGACTTCTGCTTTTCATTTCCTTTTAGACAAACCTGCAACATCAACAATTTATGTCTTAGGTACCCATATCGTCATGGGTCCTCTTGGGTTAGTTCTAGGAGTTCTGAGTCTCATTTGTGTTTTCTGTCTGAAATTGTCTTGTTCTGTCTTCTTCCAGACTTTATATTCAGAACCTTTCGTCTTAGAATGTGACTTAACAAAGATAGCTTCCTTCCTCTGAAATCTAGGCTTTTGAGTTTCAGACTCTGTTTTCTTCAGAACTTGTTTATTAGGTTCTGATCTTTTCAGAATCTGTAACGTTGGAGCTTTTGATTTAGATTCATTCATTACCTTTGTCTTTTGGTTCTCAAGTTTTGACTTAGTCATTACCTTTGAATTTAAAGAATTAGGTTCTGAATGAGAAGTTTTTCCAGACTCAGACACAAAGTGAGTTTTCAGTCCCTCCTTGATGTTATCAGAACAAGGTTTCAGAATTACTTCACTAGAGTTTCCTCCTGTAAAGCCAATTCCTTTTTTATTGTTCTGATTTATGCTATAAATCATAGATGCAACTTTGGTTCTACCAATTCCTGTGTTAATAAACTCTTGAAGAGCAGCATCCTGCTCAGATAAAGGTTTATTATCACCTTTCTTAGTCATTGTTTTTAAATCATTATTTTCTTGTTGTAAAGCATCTATTTCCATCTTAGTTGATTCATGGAGTTTTAGCAGCTAAATGTATCGTTGCTTAACTCTCCTCAACTCAGTGGATTGGTTTTCATAATGACCAAGAAGTTCCTTGAGAGAATCAATGAATTCAGATCTAGTGAGTTTAGAATATACCTCAGTTTCAGTTTCAGAGTCTGTACTTGACTCAGCATCAGATGAATCTTTTTCATTTTCAGCAGTAGCTACCAAAGCCAGAGCTATTTTTGCTTCATCTTCAGCATCATCTTTGTCAGACTCAGACTCATTATCCAGATCTTCCCAAGTTTCCATCAAACTCTTCTTGATTTGCTTCTTGAATTTGTTGGATTTGAAGATTGGCTTCTTTGATTTTTCTTTGGATTTTTCTTTCTGCAGGTCTGGACATTCAGCAATGAAGTGTCCAATCTTCTTGCAGTTAAAGCAACCTTTATGTTCTTCTTTTCTAGAGCTTTTTTGACTACTGCCTCTACTCATGAACTTCTTGTTTTTCTTAGCAAGATATTGTAGTCTGTTGGTGAGCATAACTGATAGAGGTTTGGCAAGTGCACCAAATACTATCGAAGTAGTAAAAATATCGATCCCACGAGGATTGTTTTTAATCGCAATAAGATAATTTCGTTATGCAATAGGATGTTTAAAGGTTATTATAGTTTTGCCACTAGGCGGTAGATTTGTTTGTTTTAATAACAAAAATAACAAAAGGATAAAAGTTGTTTAAGAAAATATGGAGAGAGATGAGATCGGATCGTCGAATCCTCTATGTTTCCCCTAATTGGTTATTGTACTCTATTCCTATTAATGGTTCTTTAAGTCCCACGATAGTTAACAAAATAGCTCTAATCAATCTCTTGAGTTAGGACCCTCTTCTTAAACTACAGCCCCTAATTCCTTAGGTGGTCTAATAATTCTCGAAGGTTTAAGCACGTTAACCTAATATCACTAATAAACGATTATCCATCCCTAGATTAACCATGTTTATTAGAACAATTCAATTAAGTCTAAGTTGAAAGCTAGGGTCAGTAGTCATTCATTCTCACGAAAACATATTTATATTTGATCAGGATATAAAAAGCATTAAGAACAATTGAATTGAATAAAGACTTAAATAATCATTAATATGGAATGGAGTTTCATCACAGCAACATAATATCAATTAGGGTTTACACAGAATCATCTCGGATCCAATCTCTAAGAGATTTAACTACTCATAATGATGTTTACAAATAGCATAATCGATTGAATCATTAAAACATACATGTAACTGGTAAAAGGATGAAGAAATCGTCCTCCTTGCAGTCGCCTTGATGTCAAAATCGCACTTTGCTCCCCAAGATTCGTAACCCTTGTTTTCGGAAAAGACTTCAGCTTAAATAGGCCCAGAAATTCGCCCAAAACGTGTCACGTTTTAAGTAAAACGTGTCACGTTTTTTTCCTTCAGTAGCAAGTAACCAAATTAGGGTTTCACAAAACGTGTCACGTTTTTGCCAACGTGACACGTTCTTCTTTCTTCTCAAAACATGCTCTCTGACTTGTGAAAACGTGTCACGTTTTTTAGCAAGCGTGACACGTTTTTGTGACTTGCACCATTCTTCAGTTTTCTTGCTTTTTCTTGCTTTTCATGTGTTTCTTGCTGCTTAAGTTGCTTTGTGACTCCATAAAATGATAAAATATACATAGAAATTACGTAATGACAGCATGTCATCACAACCCCAAACTTAAACCATTCCTTGTCCCCAAGGAATTTACATGCAAAATTGACAGTTGACAGTAAAATAACAAGTACCTGCTCAAGTGATGGTAATCCAAAAAGTTCATCTCCTTACTAGCTAAAGGTGAGCTAGTTTGACTTGAATGCATCAACCAATTCAAAACTCCACGCACAAAATGAATAGGGTTCACACTCAATCACATGCAAAGCTACATATTACCATACGCTTGAAAAGTTTCTAAACGTCAATTAAGGTCAATATCAATACACACTTTGAGGTCTTTAAGGGTTATAACAGGGCTTAGGTGAAGGTGGGATGATATTTGGATAAGTAGGCTACACAAAATGTGAGTTAGGCACTCCTACGTCAGTTAAAACATACTTCAATCATCTTTCACCTATGGAACACAATTCTTAGTCAAAATGGGGCTAGAGAACATTATTCATCATCGGGACATTCGAGTTTGAAGTTACTCAGATTTTCAATGTCTTTGTCCCTTTTTCATCTGTATTCTCTTTTTTTTTTTTTTTGATACACCATTTTTAGTGTCTATATGTTATTATTTTTTCTTTTGTATTGTTCTCTAGTTCCCCCACCCCAAACTTAATTGGTTGCAAATTCCAAAAGCAACCCCAAACTTAATTTTTAGCAACATTCTAGCATGCCTAACTCAGAAAAACATTATGGGATAAATCCTAAAAGTCTCTAAGTTTGTAATGTAGGTTGTCACTGAACAAAAAGTTCTATCCTACCGGCTCAACTTGTCTAAGAAAAGGATGAATTCAATATAATCAGGGTAGGCTTCAAAAGGCTCACAGGACCAAGCACTTTTGCCTCAGTGTGTATTTGACATAAACCAATCGACAGAAAAGAAACAATGCAAGTTCTAGAAATGTAGATGCATGGAACACTCTATATAAGTAAATTGAAAAATAAAATTTTGCCATGAACCTTACAGTTATGATATCTGGGAGTTGTGACTACCTAGCACTGCCGTACTCTTCGCCTTTGAATCAAGTCACTCCTCCTTATGAACTTTTGGAAACATCACCTGAGCACACATTTGTTACTAAACTGTAAAAGGTCAATAAAACACATAAATTCATCAATAATAAACAAGTTCAGGCTCAATCACATAATAGGGGGATACAACTGAGTTAAACCGAAATGAAAATTAAAGACAAATTGTTTGACTCAACAATAGAAATAAAATACTGAAAATAAAGACATAATAAAAAGGATGGGTTGCCTCCCACCAAGCGCTTTCTTTTACGTCATTGAGCTTGACGCTTCAACCACTGTTAGGGTGGCAAATATGATAGAAAGAATATATCATCCTTCTTCTTCCTCTTGTTTGGTAGGAATTCCATGAATTTGGCACATAAAATCAGATACTCCCATGCACCCATAGTTAAACGTTTGGAATTTAAGCTCTCCCACCTCAGAGAAGGACGTGCATCCATCTGCACACAAGTGATTTCCTCAACCTCCGTTGGTTCAGACTTGGGGAAAATATCAACACTCCTCACTTTGGGTTTTTCTTCAATCACAACCTTATGACACTCAATCTCCATCTGAACCAATTTCCTTTGAGACTCATGTGCTTTCTCAAAAAGATCACCACACTGAAGATCAAACTTCTCAAATGAAACTTGATTTGACACCAAGAAGTCATCTAAAATATTTTGAAGTTGAGTATTGTAATCTATGTTGATCACCTCTTTCTTCCCTTCACAATTACTACCTGGTTGATTCGCCTCATCACGACCACATCTTTCATTTGATATCGAGATTTTTCTGCCCACACATTTTATCTTCAAAGATAGCATATATTTTTCATATTGCAGCGTACAAATCTCTTTTGTGTCATGGAGGTACAACCTGTCTATCATAGCTGCAAAACTTGGATAAACTTTTTAGTAGCACCGTACAATGAGAAGAAAATGAAGAGCATAAATCATCTTCTTTTTTTTTTATGAATATATATACAAAAATATAAATGACAGAAATCCTAAATTATAACTAAATTGCCTTATTGAGATAAATCAACAAGCCCCGGCAACGGCGCCAAAAACTTGATAGAGGTTTGGCAAGTGCACCAAATACTATCGAAGTAGTAAAAATATCGATCCCACGAGGATTGTTTTTAATCGCAATAAGATAATTTCGTTATGCAATAGGATGTTTAAAGGTTATTATAGTTTTGCCACTAGGCGGTAGATTTGTTTGTTTTAATAACAAAAATAACAAAAGGATAAAAGTTGTTTAAGAAAATATGGAGAGAGATGAGATCGGATCGTCGAATCCTCTATGTTTCCCCTAATTGGTTATTGTACTCTATTCCTATTAATGATTCTTTAAGTCCCACGATAATTAACAAAATAGCCCTAATCAATCTCTTGAGTTAGGACCCTCTTCTTAAACTACAGCCCCTAATTCCTTAGGTGGTCTAATAATTCTCGAAGGTTTAAGCACGTTAACCTAATATCACTAATAAACGATTATCCATCCCTAGATTAACCATGTTTATTAGAACAATTCAATTAAGTCTAAGTTGAAAGCTAGGGTCAGTAGTCATTCATTCTCACGAAAACATATTTATATTTGATCAGGATATAAAAAGCATTAAGAACAATTGAATTGAATAAAGACTTAAATAATCATTAATATGGAATGGAGTTTCATCACAGCAACATAATATCAATTAGGGTTTACACAGAATCATCTCGGATCCAATCTCTAAGAGATTTAGCTACTCATAATGATGTTTACAAATAGCATAATCGATTGAATCATTAAAACATACATGTAACTGGTAAAAGGATGAAGAAATCGTCCTCCTTGCAGTCGCCTTGATGTCAAAATCGCACTTTGCTCCCCAAGATTCGTAACCCTTGTTTTCGGAAAAGACTTCAGCTTAAATAGGCCCAGAAATTCGCCCAAAACGTGTCACGTTTTAAGTAAAACGTGTCACGTTTTTTTCCTTCAGTAGCAAGTAACCAAATTAGGGTTTCACAAAACGTGTCACGTTTTTTCCAACGTGACACGTTCTTCTTTCTTCTCAAAACATGCTCTCTAACTTGTGAAAACGTGTCACGTTTTTTAGCAACCGTGACACGTTTTTGTGACTTGCACCATTCTTCAGTTTTCTTGCTTTTTCTTGCTTTTCATGCGTTTCTTGCTGCTTAAGTTGCTTTGTGACTCCATAAAATGATAAAATATACATAGAAATTACGTAATGACAGCATGTCATCAATAACCATCTCCTGAACAATTTCAGGATCTTCATCAGAATCTTCAGATGTAGATTCTTCTTCAGATTCTAATGCCTTCAGAGCCTTACTTGACTTGCCTCTAGATTTCAGTGCAATAGACTTAGGCTTCTTGACAGGTTCATGCTCATTAAGACCTATCTCATGACACTTTAAAGAGCTTATAAGATCTTCAACACTTAAAGTGTTTAAATCCTTAACTTCTTCAATGGCTGTCACTTTTGGTCTCCACTTGGCAGGTAAACTTCTTAGAATCTTGTTCACATGATCAGATGCTACGTAGCTTTTCTTCAGAATCAGAAGTCCAGAAACAAGAGTCTGAAACCTTGAGTACATGGTCTCAATGTTTTCATCCTCCTCCATTCTGAACAACTCGTACTGATGAACAAGCATAGTAGCCTTCGCTTCTCTGACTTTCTTGTTACCCTCATAAAGTGAGCACAATGAGGTGAACATAGCCTTTGCTGTTGATTTGTCACTCATCTTTAAGTACTCTTTATGAGGCAAGGCAGCCACAAGAATGCCTCTGATCGTATGATGTTTCTTATAAAGCTTTTTCTGCTCAGTAGTGTGAGCTTTCCTATCAAGAGCAGAACCTTCTTCATCCAACTTCAAATCACCAACACCATCTTCAAGAACATCCCACAACTTTTCATCCATTCCCATGATGTGACTATACATCTTGGTCTTCCACCAAGAGAACATTTTCGGGTCACCATTAAACATGGGAGGTTTGTTGTGATTAGCACATCTTTCATTTCTGTTGTTGTTGTTGTAGTCATAGTGTACAGCAGCTCTAGAACCAGAACCAGAGCCAAAAGCATAAGCATCTTCCCCAGACATGTTTTTCTCCGATCGTTTACTGTAACACGGTTAAGTGCTAGCTACAGAGCCGAAGCTCTGATACCAACTGAAGGTGGGAAAAACACAAGAGGGGGGGGGGGTTGAATTGTGTTTTCAAAAACGTTTCTTTCACACAAAAATAAACAATTGTTCTCAGGATCAGAGTCTGAAAAGTTCAGAGTCTGATAAAGTTCAGAGCTTTAGTGCAGCGGATAGAGAGTAAGAATGCAGGAAACAGAAGAAGAACACAAGCAATTTATACAGGTTCCTTCCACAATCCGGAAGTAGTCCTGTCCCCCTTGCACTTCCAAGGAGAGTTCCACTAAAATGTAATATCAAATTACAAGTTGCTCAAACACACAAGTAAGAGACTTCCTTTGCTCAATCACACAAGAAAGAGACTTCTATGCTCAAGGACAACTCCAAGAGACTTCTAAACAATTACAAATAATTGAAAAGAGTTTTGAATACTTGATATACAATCAGAGGTGTTCACAAAACAATACGAACAAAACAGACTCTGTTTTTCTAGACACTTAGAAATTCTAAGATATGAACTTTTGTAAGAATTATCTAAGTTGTTGATGAGCAATGTTTGCGACTTTGAGAATATGAAAAATAGCACAAGCCTTGTTCGCGTATGTGTATATGTATATTAGTTCTTCAAGTCTTCATCTCTATTTATAGAGGATTTGAGAGACGTTGGGAACTAGCCAGCTCATCAACTGTCTTGACTGAAGCTTTTATTTATCACCATTGATCTTTTGCCTGATTTGAAGATTGTCCTTTGAAAAACAATTTTAAATCCATTCCAATAACGAAAGGAACAATGTCTGTGAATATTTGTATTATTCTTGTCTTGTATAGGAGACACAATGTAGAGATGGTGGTTGCAGAGACATGCGCAGACTTAGTGGTTGTACATTTCGTACACAGTACTTTGTCAACGCTTTTCAGCCTCTAGTGAAATGGCTTCTGATGAACTTGCTTCTGGAGAACTGGCTTCTGATGACGTCATCTTCAGGAGCGCTTTCTTCAGACGCACTATGCTTCTGACTTTCCAGGAGCGCTTTCAATCAGATGCTCTTCAAGCTTCAATCTAAAATTCCTTTGCTCTTTAATTCATTCAGTCAGAACCTCTTAAGAATGAATCTTTGATAATGGTCATGTACACTTGAATAAACTTTTAGCATATCCAATTGATAGTTTAAATACCTTGTTATCATCAAAACTTTAAGTGGTATAATTGTGAAACACCCTTTGTTCCAACAAAGTTTGTGGATTTGTTGGTTGCTAGTAATCAAACTAAGGATAGTGACTTTAAGGGTGACGAGCATGGTGTGTTTAGATTCTGAGGTAGAATTTCTATTCCCGACAATGATGAGATGAAGAAGATGATTCTTGAAAAGAGTCATAGGAGTAGCTTAAGTATTCACCCGGGAGCTACCAAGATGTACCATGATTTGAAGAAGTTATTTTGGTGGTCTGGATTGAAACGTGATGTCGCACAGTTTGTATATTCGTGTTTGGTTTGTCAGAAGTTAAAAGTTGAGCATCAGAAACCTGCAGGGTTGATGACATCGTTGGATGTGCCAAAGTGGAAATGGGATAGTATATCCATCGATTTTGTGACGAGTTTGCCGAATACTCCGAGATGGAATGACGCCATTTGGGTGATTGTTGATAGATTGACGAAGTCGGCTCATTTTATTTCGATTAATATCAGTTTTCCTGTAGCTCAGTTGGCAGAGATTTATATCCGTAAAATTGTGAAGCTACATGGTGTTCCGATGAGCATCCTATCAGATAGAGATCCAAGATTTACTTATAGATTTTGGAAGAGTTTGCAAGAGGCATTAGGTTCTAAGTTGAGGTTGAGTTCGGCTTATCATGCGCAGACAGATGGTCAGTCGGAGAGGACGATTCAGTCGTTGGAAGACTTGTTAAGAGTTTGTGTACTTGAGCAAGGAGGAACTTGGGATAGTCATCTTCCAGTGATAGAGTTCACGTACAACAACAGTTATCATTCTAGTATTGGAATGGCACCTTTTGAGGCTTTGTATGGTCGGAGATGCAGAACTCCATTGTGTTGGTTTGAGTCAAGTGAGAATGTGGTTTTAGGACCAGAGATTGTTCAACAGACTACTGAGAAGGTAAAGATGATTCAAGAAAAGATGAAAGCGTCGCAGAGTCGACAAAAGAGTTATCATGATAAGCACAGGAAAGACCTTGAGTTTCAAGAGGGAGATCATGTATTTTTTAGAGTCACTCCGGTGACAGGTGTTGGTCGTGCATTGAAGTCAAAAAAGTTGACTCCGAGATTTATTGGTCCGTATCAAATATCAGAAAGAGTTGGAACGGTGGTGTACCGAGTGGGTTTACCACCTCATCTTTCGAATTTGCACGATGTGTTTCATGTGTCACAACTTCGGAAGTATGTTCCGGATCCATCTCATGTGATCCAAAGAGATGATGTGCAAGTTAGAGATAACCTTACGGTTGAGACCTTACCAGTGAGGATTGAAGGTCGTGAGGTAAAGCATTTGAGAGGCAAAGAGATACCTCTTGTGAAAGTCGTTTGGGAAGGAGCGACTAGTGAAAGCTTGACGTGGGAGCTTGAGAGTAAGATGCTGGAGTCTTATCCAGAGTTGTTTGCATGAGGTAAATTTTCGAGGACAAAAACCTTATAAGTTGGGGAGAGTTGTAACGCCCGTTTGAATTATTTAATTATTTAATATAATTGTGGAGTTTAGTATATATTTATATGATTTATGAGATGTGAAGAAGTATGATTTATGCGATTTATGTGATTTTATGAGATGTTGTGACTTATTTTATTATTTAATAGAATAAGATATGAAAATAAAATAAATATAGAGATAAGGGGCTGTTTTGAGATTTTAGAGAGTTTTGGGGGAGAAAGAGTAAATAAGATCAGATTTGATGGGAGTATAAATAAGGAAATTAGGTCAGTAGAGTTTTTACGTAACGTTTTTGGAAAGGGAGAAAACCAGAGAAGAGAAGAGAAACCAAGGGAGAGCTGTGATTTTGCTTAACTAAGGTAAGGGTGAGACTAACTCTTATTAAAATTAAGTGTATGATTGCTGAGATTACAATTAACATGTTAGGGATTAGTTTTGAAAGTTTTTTAGAATTAGGGTTAATGATGATTTTGCTGGCTTAATGATGTAAAACTGTTAATTTGATGTAAAAAATGATGTACAGACCTTAGATAATCCATAGAATGTTAATTAGGATTAGTTTTAAGGTTAGAACCATAAGATTAGGTGAGTTTTGGTGATTTTAAGTTTTCTGCTCGTGCTGCTGTTCATCGCTCGCCGTAGCGAGCGTTGATCCTCGCCTGGCGAGCGACTCCTTGTTGCTCGCCACAGCGAGCAAACCTTCCCGCCTCGCGAGCGACACTAAGTTGCTCGCCACAGCGAGCAAACCTTCTCGCCTCGCGAGCGACATTGAGTTGCTCGCCACAGCGAGCAGATCCCTCGCCTCGTGAGCTATGCCTCTCCAGATTGTTTAAGTTGGATTCATGTGTTGTTTTGAGTTGTTTGATTATGAATTGAGTTTTGATATGAATATGTGATTTGCTGGTATTTGAATTGTCTTTCCAGTACTTGTGATTTGATATGCAATTCCTTTTTTTTAATTGATTGCACATGAGATATATGATGAAGTTGTCTAAGAAGTCAAGTCGTATGAAGTGTCTAAGATGTTTTAAGTTGTAAGTTGTGAGTCCATTTGCATACTCTTTGCTGAGGGCTTATGCCCTGGGGGGTATTTACTCCAATATGTTGAGGGCTCATGCCCTGTGAGCTTTTTCTCTTTATGTTGAGGGTTTATGCCCTGTGAGTGTATTTATGCTCTTAAAGAAGGGGGCTCTTGCCCCAGATGGTACCACATGCATATAAGATGTTAAGATGTTTAAGAAGATGAAGTTGCATAGTCGTGTCGAGTTGTCAAGTTGTTGAGTTGTCAAGGTGCTAAGATGTTTTCTAAACATGAATTGTGATGAAATGTTTAAGATTATATTGGTTGATGAATATGACGAATTATGAGGAGTTGTTTATAATTGTACTTGTTGAAGAATATGTTGATTTGATGATGTTTTAAGTTGTTAGCTGTAATTGATGAACTATATGCTTAACTTTAATGTTTGTGAAATCTCACCCCTTCTGCTTGGAAATGTTGCTCTTTGTATGGGTAACTTGCAGGTGATCAAGATTAGCTGTTGATTTTGCTGTTGTGAGTGGCTACCTCTCACTGTGTCCTTAGGTGCTCTGATACGTAACGGGATGGGGAACCTTGTTAATGTTTTCTATTCTTTACGTATTTATTTATGAGATTTTATGAACATGATGTTGAGTATTTTGATGAGATTTTATGTTGAGGCCTTCGTGCCAAAGTTGTTTAAGATTTTTGAATTAAATTCCGCTGCAAAGAGATTTAAGAATTTATTGAGATATTTTGAAGGATAAATTATTATTTATTCCATTTGTGATTTTTGAGAAATGTAGCATTCCATTTAAGTTGTGAATACTCTAATTATTATTTGAGAAATTTTATGTTGGGAAAACGAGGTGTTACAGTGTGTGCTTGTTCCAGCACCACTCGAACTTGGTCTTAATGTCATCTTTGGTCAAAAAGTGTCTGTTTTAGGTATCAGTTTGTGAAAATCTTGACCTTAGTTGTTATAAGTCTTGTTATTTTCAGGATGAGAGTAAGCCAAAAGTGTTAAAGACTAATAGAAAGTCAATGAAATTTGGATACAAGTCTTAGTGAATAGTATGGGTAGGATAGTATGTATCCTCATTATAACATATGAACAACTAGTTGACATTAGAGTACGCAGCGAAGAAAAGAAAGTTTATTTTAACCAACCCCGAATATTTTATTCTAATCTCAGATTTCCTTATTTTATCATTATCTACTTGGAGGATTTTATTAAATTTGTTTTTTCATCATTTTAAAAAAACTGTTTGAAAAGAAAAAAAAAACGTTTTGGCTATAAAAGAAGTAAGTTGAATGATTCTATTTAAAGTGTTCTCAAAAACTATTTTTAGACGGGTAGAATGTAAGACCTGAAATTTTGTTTAGCATCTATCTATCTATCTATATCTATATTATTATTATTATCTTTGTAAAGGAAACTTGAGCTATCCATGGGCTAGAATTGTGATGATGTGGCACATCTAAAAAAGCTTTACACATTCTTTATGTGTTTGTGAATCATAAACTCCAATGCATTCATTTTTATTACTTTATTATTATTAATTATTAACCTTTGAACTACTATTTTTTTTTATTCCATAACTCATATTTCTTAACTACAAACATTCACTCAATCATTATATATACAACCACTAATATGATCTCAATATTTTTAGTTTCTACTAATGAGACTATTTGTCCTACATTGAAAAAGATTGTGTATATAAATATGTGAATTTTTGCACCAAATTTGGGTTTTGTTCATCACCACTTTCAAGCAATAATTTGATAAAACATCTTCAATTTTGTATTATTGTTTTTCCACTTACTTCTACTCTTCATCTCTTGATTATCAATTGGTTTCTATGACATGATAAGGAGTCAAGTTACTCTTATATTGGTCAAATATTTAAGCTTTACTTTTTATTTATTTATATGATGTTTGTTAGTCTATATTTCCGACTTTCTTTCATATTTTATTTTATTCCATAAAGTGTATGTGAAATTTTTTTGTGAATTAAAAAAAGAAGATATAGGATATTTTTATTTTAATTTGGTTAAAAAATGGTTATTCATCATCACTCTCTCTAAGAAACTATTGGATGCTAGCTCTTCAATTTGGTATTATGATTTTTCTTCTGTTTTTTACTCTTCATCTCTTGGCTATTCTTTGGTTTCTATGATATGATAGAGACTCATGTTCCTTTTAGATTGACCAAAAAGTTTGGATAAAATTCAACAATTTATAAATATAAATTTGAATAAATTATTTTAATTTTTGAATTTAGTTTATACGAGCATAGTGATAATTATTATCATCTATATTTATTTTCTTTTTATAAAAAAAAATCTGTATTTATTTGCACACTTATATTTTTAGTATATTTTATTTATTTATCATGTTTACATACTTTTGAAAAATATAGAACGCAAACATGCTAGAGTTCATTAAATAATTATATTTTTCTTATGAACTTTGCAACTTAGATATTTTAATATTATGTGAAATAAAATACAGAATAACAAAATAATTTTTGTAGAAAAATGTTATAAATGAACAAAATAAAATGATCACTCAAATAATATATTTAGCCAAAAAAATAACTATATTTCTTAAAATATTAAGAACAGTTGAATAAAGGTTAATGAAAGGTTGTAAGTTACAAATTAAAATAATCATATTAATAAACGCATAAGTTACATTTTTATTAATTACTAATGTCTTATTATATCTATATATACTATATATAAAGGAAACTATCCCTTTCAACAAACTTTTGGGTGGACTTTTCTTTCCAAAAATACCCTTAATTTTAAATACAAGTAACACATGTAACAAATATATAAGAATAAATTTAAATATTAAAACAAATGTAACAAACACAATATGAATATATATATATATATATATATATATATATCTGTTTTTTTCTTTATCATTTAAAAAATATAACAAACTAGATGAGTATATTTATACTTATTTTTTCATTATCCAAATTATATCCTTAAACAATTTTTTCTATAATAAAGATTGTTGTTCGTGTCATTAAAAAAAATAACAAACATTTATATTTTTACTTTTAATCAAATCAAAAATTACATTAAAAAAGTACCGTTCATAATTTTCAAATGTTAGTGAAATAAAAAGAGCGAAAAGACGGGCACATAGTGCCCGTCTTTTCGCTAGTTTTTATAAAGACTTTGTCACACCAACCTTTGAACTACTATTTTTCATATTCCCTAGCTATACTAATTTACTCACTCATTTTATTAATGAAAAATTTTAATGAATAAATTGGTTAATTAGTTACAAACTTGCAATTGTTTAGTAAGTTTCTATTTTCGTTTATAACTCTTAGATTGATCAAGTATTCTAGCCCTAATTTTTTTATTGATATAATATTTATTAGTCTACTTTTCTAATTTTCTTATTTCCTTTTGTTACTTGATTTGAATATGATAATATTTTCTTGTGAATTTGGAGAAGAGAATAAAAAAAAATAAAGGAAGGAGAAGAGGATAAATGAGACTTCTATATATGAATTAAGTATAATATATTAAAAAATGAAAACTACAATATATTTAAGTAGTCTAAACTTAGAGTCTTTATGTAAATATCAATAACATAGAAAACTATGTTGTCATAAATTGTTTGAATCGTACATATGAAAATGAGTCATTTAATTTACTTATTTATTAAAATTGAGTTATTTCCTTCTATTTTCTTTAAATAAAATAATTTCATTGACTCAAGTTAGAATATAAATTTGATAATATCTAAAATCCACAAATGTATTAAAATAAAGGTAAACAAAGATAGGAGATATAAAATAAACCAAGAAAATATAGTAAAAGAAATTTTTATTAATTTTTATTGATATCTAATAGAGGTGAATGACACACTGTTTATGTCAAAAGTAATTTTTATCTACTCTATATTCACTGGACAATAGAATAATAAATTTAAAAATATTTTAATAGCTATTTTATTTTTAATTAAAAAATAATTCAATACATATCCACCAAATTTATTATTTTCAATAATTTTAAAAAATAGACATTATAATCAAACCCGTGCAATGCACGGGTTGAATACCTAGTATTCATAATTATTTTATTCTATATATTTTATCCTTATTCTTGATAAAATGATTTTGGCATCCTAATCTTATTTAAATGAGGAAGTTTTATCTTAATGTTTTTTTTAGTCTTTTAGTTTCGAGGACGAAACTATTTTTAAGTGGGTAAGAATGTAACATCCCAATATTTTATACATGTCGTTCAAAAATTATTTTCTCAAATTGTCACTTAGTTGTTCAATAATTTATTGTTATGTGTGAAAAATTTAAGAAAATCTTGACATTTCATGCTTTGATTAAATTAATTTGAATTTTTTGTTCGATCTATTTTATTTTTAGTAATTAATTGGGTGTAACAAAAATAAGTTAATCATCCGTGCAATATTTGATTTTTTCTTCTACTCACTTAATAATGTATTTTTATTTGTAATTTATTTTAAAGTTAATTATTGAATTAGCAATTAGTTTTCTATTTTGACATAGTCATATTAATGCTACACGTTCTTTTGTTGCCTAATTAGCTAGTCGAATACACGTTGCAATTTACCTAGTCCATCCTCCTAATTAGCTATCCGTTTTTTTTATGTAGGCTATTCAATCAACATTAGTAGAAATCATGGGAGAGTCTTTGCCTTGAAATTTGATTTACAATTCTCTTCCTTTGACTACACGACCAACTCATCTTTCTCTCGGGTTTGGATCTCCTTCGGTGAAATATTGTCCATTAAAAATTAATTAAGTGAGAGTATTTAATGTTTAAAAAGAAGAGAGAGATAGCTATTAATGACTGTGATTAAAACTGCAGAACAAACTGGAGAGACTCCACTGAAGAGGATCTTTTCTCCTTTCTCTCCTATCAACTTACATTCCATTTTAAATCATGGGAGAGTCTTGTGTTGATGGTTTTTCAAAGGCATTAAGACTAGGATTGTTTCTATCTCTTGACTCACATGTCCATCCTTGCTGTCAGCCAAAATCGTAGTCAACTTTATTCATTGTGTTCCTTCTCATGTCAAGGTTAGAAATTGATTGTACAAATTAATTATATGTCATTCTTAAGGTGTTGTTTTGAGTTCATGTTCGGTGATGTGAGATATATAATTATTTTTGTGTGGTGCCTTATAGTGTTTTTGGATGAGATAATTGAGAAATTTTAAAAAAATTTATAATTTTAGGTAATTTAAATGATTCAATTAAATTCCTTTCATTTTTCAATACTTTTGTTTAGGTGGAGTAATAAAAAATTTCAATGTCATCATTTTAGGGGAACTTTTATAAATTTTAATTTTTTTGGCCAAATTAGGGGTCAATTTGTAAATTTCAAAATTTTTGAGAGATCAAATTATAATTTTTGAAAAATTTGAGGGGTCAATTTAGAATTTTTTGAACATTTATTGGGGTCAAATTGAAAATTTTGAAAAAATTAAGGACCAAAATGCAAAATTTGAAAGATCATAACAATGAAGAATTTTGAAATTCTTACCTTTTAGGTGTCATTTGAAATTCTCTAAATTTAACTTGAACAAAATACTTCATAAATTCCCGTCATTTTGAAAATTCTTCAAATTATTATCCAAACAATGGAATTCACCTCAAAGTATTTGAATTCCCTCGTAACATTACATTCCCTCAAAATATTCCCTCATCCAAACACATTATTAGTGACGGGTTAATATCATATTGCATTGTCATCCCTAAGTGGCGGGATTAAGTCTTCATTTTCATAATCATGCATTAGCATATGCATCTGTGTGGTGCCTTAGTAGCGGGTTATTTCTTTGTGGTGCTTTAGTGGCAGGTTGATTATATCCGGATCATGTAGTTTTTAAGAGCATGCAGTTTACACATAATTGCATTGCATTGGGCCTGTTATGCATTTGTGTGTTGATAAGTGATTAAACTATTATGATACAAAGGAAATGTGTGTTATGCATTTCTTATTTCTTTTTGATTGAAAAGTTTTGATACTATCTATTTTATAGCATTTTTTCTTGTGCTTTGAGTATGAACCAATTTGGATAATGAAATTGACCCCTTACACCAACATACATTTTAGGTACCAAAAGATAGATGCCTCTGCTTTGAAGTTTTTGCTTGAAGGATATTCATATTAAGAATTTTTGTATAGGTTTTTTCTTATTTCTTTTTAATTGGGTTTTTGATCGAATTGTAATATTAAAAGTAATTTGAAGGATATTCATATTAAGAATTTTTGTATAGGTTTTTATTAAGAATTTAGTACCGTTGGATTGAAGAAAAAAATAGTCTTATTTTTCTTAAAGGAAAAAAAAATAGTAGTGATTTCCTAAAAAGGAAAATGATTTAGGCGTAATGTCTTGGATTAAAATTCGGGGCGTTACAGGTACCATATGCATGTAGAGATGTGTCTAGAACATTACATGCATATGAGTTATGTGAAACGTGTCATATGTGATTATGTGAATTGGTGAATTTTGGTGAATGATGTGACTTATGTGAAGTTGTGTACTTGAATATATGTTTGCTTGGTGATGCTTGTATACTTGACATGGTGTTGTTAATATGAGAATGATGTGATGATTCATTGATGATAATGTGATTTATGTTATGATTGAATTGAAGATATTGTTCATATAATGTTAGTATCCTAGGAATGATGAGCATGTATATATGTGATACTTGAATCCTAGAATGCTATTTTGATGCTTATATCTTTTTATGTAAATAGTATATAACGCCCTCAATGGTCGTTTGGTTGACTGCCTCGCCATTTTTAAAAATGGTGTAGACGTACAGGCTTGAGGACGTTCGTGGAGACATGAGTACTCAAGGATTGCATGCCGCATTTCTTGTTTATCATTTACATGGAGTCTGATATATGATTTGATTAGGATTGTCTGGATTCTATGTTTATTTATTTTTTTAGAATATGTTGAGACCACGTTGTTTATGTATTTTGAGACCTGAGATAAGTTGTTGAGATTTTGTGATACATGCACTTTGAGATTCTGGATGTATTTGAGATTGGTTGAGATGTTTTTATTCCGCTGCGAGATTTCTGAAATCCGAATTTTGCATGCTTTTGAGAAAATGATGATGTGACATCTTGAACTCTTTTGATTGATTGGTTTAATTGCATTAATTATTGTTTGTGGGGTTTAAGGGTGTTACACTATTCATCCCCCTCTGGCGTGTATTCTATCTTGCCATATAGACCAACAAGTGGCATCAAGAGCCTAGTTTCTTAACTAACGGTTTAATCACCAAAAGAGTCGATATGGTAAATAAAGAGCCTAAGGGGGCGTATAATATAGCACCAATTTCTTACGGCAAAAACTATGACTATTGGAAAGAATGCATGAGAGTTCATATCCAATTGATGGATACGGATGTGTGGGATGACGTTGCCAATGGGCGGTATTAACCGCAAGTTGTTGCTAACGGTGTTGCACAAGACAAACCAAAAGTCGATTGGAGTGACGATGACAGAAAGAAGGTTCAATACGATTTGAAGACGCGAAATATACTCATCTCTTCTTTTGGAGTGAATGAGTATGATTTCCTCTCTCATTGTAAAACCACTAAGGCTATATGGGACGGGTTGGAAACTCTTCGTGAGGAAACCGACGACGTCAAGCAATCAAAGATTAATACTCTCATTCAACAATATGAATTCTTTCACATGGTGGATGGTGAATCCATCTCCTCCATGGAAATGAGGTTCACACATACTGTAAAAAAATTGGAAAACTTGGAAAAGACATCTCAAACCAAGATTGTACTAACAAAGTGTTGATGTGTATGAGTAGATATTGGCAGTTCAAGGTGACGACTATCAAGGAATCACAAAACCTTAACACTCATGACATTACTACTCTCTTTGGCAAACTCAAGGAGCATGGACATAAAATTGTACGATTGAAGTCTAGTGAGGAAGAACTCAAAAAGAAGTAAAGGAAGTCAATTGCACTAAATGCCATCTCATCCATGGCTACTTGTTTGGTTCAAGGTGAAAGTGACTCCGATGATGATTCACTTAATAAAGAAGAAATGAGGTTGTTCGTGAGACAATATAATTACTACATCAAAAGAAATGGTCTAAAGCATAATGACAAGAACCTAGTTAACTTTAGGAAGGCAATTTCTTTTGTAAATTAGTCTCTCAAATGTTTGAAACTTTAAATTTGATGCAAATCTTTTAAAGTCTTTATTATACTTATATCTGAAAACAAAATAATTATATGCTTCAAATTAAATTAAATTTTTAACTATAAACTTGAATCCAATAAAAATTTTAGGATAGGTTGGTTGTGGTGCTTGAGATAAATGTTTTGACCCCATTTTAACATAATGATATACTTAATAGATATTTAATAATGACTCTAATAGATGTTGGGGTTAGAAAGAAAATACGATATACCTAAACTAGAATTCATTGCATTACAAACATCTTAGAGGACGAATCCATATTTTCAAGGTCTATGAAAATACAAAAAGAAAATAAATAAAATAAATTAATCTAGTATAAACACAATAACGAAAAAGCAACTCATGGAATATTCAAGCATAAGATGCATTGAATAGATTTATTGATAATGCAATAACCCATTCTTCCTTTGCTCTCTTGGGCTCGGTATTCATACATTGAGTGGCATCATTTATACACACTCACATTGATGATTATTGCACTTCCACTTTTTAGGAAAAAGGCATATAGCACTTCTTCGACACTCAAAGTCATCCATACATCTAATATCCGCTGAAAATAAAAAATAATATAAAATTACTAATATGAGATAAAGATTGTGTACCAAATACAAAGCAAAGAAGGAAACTTGAAAATAATGAAAAAATGTCATACCATTAACATTCTTTGCAACAAGAAATAAGGAAAGAAATAAATCATAACATAAACAAGCTTCATAGTTTTGCCCATGTTTTTTCTCGTGACATATAACAAATAGAATGTGATTCTTCACTTTATAGTGTATGAAGCTCATGATGTGTTAAAATTTATTAAATATTTTAGTATTAAGGGATTTGTTAAAGCTTTTTCCTAAAATTAGAATCATCAGTAAAAGTCTCTTAAGTATATCAATGTGTTGTATTTGTCCATTTAACATACTTACTAAAGAGGCAACATAAAAACCTTGGTAATACTTACAATTCATTATTTTTTTATATTAACTTTTCAATCTTTGATGATAGAAAGGGGATTTTTTTTAAATACAAATATAGTTGGGCCATGACAAAGTTACATATTACTGCAAAAAAATGCAGAATTGGTGCTAACATACTTATGCACAAATGAAACATATTATAGGAATTTTTTATGTAAATTCATTTGATATTAGAGAGCAAGTATCAAATTTTTTAGTTGCGTGATTTCTTCTACATTCCCATTAATATTAGCTCTTTGATTTAGACTGATATACACAATAGAAAAGGATTTATGCATACACACTTCTATGTTTAAAAAAGAAGCTTCTCATTGATGCTTTCGCAAGTTGTAGATTTGATTCATCCACAAAATAAATATATTGATATTCAACATAAAGTGGTATTGATTAGCAACAATTCTTTTTATTTTTTTAAAATTATTCATATTTTAAAAAAAATAATTAAATTGAAAATTTAAAGATATCATCGTGATTAATTGACATCTCAACTATTTTGGTGTCGCAGAAAATCATTAATTATCTCAACAATCTAATAAATATGTTCATATAAAAAATTAAAAAAACAAGTGGTGAAATATGTCTAAAACCCTGGAAAAAAAAAAGACAAAAGTATGTATGTAATTACAATAGTATATATGAAAAGGTTAGACTTTTGAATAAACATGAGTATGCTTGAGTGTTTTAACCTTCTTCGATCAAACTTGGTCCTTTAAACATAGATGAAGTAGATAAATGTTGATGAAGAAATCCTTGTCTTTCAATGCCTTAATGAATGTTGAGACATCTTCGAGAGTTAGAGGTCATCGCTTTAGTTATTTAATTTCATCAATGATGATCTTAAAGGAGTTTTATTCCCTACCGTAAGTCACAATCAAATTTCCTTCTTTGAGATACTAGTTGTGGTAGACATCAATGATAAATTACTTGAGTCATATACTTGGTACAAAGGATCTCAGCACAGAGGATTGTACATAAATCTTGACTTACACAATTGACCTTAATATTGACGCTTTGCCTTTATCTATGACACATAACTCATCGAGGTCCAGAGCTTCCAAATACTTAGTGTAACACTCTAAATTCTATTTTATGATTTGTGGTGATTTTTAATTGATTTTGGTGTGCTTGGTGTATTTTACTTGAATTTATAAATGATATATGAAATATTTGGTGTGTTATTATTTGTTATAATTATTTGTAGTATTTTATGAAATAGTAGAAATAATAATATTTGACAAAAGGGGTTTAATTGGAGTTAATAGGAATTAGGAAGGATTAATGAGAAATTAAAAGGGGTTTTAGTGTGAGAGTAAAGAGTAAAAAGAAGTTACTTTTGAGGAGGGAGAGAATTAGTCAGTAAAGGAAAGAAAGAAAAGGAATACGTATCAGAGAAAAGAAACAGACTTTTGGGAAGAGAGAAGAGTAGAGCCAAGAGCCAAGGGGAGATTGCTAGGATTGCTGTAGCTTTTGTTTAATTCATCTAATCAGGTAAGGGTGGGTTTGTGATTCAATTGTTAATATATACATGTATATTTTCATGAATTTGGATTGAAATTTGTTGTTCTGGTTTAGGTTTCAAAACTTGATGAAATGCCTAAAGTTGTTGAATTATATTGTTAATTGTGTTTCTATGAGTTGTTTTGGTGCCTGGAATAAGTATTGAACCCATAACTTTAATCTAAAATCATTTTGGGTGATTGGGGAATCAAAAATGGGGTTTTTGGATGAAAAAGGGTTAGAAATCGTAAGTTATAATTCTGCCCAGATGAGCACTCGCTCAAGCGAGATACCTTTCGCTCAAGCGAGCGACTCTTTGCCACGCCCAGTCTGAAACTTTGGCCACTCGCTTAAGCGAGCCACGAGCGAACCTCGAGCGAGCGAAATCCCAACTTTCGTCATTTGCGTCGCTCAAGCGAAATTCCCGTCGCTCAAGCGAAATTTGCCCAGAACCTGTTGTTGGAGAGCGTCGCTCAAGCGAACGCCAAGCGAGCTGTAAGCGAACCAAAACCAAACTTACGTGAATTGACTCGCTCAAGCGAGATTCTGCTCGCTTAAGCGAGATAGGTCCTGTGCGACCATTTTATGTGATTTTTCTAAGGTGTTCTAAACCCAAACCTAAGCTTTCTGAGTGGTTTGTTGGATTTTTAGAGAATTTTTGGAGTGATAAAATTGTAGATTGGAGATGTTTATGATGCATATATGGATGAATCTTATATGAAATGAAATGAATTATACTATGCTAAGTTTGCAATCATTCATGGTGTTGTGGTGTGGTTGAGTCTAGTTGGGGAGGTGTCCTAGTTGGTGTTGTCGTTGGTTGCATGGTGAAAATGCACCACTATTTTGTCGTATGGTTGTATGTAGATATACCCCTTGAGTCTCATAACTCATTTGCATTGGTGGGGGCTCATGCCCTGGAATGTTTATACATTCAACTGGTGAGGGCTCATGCCCTGGAATGCTAGTCATTCACTTTGGTGAGGGCTTATGCCCTGGGATGCTTTAACCATCCAATTTGGTGGGGGCTTATGCCCCGGAATGCTTAGCATTCAACGCGCGTAGTTGGTGTAACGCCCTCTTTAATTATTTAATTATTTTATTAGAGAATATAGTATATTATTATATATTATATGATTTTTGATGATTTTGTGACGTGGTAATGATGTGTGACGTGATGATTATTTTATTGTTTAATAAAATAATATATGTGGTGTTTATATGAATATTTATATGAAAAATATAGAGATTTGTTATGAAAATATATTATTTTGAGAAGTGGGGCTATTTTAACAAATAGGAAGAGTTGTGAGGGTTGAATTAGAATTAGAAAGATTGAGAGGGAGTATTTAAGAGAAGTAGGTTAAGAGAAAACACTTTTTAGAAAACGCGTACAGACAATTGGGAAAAGAGAGAAAACGGTTCAAGAGGAAGAGGAAGAGCTAGGCTGCAAATTCTGCAATTTTTCCAGGTAAGGGTGAGCCTAACTCCAGTAATATTAATAGTATTTCATCTGTTTATGATTGGCTTAAGAATTGGGAAGAATTGGGATGAGTTTCATAAGTTAGGGTTTGATGAATTTAATGAATTGGGTGTGAGATTGTGTTGCATTGGTGTAGAAACGTGTTACAGAACCTAGATTAATCCCTATAACAACATTGCTGATGAATTAGAAGCCTAACTTGAGAGATTTGAGATGTTTTGGTGAGAATTGGAGTGAACCCGTAGTGGTTCTGAGATCGCTCGCCTGTGGCGAGTGACTACTCGCCGTGGCGAGTACAGCCCTATCGCTCGCGAGGCGAGCTTGACCCTTAAACTTAGGATTTTTGCCAAACTTTAGATGGTTTTGAGTGCCCTTGTATTTATAGAGATGACCTGTGAAGTTGGTTTGGTCAAATTGGATTTAGAGAGCTTAAAAATGAGGATTTTTGGTGAAAATGTCAAAGAGGCCGAAGCACCCAGAATTTCTCGCCTCCAGTTCGCTCCCAACTCGCCTTTGGCGAGCAACCCTTTGTGAGCACTCGCCTGTGGCGAGCAGATCACTCGCCATGGCGAGTTAGTGCGGTTCTGGGCTGATGTTCCGTTTTGCGATCTGTTTCGCATAGGACCTTGAGAGAATACTTTTGGGTAGTGTTAGAGGTGTTCCATAGCCTGAGATGGAGTCTGTAAGAAGGATTAAAGATGCACCCTTGTGTTGATGCCAAGTGATGAATTATTTATAATTTAAATGACTTGTAACATGATGTTATGTGACTATGATGATGTCTATGTATTGTGATATGTATGATTAATGAGATGAGCTTCTGCGATGTATTATTCACAGCTGCATGTGTCAGTCTGATTTAATTAATGATGTTTGAGACGTGTGATAACTTGATTAAGTCATTAAGAATCGAGTCCATGCATTTGCATAACTATGAGACGGTGGAGCTTTATGCTCAAAGCGACGGTGGAGCTTTTGCTCAAAGCGACGGTGAAGCATATTAATGCTTATATATATGGTACCACATGCATGATGTCAAGATGTTAAGAGTTGCATTAGTTGAGTCAATTTGTTGACACTTTATGAGACGATTGTTTTGAGACGTTGATGTGTTTGTTTAAGATGTTGATTATGATGTTAACCTTGTATGTTAATATGTGAAGCATGTGATAAGTTATGATGTTACTCATAAATATTTGATTTATGTATTAATATTTCTGTTGTGAATCTCACCCCTTCTGCTGGAATTGCCGCCTTGTGGGCAAGTGCAGGTACCCAGTCTTAGATGCGCAGATGTGAGGAGTCTTGTGCGACGTAGGATTGCTCTGATACGTAACGGGATGGGGTCTTAATTAGAGTCTATTCCTTTATGTATCATGCTTGAACTATTTAATGATTTTTAGTATTTTGATGAATTTATGAGACGTTTATGAGACCTTTTTGAAGGATATTTTATTATGATTCCGCTGCTATACATTTAATTATTTATGCGAAGGACTAACTAATATTTATTTGTTTTAAAGAATTTGTTGTAAAGAAATGTGACACTCCTTTGTGATGTTACTCTGATACATGTTTATTTTAATGAAATTTTTAAGTCGGGAAATTGGGGTGTTACAATACCACATTTGCATAATGCATTAGTCGTTAATGGAGTCTTGCATTAGAAGTTTTAGGTGTGACTTGTTGTTGGTGAGGTGTCACCACAAGTGGCGTTGTTGTCGGTGTTGTTATTTAAGGTGAATCTAAAATTATATTGTTGAAATGTTAATGAAGATTGCTGATGATTATGGTGATGATGAATGTTCTTGTTGTTGTTGTTTTTCAATACAACTTTATGAATTATATATTTATATATTTCTTTTGTTTTGTGAACTCACCCCTTCTGCTGGAATTGCCGCCTCGTGGGCAAGTGCAGGTAGCGATGGATAGATAGGAGTTGGCACGTTGTGTCGTAGGCTCTGATACGTAACGGGATGGGATTTAATGTTTTACAATTTCATTCCTTTATGTATCATTTTTACTTGGAGAATTGTTGAATATTTATTTGAATAATGTTGGAGAATATTTTATTATGGTGAGGCCTTTGTGCCGGATATGTTGATGTATAAGAAATTTTGAGATGATTTTATAATGATTATTCCGCTGCAGAATTCTACAAAAGATTAATGTTGTTGATGTTTATTTAAATGGTTTTACTTTCTATTTAAATAAATATTTAAATGTTGTGTGACATGCCCGTTTTTGGTGAACTCTGATGTTTTACATTATTTTTACGTTGATTTGGGAAACGGGGTGTTACACTTAGCGTAGCATGCAATACAAGTATGTAGTGTTGAGTGGTAGTGCAGAGCTTTGACTTTTGTCCAAAGATTTGACCGGTAGTGTAGAGCTTTAACTTGGTGCATATGCAATACTTCCCCTATACTTAGAATTTCCGGCATACTTAAATACACATTTAGAGAATCGTAATTGTTATCAAACGTGCTTTGCACATTGCTTTGTTGTCATCAAAACTTTAAGGGCTTTGGTTTATTAACCAATTATGGTCTAACACACTTACCTCTCTAAAATGAGTATTCTTCAACAACCTCTGCAATATGAGTATTGTCCCTCCAAACAAGCCTTTAAGCAAAGATTTGTTTGCCACTAATAGAATGATCACAACATTTTGTTTGTATCTGAGTGATACAAAGTCAGAGCTTTGGGGTATTACTCACTTTGAGAGGATATTACGATTCATTCATATATGAAAGAAATTATTCAACTACAACTTTTTTTATTTACATCAAAATCTAATGACTATTAACTAAGGATTTTCATTTAATTTCTATATCTGAAGTTCATGTTTTTTTCTACAGATTAAATGATTGTTTGAAATTTCTTTTTTCTTTTGCTCTTTTCTTGGATGTTCCGTATAACCATATCACGAGTGCATTTTTTTCATATTGAAATTGATACCAGCATATGGTTTCCTCCTTTTAATATGGTTGAGTTGGACACTAAATCTTTTTGCATTCAGCTATAAACCCTAAACTATATAGTCATTAGTAGTCTAACAACCTTAGACATTGCTTGATCTTCACAATTGTTCTGCATTTTTCCTCTTGATCATGTGACAATGTTCCAGTCTTTTGAGCATTACTGTTCCATCAACAATTCCTTCACTCTAGATACTGATGATTTAGTAATCCCAATAAACTATATGTTGTAAAGGGATGTTGGAGCTTTAGAATGAGACAATAGTTTGTATGAAATATCCTTTGTGGATTTGTACGATGTTACGGTGATAACGTGCTCCAAGATTGTACCAAATGTAAGAATGATACAACTCATAGATTCCAATAGGTATTCAGATTATATTTTTGCTTCAAAAATTATGTCTTTGATTTTTAGTGTAATCATATCTTGATATATTCGAACGATGTTCAACTCATTTGTTAAGTGCTTAATCAGTTTGATTAATACTTGGACATAATTATCAAGACTTGGGCTTAATGAACAAATTATGTAGTAATTATCAAGACTTGGGCTTAATAGCATGCATAACACCCATAATTTATGAATGTAAAGCATAAGATATTCGATACACGGAAGAATGGGCTGATGCCACATCATTTCTTGATTCTAGGAGATTTATTAGGATGAATCATCAAAGAAAAAACTATCAGAATAGAAAATTTAGACAAGTTGGGAGTGGCATCGATATTTGATAGATTTGAAGTTGTTAGTTTTTGTTTTGAGGAAGTTTGATTAGGTTGCTAGAAAATTTGATGATGTTTATTGTTTTTTCAATATTATTTAGCACATGTTAAAGCACCTAGAAATCATTGATCTTAGGGTTCCTCAAAGTGTCTTGTGTGTCAAGTTTCCTATGGTATGGCAAAAACCTTCATTTCTAAAAGGCTTTATTCGATTCGAAATATCTTGAATCATATCATTCTTTTTCTCTGGTCTTGGCCTTGTGTGTTCATGACATTTTGATTAGATTCACAATCTTTTGATTTGTATCATGACTGAATCGATTCACAAATTGTTGAATCGTATCATGTTTTCTCTATGGTCTTGTGTTTTGTCTTGTTGAATCGTATCACTGTTCTTTGATTCGTATAAATCTTCATTTGGGTTACTATGATTTGATTCACAATTTGCTTGAATCGTATCAACCTTCATAGCTCTAGATCTGTTTTACACATGTCTAAATCGAATTATACATTATCTGAATCGAATCACAACGTTGTTTTTGCCTAAAATATTTCACTTATCACCCCTTTCTATATATGGCTATACTCATACCACTTCCTATTTACAGAAGCAATTGCAAGTAACATTCTAGAGTCTCCAAACCTCTATCTCCACTTGTTCTTCAGATTAAACACTAAGATTCTTTGTGGATTTTGAGTCATAGATTGCTAGGGTGTTATAGGGATTGTATATTGGTTTATTCAAGTAACTTGGTTGGGAATCAAGGGTCCAAAGGTAAAATAGTGATTTCTTTCCACCTCTAAGGTGAAGTGTGGGGGTCTTTCCAATCTTCTCAAGTTCAAGGGAATCCAAGCTCCGGACATAGAAAAGAAGAATTCAAGGTGAAAGAATTCCAAAGATTGCATGGGAGTTTGAGTTTCAAAGACATAGAGAATCTCAAATTTCAAGGTTTACTTGAATATTGGTGGTATTGTGGTTGCTTAGGATTGAAGATTAAGGTTATCAAGGGAGTACTTTGTAATCATAACAATTTGTAAACATTTGTCAACAATAATGGAAGTCCTTGATAGAGACGTATTATATCTAGAAGAGTAGACGTACGCCGAAGTGAGGAGTAAAGGGGGAACTACTATAAAAATTTCAGTGTTCTTCTCTTCCCCATTCTTTTAGATTTTTGCTTTATTAATTGTATAATGTTTGTAGCTATTTAATTTGATTGTGATTAATTTTCATCATTAACTTAATCTTAATTCATTGAATTAAGATTCTTTTCAAAATCAATTTTATCACAATTAAACCTCAATTAAGTTTCAAATCATTAATTCATATACTTTGCATTCCTTAGTGTTAGTTTAGTTTATTGCAATTAGGTTTGGTTTGAGCTTTGTCTAGTTTTGTAAATTGTACATTTGATTATTGATATTTGATGTGCTTAATAAGATTCAATGTTTGAATCTCTCAATTCAATATTGAATCTTAGTGTATTAATCATTATCTTACTTTGTGTTGTCGTTGTTGTGCACGAATCCGAAAAGCCATACGTTTTCTATTCACGCTTTCAAAAACTCTTTTAAAATTTGAAAAACATTATTCACCCCCATCAAGCACACCTTCTTATTCGCCATGTAGACCAACAAGTGGCATTAGGAGCCTGGTCTCTTCACTAACGGTTAACTAAAGGAAGAGTCGATATGGCGAGTAAAGAGCCTATGGGGCGTACAATAGAGCACCAATTTTTTACGGTGAAAACTATGACTATTGGAAAGAATTCTTGAGTGTCCATATCCAATTGGTTGATAGGATGTTTGGGACGTCGTGACCAATGGGTGGTTTGAACCACACATTGTTGTTGACAACGTCGTGCAAAACAAACCTAAGGACGATTGAACCGATGATGACAAAAAGAAGGTATAATATAAAGGCAAGAAACATACTTATTTCCTCTCTTGGAGTGAATGAGTATCACTCGGTTTCACATTGTAAAACCTCTACAGTAATGTGTGATGCTTTGAAAACTTTCCATGAGGGTACCGAAGACGTCAAACAATCAAAGATCAATACTCTCATATAACAATATGAACTCTTTCACATGGAAGATGGTAAATTCATCTTTTTCATGCAAATGAGGTTCACACATATTGTTAACAAATTGCAAAACATAGGAAAAGACATCTCAAACCAAGATTGTACTAGAAAAGTATTGAGATGCATGACTAGAGATTGGCAACCCATGGTCACCGCAATATAGGAATCTCAAAACCTTAACACACGTGGAATTACCACCCTATTTAGAAAACGTAATGAACACGAGATCCTACGGCTGAAATCTAGTGAGGAAGATCTCAAGAAAAGGGAAAAGAAATCAGTTCTGTTGAAAGCCTCCTCGTCCAAGGCAAACTTATCAAACAATGGAGATAGTGACTCCAGTGAAGACTCGCCAAGTGAAGAAGAAATGGGGTTGTTTGTAAGGCGTTCTAATCGTTACATTCAAAGGAATGGGTTAAGACGTAGTGACAGGAATTTGGTGAACTCTAAGAAGACGCAAATCAAAGAGAGGCTAGTAAAGAGGAGAAAGGTCCAAGTTGCTTTGGATGTGGTAAAATCGGTCACTTAAAGAGTGAATGTCCGAATCTAATTAAGACAAGAGGCAAATCCAACTCATCCGAGAAATCAAGTGGAAGAAGAGCTTACATAGCGTGGGAAGATGAGAAAACATCCTCTACACGAAGTGATTCCGAAAATAAAAAGCAACTTGAAGTTAGTGACTCTGACTCCAACTTAAATCCATCATATAATGAATTGCAAAATGTTCTTATAGAAATTCATGGTGATGCTATGAATGATTTTCAAAAGATTGGCACCAAAAAGAGAACTATTATTAAATTATAAGCCAAATTTATAAAAATAAAGGAAGATTTTGAAATTTTCAAAAAGGAGCATGCATCTCTAAAAAATGATCTGCTAACAAAAGAAAATGAACATTCATGTCATTTGGATCCACAATATATCAGGAACTGCACTTAAGTTCAGTTGAACCAACTACAGGATAACTGCCAAACGGTAGTTAGCTGTAGTTGGGGTAAAATGGTATTTTCCAGGTGTGTCATAACATTTTTTAAAGTGAGAACAACAATTTACATATAAATTTGGTGGAACAAATATAAATCGTGAGAACAACAATTTACATATAAATTTGGTGGAACAAATATAAATCGCAAATGGAAGAGTGTTGAAAATATGTTTAAAGAGAAAAGCCATGGCCACTTAAGGAATGTAAAAGCGAAAGTAGATCGGTTTCAAGTGAATTGTTATTCCAATATCGCGGAGGGTCATTCAGGCAACTGACACGGCGTGTACGGCAGCGTGCGGTGACTCGAAAACAGCAAAACATTTGTTTTTGGGTTGTGATATTTACAGTTCTCTTTGGTCTCTAGTATTACATTGGTCAGGGATTTCATCGGTTTTTGCAGGCCAGATTCGACATCATTTTTTGCAGTTTATTCATATGTCTGGTTTGCCTAGATTTACACATCTTCCTCTCAGGGTAATTCGGTTTGCTTATGTTTGGGTGATATGGAAGGAAAGGAACAACCACGTGTTCAATAATGCGGCCTCTAACCCTTCTGTTCTCTTGGAAAAAGTTAAACTAAATTCGTTCTTTTGGTTGAAATTTCAACAGGTTGCTTTTAGTTACGGTTATCATGATTGGTGGAAACATCCTCTTTTATGTAGGGGTGTCCACTAGATTACTTTTGTTTTTTGTTGGTGCTTTCTTCAATTTAACACATCCTCTGTAAATACTATTGGGTGCTTCACTCTCTGCACACCTTGTGCAGGGTGATTCACCATTGTTAATATATATCATTTTAGTTTGTTAAAAAAAAATATCAAACGAGAAAAATTGAATTTAATTTAATTTATACACTTTTGAAACAAATCGAAAATTAAAAAAATAAAACAATTCATTTTGAACAACAAAGGAGGATTAATCAAGTGCAAGTGTGCAACAGAGCTCTGAATAGTTCTGTTGCTAGCATTTTTCTAAATATTAATCTGAAATTGCCTATAGCAAGTATTCCGTCGTTCCATAATAAATGATATATATAATTCTAAGCAAAGAAAATTGTATGTTATTTAACATTATCAATGAATCATTCATGTTTTTCTATTGCACCCTTTGTTCCTTCTCTTTTTCCAACTCTTCAAATATCTCTTTCTCATACTATTCATGAAGGGTAGTTTTGTAAAGTAAATCACAATTTTCCTTTTCAGTATTTTCTATTGTACCCTTTGTTACCTTCTCTTTTTCCAACTCTTCAAATATCTCTTTCTCATACCATTCATGAAGGGTAGTTTTGTAAAGTAAATCACAATTTTCCTTTTCAGAATAGTTTTGTAAAGTAAAATCACAATTTCCCTTTTCCATACAAAAGTAACTATTTTTCTTATATATGCTTTAGGACGAATGAAGTATCTTTAAATATGATTTTTCACATACACAAACGTGAAAGTGTTCCAACACCTGACTGGTCAACGTCTCCACATAACAAAGGTAAGCACGAAAACAACAGTCAATAGCATTCCTGCATATTTGATCCATTGATCAACTCGATTTCGTCTCTCAATTAGTCTCAGAACTCTGTTTGATATGCCCACTGTATTGAGGACGTCCAAAGCCTTTCGGTGAGCACTCTGCACAAAGATAACCCGAAAAAATATATTTTCAAAAACAGTATGAATGGATTAACAATGCTTAACTATTACCACTAGTCTAAACAAACTTTGAAACAGTATGGAAAATATCGGTGAATTCACATCGTGAGTGTAACCGATAATCAACTTTAAAACAGGTTCCTAAAGTTGCTTCATTCCTCTGCACAGCAATAGAGTCTTTCATTTTACTTAAATTACACTGTTTTGAATCAAAGAATAAAAATTACAACTAAAAGCATCAAGCATAGCTTGATACAATAATGCAAATTTAAATGCACAACAAATGCAGGAAATGATGTAATTCCTTTAGAATACACTACAGTGTGTTACCTAAAATGGATTGTTCGGTGCAATGACCTGATTAGGATTTATTAATTATCCCTTAATACAAGTAGCTAGGTTTCTTTAACTCTTGGAAACGAGACAAGATTTAAATGTTTAATAGGTCAACAATTGGAACAATGGAAGGATTTAGAAGTGTGCAGGAGAAACAGGGAAACAAAATTAAAAGGTACGTTTACTCTGTGAAAACATAAAATGTGTTAATTTTATATGTTAACAAAGAAATTAGACTCTTGGAGTAACAACTCTGCAGTTCTAGAAACAGTGAAAATATCAAAATAACTATTTTCATTATTTTTGGAAATGCATTATTCCTAGCTAGCATATTATCTTCTCTCCATCACAATTACTCGCATCAAACATCTCTCTCTTTCTTATTAACAAGGTAAAATGAACACGCATTCAAGAAAATGAAAACAAAAAATGTTTTCACAAAGTAAACAGGCCCAAATACTTCAAACATTTAAAATTTGAACTGATAAAACCAGTTTTGTTGAAATTCTGCTATGCTACCGCACTGCTTTTTTGACATGAGTACACTGATGGGCATATTGCAGACAATTGTGGATTGTTCATTAATATTTGTTCATTCTCTGTAAAAGGTATTCTATTACGACCAATAAAATAAATAGACCAATAATAAAAAGTGTATTTAAAACAGTGTTTTGTTCTTCTTAGAGATAAATCCTAACTCTTAGCCTCAGCGTTTGTTGTGACATCTGGTTATTGAGTATATTATAAGTCAACAAAAGAAAGCAACAGAAAAAGTACCTTCAAGCGTTCCCTTTGACCATGTATTGAAGAAAGAATAGCCTCCCCAAGTGCATTAGCATTTTCCAGCTCCTTGGAAGAACTACGAACTGATTGCATTGCTTGTGCGTCGTCATCGAAAATTCGCAAAACGTGAGATGAATCCCCATTCTAGAATTGCAAACAAGGTTGTTAGCAAGTTGAGAGGGAAATATACACAGCGAGCAATCAGATGGAGCAGATAGCAATGACATACCATTCGTCCCAGCAGTTCTGCTCTCTCTTTAGCTTCTCTACTCCGTTTCTGACTCCTTGAGTTATATTTATCCAAACATTCTTTCAGTGATTCAGCCTCTTCAGCTATTTGTTCCACCTTTCTGCTCAAGAAAACATAACTCCCCATCTTTAAGTACAAATATAACAAATCAGCGACAACATATATATAATATATTATAATTTAAACGAAACATCAACAAATAAATTAATAACAATTAGATAAGCCAAATAGATTTTTTGTTCAATAGAAGTAAACAAGTTCATAAAGCAATGAAATTATTACATGTTAATATTTCATCATATATTATTATTTATTTAAAGGAAAGGAGATAGTTGTTTGCAACAAGAAAACCAAAACTACGTAGAGTCCTGATATTGAATTTATGAACAAGGTTGGAACAAAATGAAGAAGCAGTGACAGATACTAAGATACCAAAACCATGCACACATTTTACTCGGTTCTTACTTACCTTAACGTTGACAACTGACAAATCTCTCTTTCTACCACATAGCTGAATCAATTGACAAACTAATGGTTTCCCACTCAGTGCATATGTAACACCCATCTTTGTTAACAATAACAATCAGTGTGTTAAATTTTTCAGATTTTATTCCTCTAAAACGAGTCTTTAATTTAAGCGAATAATAAGGAATCTCAACTATCGATCTAAAAAACCAACAAATAATATCACATCTACTGATCTACACATAACATATCAATAAGAATCAATAAAAGAAACCAAGCAACAAAGAAACATTGCAAAAAGTTAACTTAAAAAACAAAACCTCCCTCACATAACAAGACACACGTTTTTTTAAAACCAAAGGTATCCTGCGTGCGCAACTGCGGCCCCTCATGTAACTGAGATCCATTTAAGGGATTGATATCTCCTAACAAATGTTTATCCATAGGCAGAGTCAGGATCGTCGAACCCTGGACTAAATGGTTAACCAGACAAGACACATTTACCACTACATTTCCTCAACAAATTTAATCAACTTTAAGATGCACCTAATTTCTCGTATAGCACACTAAAACCTTTCGAATTCTCCACTAAATCGCAAATCATCAATAAACCAACTAACTATCCCATACAAATTTTATTTCATCTTCCAAACAATATGAATAAACTCAATTCGACATTATAACAACACTAAGCATACCTTCTATACGAAATTGAGATTCAATCCCTAAGTTCATTTCAAAAACAAAACCTATCAACATTCTTTCATATTCAAAATGCACAATTCAGAAACTCAATGAAATCAATCACAGAAACAAACTATATAAACTTAACAACAAAACAAATCGTTATACATACAAACACAATTCACAGCAACAAATTCAACAAAATTAGAATCAGAATCAACGCAATTTCAATTTGTTCACCTTTTCCAAAGATCACGTTGAGGTTTGGCTGCGACCGAACGCCAAAGACGATCCATCTCAATGCAGAGGGATTGGATCTGGTTGATATCTCTCTTCACGGCAAAGAAAAGCTCCGAATCAACACCAGCGACGGCGGCGGAGGTAGAGGTGGAATGTTCGAGACGCTCGAGACGTTCGAGGCCGTCGCGACAACGAAGTAATAGCTTCTTCGCGTTTTGGTGTACTTCTGAGAGCGTTCCTCCGCCTCCTCCTACTTCCATGGTAATGACGGCGACGGTGGTGGTGGATTCTGAGTGTCTCTCCGGCGAAAATAAAGGTTTGTAAAACGCGGTTACGTAAGGTGAGATTCGAATTTGGTTGAGTCGTAAATAAAAGTGAAAAAACTTGTAAAATGATGTAATAATTTCTATACTAGGAAGAAAAGCTAACAAAGTTTCAAAATGTTACGATTTTGGCATTTTTATCCCTAGGGTAATTTGGTTTACCCCCTAGAAAAAATAAACTTGAACATACCTCTGAGATAGCTGACTGTGTAAATTAGCTTATATGATACGCTGACTGTGCATTAATTAATGAGGTGGCACTTTGACTTGCCTTTTTTTATTTCTTTTCCAATTTTTTTAATTTCATTTGAATTTCCTTTATTAAAAAATTAATTTAATAAATTTAAAACACTAAATTAAACTATTATTTTTCTTCTTTTTCGCCTCTTTCTTCCCGGCTTTCTTTCCTTTTCCAGAATCATCCCTCTATTCTCTTCTCTTTTCTCCCTTCCTTCTTATCTTATTTTTTCTCCATTCTCTCTTCTCTCTTCTCTTAGCCCCACTCTTTATGTTCCCTTCTCTTCTCTTCTCTCTTTTTTATTCAATAAATTCCAATCCATCCAGCCACCTCACAACCACCGTCCACCGCAAGTCACGCCACTTCCATGTCTGAGACTCTCCGGTGCCACACATCCACTTTCCTCACCCAACTCTCGCTTACCCAACCACACATCCACCATCTTTCAGATGTGGAAAAATAACCCATGTTGAAGGTTGTGAACTATGATTTTTGCTTGAACCTATCTGACATGAATTTATGCTTGAATCCGTTTTACTCAACAAAATTATAGGAGAAAATGATTTTGAAGAAGATGAAGAATGGAGAAAATGATTTTGACAGTGAATGAATATCAAGAGATTTTGTTTTGCTTGATGATGATGCTCATGATGAAAAAGATTTTCGAAATTCGAGTCTCAATTGATGACAGATTAGGATGAGAAATTTTGGCAATATGAGATTAGGGATTCATGAATGATGAAGTTTATTGCTATGAATATGAGGAATTTTTAATATTTTTTGTTATTTAAAATTAGTTTTTGGTTAAGAACTCATATTGTAAGAAGAAGATGAATGTTTGTGTTTGAGATTTAGAGAAGAAGATGAATGTGTTAAAGGTTCATGAAGTTGATGAAGGAGGAGAGAGATGATGGAAATTGATGAGAATTTGAAAGCAAGAACACCGAGGGAAGAAGAGAGAAGAGGATGGATCGATGGATGAGAAAGAAAAAGAATTGGAATTTTTAGGGGTACTTTAGGTATTTCACATCTTTAATATTATTTTTTGTAAAAAAATTTATTATGTGTGCCATGTAGAAATTAAAAAAAATCAAAAAACTAAATAAATACCCGGTTAGCAAGCCACATCATCTCATTTATCCAGTCATATGGTCTTAGGGGGTAAACCAAAAAATCTTTAAATTACAAGGGGAAATCTCCAAGTCTTTTTTTCCTAGGGGGGTAAACCAAATGACCCCATATAGCAATGGGGGTAAAAGACATTTAACCCTAAAATTAATTACAATTTTGGCCCATTTCGTCTCAAAATTGTTGAGAAGACGCCACGTGTCCCAAAAAATGGGTTATAATCACAACTTTTTAAGAAGATAATGGGTTATAATCTCATGAGCTATATTATGAAGCTCCTGAGATTGTTCTTCGACAGACTTATCATCTGTCATCTTATAGTTAAGGTACCGGCTCACATCAAATTTTTTTGAGTCAACCTCTTCAGTATTGTATTTATTCTGAAGAGCATCCCAAACATCCTTAGCAGTCTTGTGGATAAGGTGTTGATCGTACAGATGATCCGCAAGACCGTTCAAAATGAAATTCTTGCACAGATAATCATTTTCTTTCCATATGAGTATATCTTTTTCAGCCTGTTTCACCTTTTCAGCATATTCAACAGTAAGTCTTTCCAACTCAGCATTTTTAGTAGGAACAGAAGCATCTGTATCCATTGTTGTCTTACCGTTACTAGTCGATCCCATAGGAATCGACATCACTGGTATCACAGGTATGTCCTCCTTCAAGACGTGGGCAATGATAGGTCCGCAAGTGTACGGAAATATCTGTTTTAGTATAAAAGGTTGTCGAATCCACAGAGACCAATGTCAACTACCGTAATTAATTGTTACGTTGTTTATCTAAGGCGATTCTAAATTATGTGGGTGAAAAACTGAGAAATTAAATAGGTTTGATTAACTAATTAATAAACGAGTGCCCGGAACATAGTTTACGTCGACCGTTGATATCAGCTGAGTAGCGTTTAGTTTTATAGTAAGAAAATATTTTCGCACGTAAAAGGATTAAATTAAAAAGCGGTTGCTTCGCTTTCACGATCGCGACAAAAAAATTCTGACTTTATAATCTATTCGACCGCTTTCGCGTGTTCGCCTTATAACGTCAAAATTCCTTTTATTTCAAAATAATCCAGTTTTGTTTGAAAAGTTATTTTTAGAATAATTTCAATTTAAAGAAATCGGTATGCTTTCGCAATACTAAATCCATATTTTAAACTCACAGTCATCAGCTTTCGCGTGTATGACTTAGCGTTTAAAATAGCGTTTTTGAAAATTAAGAATGTCAAAATTATTTTAAGAAAATGCTATCGCTGAATTACTAAAATAATTCCTGATTATTCTACAGACAGATATGAGTTTCGTTCTTTCGATAAGAAACAGATACCATGCTTTTTCAGTTTTCACTGTAAAAATTCATCGTTTAAAATCAGAATAATCAGACATAAAAATAAATCCTGCTATAAAATTCAATCATACTTTTCAGCTGAATATCGTTGGTACGACTGTTTCTACATTCCGGACATTTTATAGAATTACTCAGACATGGTAGCTACATTAAACAAGCTACTGTTCATGCTGTGCATTTCAATCAAAACAGAAAAGCAAAAGAGCATAGGTAGTAATAAATAAAGGAAACAAAATAAACAGAACCTGTAACAAGATGAACACTTCAATTGAATATAGCTCCACTGCTGCAAACAATTTGAATAAATGTGGAGCTAAAGCTTGATATAAACAGCACGCGCAACAAGCAACACAAGTAAACAGCAACAACAAAAAAGTAAACAACTCGGAGACAATAATTTAATGGAAAGGTACTGATTATTGAATTGAATTGAAATTGAAAAGTGACAATGTACTTGGTAACAAGTTTGAATCAAAAATTGTAGACTAAAAAGCAATGCAGATTACAAAGAAAACTGTTTCTGTAAGTCTAATGCTTTCTAAACTTTCCCCCCTTTTTCACTCTTCTTTGGACCTATTTATAGGCCAAGCCTGCTCTCAAACGTGTTCTGGTCGTGCACTGCAGATGGAGAAAGTGGGAGGGAAACTGGGCAAAACTGCTCTGAATCGTGGGGGAGACTGATTCTCCCGGACCCGTGACGGGCGTCACAGGGTGTGACGGTCTGCACGTCACGGGTGCTGACGGCCCGAGATGCTGGTGACGGGTCGGTTGTGTTGAAGGGTGACGGTCAACCCGTCACAGAGTGTGACGCCCGTCACCCTGAAGCTGGAATTTCAGGACTTGCTTATTTCTTCGTTTTTCTCGCCGAATTTCGCCGTTTCTACGCATGGAAGCCTCTATTGTTGTGTACCTGAATCATAACCAAACAACCAGCATAACATAGGCAAAAACAAGAGAATCTAAGCCTGAACAAGCCTGAACTACACACAAAACGAGCTGAAATAGTGTTGTATTTTGCATGTTATCAGGCAACTTTTTTCGTAGTTAGAAAAAACAACATAACGCATATAGAGTTCTCTGGTTCGGGTGGATTTTCATGGTTTAAAGTCTTTTTCTCTTCTTTTGTTTATTTTTTCTAACTTTTGAACAATTTCTTTACAAAACTCGACTAAAATACACATAAATTGATTAATTTACTTTAAAAAGGATTTAAAAGTTGACTAAAAAATCTATACGATTTCTTGTCATCTTCCAGGTACTCGTCACTTATGTAAGGATATATCTCTCTCTCAGGAACCACTTAACAGTAGGGACCCACCCTCCAGGTAGCCGAATTCCCTAATCATTTGGAGCCCAACCTTTTTAGGATTGGAGAACAAGTTGTTGTTTTCGTATTAAAAATCTACCGAACGAATTTACCGGGTTGAGTCACGACCAGGTCGATTTCTTTAAGACGTTTCGCGGCACTACCCAAGTTTGTGCAAGGTAGACTAACAACCGCGTCGCCTCCAGGATAAAACAGCCCAGATCATTGTTACGATTACGCACTGCAAAATATGTAATCGTTTGAGAATATACACCTCAAAATACGGTTTAATCGTTCGATTAAAAACCACTCGAATATGGTACGTAACCACTCTTATCGAAATCGAAGGGACAGAAAGGAGTAGAAGCAGAAGAATGACTCGTTAACACAAGTCGAAGGGAAAAGAGAGGAAAGGCACAGGAAGCATCAACTGTGAATTTCGGTGTGAAGAATGAGTGGGGCGAGCTCTCCTTTTATAGGCAGAGTTCGTAACAAAAAAAGGAGTGACTTGGGGATCAAGTCGGCTTGATCCTCAAGTAACCACATTTTTGTTTCTTAATTGGATATATCCGAAAACTTCTGGATACGCGTTTTAGATCAGGTCGGGTCGTAACAACTTTATCTGTTACGCGTAGCGCTTTCGGATAATGATAAAAATAATTAATTAATTAATTTAACATTTTCAAGTGACAAAAAATATATGTCATTTTTACCCACGACCCAAGCCAAAGCCCCGCCCGACAAAACCCGGTCGGTCGGACGGACGTCGGCGTCGTCGCGCGTGTGATATATTACTTTTTGTAAGCATTCACCCGTTCACAAAAGTGGGTACCCCAAGGGCACACTCTTGGAGGTCACTCTTCCCTTATATAAAAACTTACTAGTTGGGGTGGCTCACCAATGTGGGACATTTTTAAGTCACACACACTTAGTTCTTACATTGTGTTTTTCTATCCAATTTCTCACTAGATTTAACTAGTGTTTCAACAATCCCCCACTTGACTTTAAAATGGTTTCAAGAAATAACGTAAAACGTTTCCATAAGATTTGCTAATAAACGAAGGTGTCGCCAACAACTTGAACCTTTGCATAGTGGAAGGTATTCCGATTTAACAAGAGTTGCTTACAGCATTGAACTCTATCTTAGACATAGAATCCACACACAAACCCTTTCATAGGTGTATTCTAAAAGCCCGTGCGTTTTTAAGGCCATGCACGTGTATCCTGGTTTTAACGATTGCTCTAGGAATTCTACCTCGAAATTCCATAGGACCGGCTTAAGTTCCACATTCGTATAGGTGAGTCTATCAAGGATGTAGCTGTGTACCCCACTCAACATAGAGTATAAATCTCATTAAGAGTTGCTATTAACTCATCCTCCTTTCGCTGCAGGATCATGCTTTCTATATTTTTTCTCTCATAGCATGTTCTATCACTTCATGACTTGTTTTTACCCATTGAACCTAAGTCTTGGGATCTCTAGTCATGTAGGTCGGGTTACCATCTGTAACGCCCTCTCTAATTATTTAATTATTTTATTAGATGATATGGTATATGTTTATATATTATATGGGTTTTGATGATTATGTGACGTATTTGTGACGTGTGACGTGTTATTATTTTATTGTTTAATAAAATAATATAAGTGATGTTTATATGAATATTTATTTGGTAAATAAAGAGATTTGTTAGAAAAATAGAATTTTAAGAGATGGGGTTATATTTATAAATAAGAAGAGTTTTGAGGGCTGATATAGGATAAGATAAGTTGGGAGGGAGTATATAAGAGAAGTAGGTTAAGAGAAAACATTTTTTAGAAAACGCGTACAGACTTTTGGAAAAGAGAGGTTGAACGGTTGAAGGAAGAGGAACAGCTAGGTTGCAAATTCTGCAATTTTTCCAGGTAAGGGTGAGCCTAACTTCAGTATTTTAATTGTAAATCATCTGTTCTTGATTGGCATAGAGTTTGGTGAGGATTGGGATGGGTTTGAGAATTAGGGTTTATGATGAAATTGTGATGGATTGATGATAGATTGAGTTATAAGGCTGTAGAACTGGATACAGAACCTAGATTATTCCCTAGGACGACATTGCAGATGAATTAGAGGTTTGATTGGAGAGAATTGGCAGGTTTTGGTGAGTTTTGGTCTGAACCCGTGTGGGTTCTGAGATCGCTCGCCTGTGGCGAGTGATCACTCGCCGTGGCGAGTATCCCCTTGTTGCTCGCGAGGCGAGCAGTATAGCTCGCCGTGGCGAGCTTGTCCCTTAATTTTAGGATTTTGGCCCAATTGAAGATGGTTTTGAGTACCTTAATATTTATAGAGATGACCTGTGAAGTTGGTTTAGCCAAATTGGATTTAGGGAACTTAAAATGAAGATTTTTGGTGGAAAATGTCAAAAAGGCCGAGAGCACCCAGGATTTCTCGCCTGCAGCTCGCCCCCAACTCGCCTTTGGCGAGTGAGCTGTTGTGAGAACTCGCCTGTGGCGAGTAGATCACTCGCCGTGGCGAGTTAGATGATTCATGGACTGATTGTTCGTTTTGCGATCTGTTTCGCATGGGACTTTGAGAGGAGATCTTCGGGTAGTGTTAGAGATGTTTTATATCCTTAGATGTATTTTGTAACGATGATTGCTGATGGTTCTTTTATGCTGTTGATAAATGATGTATTGATGAATATAAGTGATGTATGAGTATGATGTTATGTGAATATGATGATGCTATGTGTTGCAATGTGTATGAATGATGAGATGATGTTCTGCCATGTAATTATTATAACTGCATGTGTCAGTTTTGAAAATGTAATAATGTTTGGGACGGTGTATTAAGTTGTTAAACGACGAGTCCATGCATTTGCATATTTATGAGACGGTGGAGCTTTTTGCTCAAAGCGACGGTGGAGCATTTGCTCAAAGCGACGGTGAAGCATATTAATCCTATAATCATATGGTACCACATGCATGATGTTGAGACGTTAGGTGTTGCATTTAGTCGAGTCAATTGTGACATATATGTGATGATGTTTGAGACGTTGATGTATGATGTGATGTTGTTTATGATGATGTTTATGACGATGTTATGATGTGCTACAATGTATATGTTATGAGTTGGATTTATGATTGTTAATCTTGACGTTTGATTTATATATTAATATTATTGTTGTGAATCTCACCCCTTCTGCTGGAATTGCCGCCTCGTGGGCAAGTGCAGGTACCCAGTCTTAGATGCGATGATGCGAGGAGTCTGTGTGAAGTAGGGTTGCTCTGATACGTAACGGGATGGGGTCTTTTGTAGAGTCTATTCCATTATGTATCTTGTTAGAATAAGTTCGACTTTCAGTGATGTTGAACCATTAATATTTTGAGACGTTTTTGCTGGCTTTTAAGCCGAGACTATTTATGAGATGAGACCTTTTAATTCCGCTGCTTAATTGAATATTTTTGTAATTTGATAAACTATTATCTAAGTTGTTTTTAAGATGAAATGTAACACTCCTTTTGAGAAGCACTCTGATTTGTGTGATTTATTTAATGAAATCTTTAAGACGGGAAATTGGGGTGTTACACCATCACTCAGTGAGCTATAGGCATTAGCCCCATCCTACTAGATGTTTCTCGAACTTTCTCTCTATTTAGTCCTTTCGTCAAAGGATCAATTAAGTTTTCATTAGTACGTACAAAATCAACTCTCACAGCTCCATTAGAGATACATTCTCTAATTGTGTTGTGTTTTCGCCTTATCTGTCGTTGTGCTTGTAACACCCCGTTTTCCCGACATAAAAATTTCATAATAAAATCAGAGTTTTCTCAACGTAAACGGAATGTCACATTTCTTAAAAATCATAAATGGAGTAAATAACAATTTATTCTTCATAAATAGATCAACATAATCATTCAAAACTTCGCAGCGGATTTTAATTCAACAACATCTTAAACAACTTTGGCACGAAGGCCTCAACGGAAAATCTCATAAGTTATTCCAACAACATATTCATGAAAATTCATAAAAATAATACGCAAGGAATAGAAAACAATGACAAAAGTTCCCCATCCCGTTACGTATTAGAGCACCTAAGGACACAATGAGAGATAGCCACTCACAATAGCAATCAACAACTACTAATCTTGATCACCTGCAAGTTACCCATACGAAGGGCAACATTTTCAAGCAGAAGGGGTGAGATTTCACAAACATTAATGTTAAGCATATAATTCATCAATTATAGTTAACAACAAAAACATCATCAAATCATCATATTCATTAGCAGATATATTCATAACAATTCAACAAAAGCACCTCATAAACAACTCAAGATAGAAACAACTTAACAACTTCGAAAACTCATAGAAAAACATCACAGCATCTTAGCAACTTAACAACTCATAACTTGACAACTCGACACGACTATGCAACTTCAACTCCTTAATCATCTTAACAACTTAAATGCATGTGGTACCATCCGGGGCATGAGCCCCAAACATAAGAGCATAAATACACTCACAGGGCATAAGCTCTCAACATAAAGAGCAAAAGCTCACAGGGCATGAGCCCTCAACGTAGTAGAGTAAATACTCCCAGGGCATAAGCCCTCAACATAATGAGTATGCAATGGACTCACAACTTACAACTTAAACTTCTTAAACAACTTCTTACAACTTGAATTCTTAGACAACTTCATCATATAACTCATGTACAATCAACCAAAAGAGAATTGCATTTCCTATCAAAAGTACTGGAAAGATAATTCACATACCAGCAAATCACATGTTTAGAGAAAAAAATGGACATTTTTCTTAGAGTACTGCGCACGGCCGTGCACTTTTGGCATGGGTCGTGCCAACCTTCTGGAGTTTTTGGAAAATTGGGTGGCATGATATGGCACGGGCCGTGCCAACTTTCTGGCATCCTAGGCTCAAAATTTTTCCGTTTTCTTGAATCATGCTTGGAAAATTACCTCCAAAACAACTTAAAACAACAAAAAAAACAAACAAAATAAAAGCAATTAAATGCGTGGGTTGCCTCCCACGAAGCGCTCGTTTAAAGTCATTAGCTTGACAAAAGGATGAGCTAGTTCCTCAAGGAAGTTCTTCTATGACCAAGCTGACCTCTGTTTCAATAGTTTCTCCTGCATTGTAAATTTTTAGTCTTTGGCCATTAACCTTGAATGGCCTAGTCTTTTTTGAAAAAATTTCAACGGCCCCATAAGGGTAGACTTTACGAACTTGAAAGGGACCGAACCACCTTGACCTTAACTTACCTTGAAAAAGCCTTAATCTAGAGTTAAAGAGAAACACAAGGTCACCAATTTGGGAGTCCTTTTTTAGGATATGCTTGTCATGCCATTTTTTTGTTCTTTCTTTGTAAATGCGGGCATTTTCATATGCATCTATCCTAAGTTCTTCTAACTCACTTAATTGAAGTTTTCTTTTTGCACCAGCTAAATTTGGGTCTAAGTTGAGGTTCCTGATTGCCCAATAAGCCTTGTGCTCAAGCTCAACCAGAAGGTGACAAGACTTCCCATAAACTAGTTTAAATGGGGTTGTTCCAATGGGAGTCTTGTAAGCTGTCCTATAAGCCCAAAGAGCATCGTTAAGTTTGCTTGACCAATCTTTCCTAAAAGTTGAAACAGTTTTTTCAAGGATAACTTTGATTTGTCTATTTGAGACCTCAACTTGTCTGCTAGTTTGTGGGTGATAGGGTGTTGCAATTTTGTGTATTACTCCATACTTTTGTAAAAGTTTTTTAAAGTGTTTAGAAATGAAGTGAGACCCTCCATCGCTTATTAAAACCCTTGGCACTCCAAACCGTGGAAAAATAATTTTCTTAAAAAGCTTCATAACTACTTATGCATCATTTTTAGGAGAGGAAATGGCCTCAACCCATTTGGACACATAGTCAACTGCCACCAATATGTATTGATTTCTAAAAGAAGAAGGGAAGGGCCCCTGAAATCAACACCCCAAACATAAAAAATCTCTACTTCAAGGATATTGTTCAAAGTCATTTCATTTCTTTTAGTAATATTACCGGTGCGTTGGCATTTGTCACACTTAGAAACAAAGAGTTGAACATCCTTAAAAAGTGATGGCCACCAAAAACCAGATTGAAAAATTTTGAAAGAAGTCTTTTGAGTACTAGCGTGGCCACCATATGAAGAAGAATGACAATGGTGCAGAATATTACTTACCTCGCCTTCGGGAATGCATCTTCTGAAAATTCCATCTGAGCCCCTTTTGAAGAGATAGGGTTCTTCCCAATAGTAGTGCTTGATATCATGGAAGAATTTCTTCTTTTGCTGGTAGCTCAAATCAGGGGGTAGTACTTGTGCTGCAAGAAAATTAACAAAATCTGCATACCAAGGTGCATTAGTTCGTGCCAATAAGAAGAGTTGATCATCTGGGAATGAATCATCCAAGGGCAACTCATCCTCATTGGTCTCCTTAGGACGGGACAAGTGATCAGCTACAACATTTTCAATACCCTTTTTATCTTTTAATTCTAGGTCAAATTCTTGGAGGAGCAAAATCCATCGGATCAATCTTGGTTTAGCATCTTTTTTATTTAACAAATATTTTATTGCCGAGTGATCTGTGTAAACAATGATTTTTGATCCGACCAAGTATTGCCTAAATTTGTCAATGGCATGGACTATTGCTAACAATTCTTTTTCAGTTGTAGCATAATTTACCTATGCCCCATCTAGGGTCTTACTTGCATAGTATATTGCATACATCTTCTTGTCCTTTCTCTGGCCTAACACCACCCCAACCACATAGTCACTTGCATCACACATTATTTCAAAAGGCAAGTTCCAATCCGGTGGTTGTATGATTAGGGCAGTGACCAAGGCTTCCTTCAACCTGCAAAAAGCTTTTCAGCACAGATCATCAAAGACAAAATCTTCATAAGGAGCAGGCTTGTTAGTGGTTTAGTAATCGATGAAAAATCTTTAATGAAACAGCGGTAGAACCCTGCATGACCTAAGAAACTTCTTACTTCCTTTACCGAGGTGGGAGGTAGCATTTTTTCAATAATTTCAATCTTTGGTTTGTCCACCTCAATACCCCGCTCAGAGACCAAGTGTCCTAGGACAATTCCTTCCCTTACCATGAAGTGACATTTCTCCCAATTCAAGACTAAATTCACCTGCTCACATCTTTCTAAAACTTTTCCAAGGTTAGTCAAACAATTATAAAAACTGGATCCATGCACAGAAAAATCATCCATAAAGACTTTCATTATATTTTCAACAAAATCAGAAAAAAAAAATAGACATCATACATCTTTGAAAAGTAGCTGGAGCATTGCAAAGACCAAAAGGCATTCTCCTATATGCAAATGTGCCTAAAGGGCATGTAAAAGTTGTTTTCTCTTGGTCATTAGGATGAATGGGTATTTGGAAGAATCTGGAATAACCATCCAGGTAACAAAATTGTGAATGCTTAGCTAATCTTTGTAACATCTTATCTATGAAAGGGAGTGGAAAATGATCTTTACGGGTTGCTTTGTTAAGCTTCATATAGTCTATACACATTCTCCACCCTGTGACAGTCCTAGTGGCAATGGATTCATTTTTATCATTTTTAATTACTGTGAGACCACCTTTTTTAGGTACTACTCGAACTGGACTAACCCATTTATAATCAGAAATTGGATAAATAACACCTGCATGTAGGAGTTTTAAAACTTCTTTCTTCACAACTTCTTTCATGTTAGGATTTAATCTTCTTTGATGTTCAATGGAGGGTTTATAGTCCTCTTCAAGTAGTATCATATGCATGCACAATGAGGGGTTTAATCCTTTAATATCATCAATGGTGTACCCTATAACTTTGGGGTATTTCTTGAGGACACTAAGCAATTTTTTTGTTTCATCCTCATCTAGGCTTGCATTTACAATAACAGGGTAGGTGGAGTTAGGGCCTAAGAATTCATACCTTAAGTTTGATGGGAGTGGTTTAAGCTCCACTTTTGGTGCCTCTTTTGGATGAGGGTTTAGTTCTTCTTCCACCAACTCTTCTACAACCAAGTCCTCCATGGGAGGATTTTCATCCAATAGCTCTTCATAGGCTTGGGCGTCTCCTTCTAGCTTTGTACCTGCATTGTTTATCAAACACAATTCCAGACCATTGTGTGTGGGTGATGCTAAAGAGCATTTTTTCACACAATGGTCAATTATATCTATCATGCAGCATGAGTCCTTAAAGGAAAGACCTTTCATGAGGTTAGAAAGTTCAAATTCAACGGTGTCCTTACCAACATTAAATGCTAATATGCCATTTTTAACATCAATTATGGCCCCCGCAGTAGCAAGAAAAAGTTTTCCCAAAAGAATTGGTACTTGGCTATCTTCCTCTATTTCAATCACAACAAAATCGGCGGGTATATATATCTCTCTTACTTTGATGGGGACGTCTTCTACAATTCCAGTTGGGTACTTAACAGATCGGTCTGCTAATTGTATGGTCATTCTTGTTGACTTAAGTTCCCCTATGCCCATTCTCTCAAAAAGGGATAAAGGCATTAAACTGATACTGACTCCTAAGTCACACATGGCTTTCTTGACTATTTCGAACCCTATGACATAAGGTATGGAAAAACTTCCCGAATCTTTGAGCTTGGGTGGCAATTTATTTTGAATGATGGCACTACATTCTTCTGTAAGGTTAATTGTCTCATCTTCCTCAATCTTACTTTTTTTAGAAAGGATTTCTTTTAAAAATTTAGCATAAGTAGGCATTTGAGTCAGAACTTCAGTGAAGGGTACATCAATGTAGAGTTTATTCATCATTTCAATAAATTTCTTAAATTGCCCATCTAGCTTAGATTTAGCAAACCTTTGTGGAAAAGGGATGTTAGGTATATAAGGGGCAAGTGTAGCTGGTTTTTCGCTTTCTATCCTAGTTTCCTCACCTTGTGGCTCATTGCTTTCTTTCTCAACCTCACTTGGTTTAGTTTTCCCTATCGGGTCCTCTAGTTGCCTACCATTCCTAAGTGTAATAGCATTCATTTTGATTGTCTTAGGTTGGCTAACTTTGTGGGTCAACTGGGAGATTTGTGCCTCTAAGATTTTGTTGTGAGAGAAAATGGAATCCACCTTTGATGTAAGCTTGGCAAGAGAGTCGTTTAAAAGTCCAGTTTGGTTTTTAAGCTCTTGAAGTTCCTTGGATTGATTTGAAAAATAAGTTTCTATTAAAAATTCCAAACTAGACTTTTGAGCGACTCTTTGGGCAATTGTATAATTGGACGGTGCTGCTTTTCCTAAGGGATGTTGAGGATTGTTATAAAATTTTTGTTTTTGCCTCATCCCTTGGTTGTTTTGAATAAAGTTTATTTGCTCAACACTTTCAGCAGCACCACCTAGTTGGCATCTAGTGCTAGTATGGCCAATTACGCCACAAGCTCCACAAGAAGAAGAAATAGAAGTTGGTAAAGTATTACTATCATTCAGTTTATCAAATTTCAGAGAGATAGCATCTACTTTAGGAGACAAATGATCAAAGGGAGAGATTTCATTCTTACCTGCCTATTGTTTAGAGGGTGAAGTGGCGGAGGAGGTTCCTTCATCGGCCCACTGATAGTGATTTTGGGCCATATCTTCAATCAAGGCATAAGCTGTCTTGAAGTCTTTGTTCGTTAGGGCTCCACTTGCAATTGCATCAACAATCATTTTTGTAACATACAATAGGCCATTATAAAAGGTGTGGATTACAAGCCACTTCTCTAAACCATTGTGGGGACAAAGTCTGAGCATTTCCTTGAAACGCTCCCACGCATCATAAAGAGATTCCCCCTGATTTTGATTAAATTGATAAAGTTTTACCCGTAGTTGGGCGGTTCTAGAAGGGGGAAAGAATCAGGCAAGGAATGCTCGCCTCATTTGATCCCATGAAGTGATGGAACCAACCTCTAAAGAGTGGAACCAAGTGCTAGCTTTATCTTTCAAGCAAAATGGAAAAAGGTGCAGCCTTACGGCCTCTTGGTTTTTGTAGGTCACACTTAGCCTATTGAGTGTGGAAATATGAAGATTTGGATCCTCAATGGGGGATCTAGAAAACTGGTTTCTTTGTACTAAGTTAAGGAATGCGGGTTTAATTTCAAATTAGTCACCTTCAACCGTTGGGTACACGATAATAGTATGTGGCTCTTCCGTATAAGGGTTTGCATACTCCTTGAGAGTACGTTCCTCAGCCATATTGGTATTATCTTGTGCCTCCCAAGAAGTTAATGGTAATAAAGGAATGAAAGGAGAAGAAGAAAAGAGAAAAAATAAAATAAAATAAAAACAAAAAGGAATTCTAACCACTAAAAAAATTTAATCAATATTGGTTAACTCCCCGGCAGCGGTGCCAAAAACTTGATGAGCAAAACCGCAAGTGCACGGTTCTACCGATGTAGTAATAAAAGAGTATCGTTCCGACAGGGAGATGGTTAATTTGATTAACTTTGAATGATGATTAGAAAGAGAATTAAGTAGAAAAGTATTGATTTTTAAGGAAGAAAATAATAATAGAAAGAACCTTGGGATTTATTGGTCCATCTTGATAACAAGTCCCTCACAAACAAACCCTAAACCGTTAATTTTATATTGGTCCCACTTTCTAAGGACAAGTTTCTCTTTAGTCTATCACATCTCCTTTCGGTCTCAGTGAGTGTATTCCTCTAACAATCACGCCTATTCTCATGGTTGATTGTTATTGGAATCCTTGAAGCTCGAAACTTTATATGTCCCAAGGTTTGCTAGACTATTCTCATGTTTAGCAATCATTGTCTAATTTCACTTGTTCCAATATCAAAACTTCATCTTTCGATCCTTCACTTTGATATTTATGATGATGAATTAACAAATACTAACTCCTCCGCGTTTGCTTCACAGGTTTGATATTTGTTAATTCATTATAAGAGCGGGGAAATTAGATTAGAAAGTGGGATTATATAAAATTAGGGTTTATCATTTGGTTTGATTAGGATTATGTCATTAGGACTTATCGAACAATCCAAAGACAAGAACTCATGATCATAGTAGACATAGAGAAGAAGGAGAAGAACATAAAATAACAAGAAAGTAAAAGAAAGAACTTTTATTAAGAAAGACAATTGTCACTATTGAATTCCAAGAGCAAAATATGATTTGTTGTGATGGCTAGCTACTCTATTTATAGTTTACAATGACTTAAGCCCTAAGAAATACATCACTAGAATGTTCCACGAGAAACCATGGGCTTTTAGGTCAGAAATAAACTAATAGGTAGCTTGTACATGAAGCAAAAAGCAGCAAAAGAGAATTCTGGGACATGGCACGGCCGTGTGAGATATGGCACGGGCCGTGTCAAGCTTCTGACTTGGGGATGTTATATTTTTGTGCTGGATCTCGTATTTTCCAGCCAGAATCAGCTCCTAATCCTCTTTCTTTTGCTCCAAGACTGAATCTATCAAATATTCGTTCCTGAAATATAATAATATGCAATCGAAGTAAAATAGATCTAAAAGGAAATAATATTCAAATAAAATAAACTTAAATCTAAATAAAACGAAATCAAATATTATATTAAAATAACTAATTTATGACTCATCACAAAGCAAGAAAATACTTGCTCTGAGCAGGGCGCCTGGTGCCAGAGCATGAAAGTCCAAGCGCTGGCTCTCTGGATCTGGGCGCCTAGCGCCCCAGTTATAGCACCCGCGCTGCGAAAAATGCTTAAACGGGTGTTTCTGCCTCTTATTACCTTCAAAATCACCCCAAAAGTGCTTATGTAACGCCCTACTTTTAATATTTAATATTTTATTAGTTATTGTATTTTTAGTATAATATAATTTGTTTTATAATATATATATTTGATGAAATATTATATTATGTGATATTATGTGTTTTAATATTCTAAGTGGGGGAGAGATATTATTGGAAATAATAAGATAATAGGGAAGAGACTAGTTTTTGGTGAGAAGAGTAAATAAATTAGGTTAAGAGTCCGTAATAGTTTAGAAAACAGAACACGTAGTTTTTGGAGAAAAGAGGAGAACTCATAGAGAGAACCCTAAGAACGAAGAACGATGCTTTTGATTTCAGAAAACAATCTAAGGTAAGGGTGGGACTAACCTTCTTTAATCATAAGCTTATAATTTTGAAAAGAATTTAATCATGTTGTTTTGTTGAATTTTTGATGTTATAGAAATTAGGTTTAAATTCAATTAGATTGTTGAAAGTATAGGTAATTCCATGAATTGAATATATATGTTTATGTCCTTCGAGTTGCTATATATGCTCTTCGGTCCCTTGTTTATAGCCTTCGATTACTATACAAGTTACTATTTATTTGATTTGATTATGAATTCTCTAGCACTGTTTCCGTATTAGAGATTATATACCACATATACCCACATGCAACTCTATATTATGAGGTTCATATTTAGAAGCAGTTTAATTATTAAATAATTTTATCTATAAATCGTTGGCTATGAAAGCATTAGTTTGTGTCATGGTGTTACTTTGTATTCCAAGAGTACAAGGTGTGTACATATAGGCTGCTATGCGCAGAAATACTAATAGATTAGTTATAATAATATACTATAGATTTAAAGTGATTTTTGTAGAGATAATTGTTATCTTTTGAATCAGCTCTCAAATTCAATCAAGTAGTTTTTAAATTGTCACAGCTACCTATTAGGTTTTGATTGGTTCTCCATCGAGAGCTAATTAGTGGGAAGGGTATTTCTAAACAAATTAAACCAAATCTTTAAATTTGGGTAAGTTTTATATACATATATATACTTTTCTTTCCTGACCGTAACTGTTCCTATTTATGTTCTAGAGTTTAACTTCAATTGAAGAATACTAAATCATGTTCTAACTATAGTAGTCTAAAATTAGGCATATTCTATGGTCCTATTTTTAAGTAAAATAAATTGATTCCTATTATTCTAACTTAGATTGCCAATTTCTTTTATTGATTTCGATATTTAACTGTTGTTTGTTTAACGAGATATTAAATGATGAGTAAAGATGAATTATTTGATGATGTGTAATTAATGAGTTATTTAACGAAGTGTAATTGATGAATTATTTGACTATGTGTGATTTAAAGATGTCCTATATAAAGATGTGATATTTGAAGATTGTTGCATTTGAGTCGTGTCGTTGCATTAAGTCGTGTTGTTGCATAGCATAGTCAGCGATGGGGGCTTAATGTCTGACAGGTCCTTTTATGACCTTTAGCGATGGGGGCTCAATGCCTGACAGGTCCTATTTGACCTTTAGCGATGAAGGCTTATGTCTTGATGGTACCACATACATATTACATTGTCGAGTCGATGTGATGTTAAGATGAGTTGTTGTTGTCGTTGCATTGTAGGGTCGTCATTGCATAATATAATTGATGATCATTTGAGGAGTTGTTGCTGTTGTTGATTATCTTTTATGAATTGTTGCTTGCTATTAATGACTGTGAAATCTCACCCCTTCTGCTTGAAAATGTTGCTCTTCGTATGAGTAACTTGCAGGTAACGAAGAATAGTGCAGTTGTGAGTAATCTCCGCTGTGTCGTCTAGGATGCTCTGATACGTAACAGGATGGAGATTGTTTATTGCATGTTTTCCTTGTTACGTATTTCCTTTTGAACGTTTTGAACTATTTTCATAATAAATAAGTATGGTGTGGATGTTGTGGCCTTTAGAGCCACAGACCATTTTATGATGTTGAAATTATTTCCGCTGCATGTTTATTGAATTTTTATAAAGACAGATTATTTTAATAAATAGTACTTCATTCTATTTATATTTGTGGAAAAGTTGTAAGATGAATGTAATGCTCCGTTTATGAATGAAAACTCTGATATTCTTTATATTTATTTATGTTTGGGAAAACGGGGTGTTACACCATACACCCAAAGTTTTAAAAATCTTCTCCCAAGGCTCAAACACACGATTTGTGCTCTTTTCACAACAAAACAAAACAACTTATACTTTAATTAAGCATAGTTTTCACTTGATTCAACAAAACCTCAACAATATCAACTTAACGCAATCAAACATGCCTTAGACATAATCAATCAACATAATTCCACTACTTTAACTTACCCAATAACATGGCAAGAAGATTAAACATAGTTACAACATCATTCATCAACAACTTCATGAATTCTATGAAATTTAGCTAAAAACTCAAATACATCAACTTATTATCATCAAACATAGATTCTCATGCAACAACAAGTTTTTAACACTTTTCACATATTCAAAACAACCATCATATTTAGAGCACGAAAATTAAATTAATTCAACAACAAACTCATGAAAACTCGAGCACAAATAATCCAAAACTATATAATTGTTGATAACCAATATGTGAACATAACATTTCCCCCTTACCTCTAACTCCAAAAGCTAAGTCTCTTAAGCTCCAATCTTCCCCTCTACTTTGGTCCTCCAAGCTTTCTTTTCTTTTCTCCCTTTAGATCTTCTTTCTCTATCTCTCTTGCTCTATTCTCACTCTTGCCTCTATTGTGTAAACTTACCAAATGATTTCACAACACTAATTTGTGTCTACTACTAGTCTTATATACTCATACCATTTGGGCTTAGTTCACTTACTCTTATTGGGCTTAGTCATTATTCTTACTAATAAAAATAACACTACTCATTTTACTACACTTAAAACCCTCTTTTACCATTTACCTTTATTATATTAATTCCACAAAGTTACTGCTAACTTACTAAATATTCCTCCACTTCAAAATACTAAAACACCCTTTACTCTCAAATTACAAAATACCCTTAATTTCTCTCTTTCTAATAAAAACCAATTAACCCAACAATTCAAACACATAAAATAAATAAATAATTAATAAAACAATTAATAAAATAATATCCTAAAAATCGGATAGTTACAAGAAACACCACTAGTGAATTGGTCCATTGGCAGGCACAATTTTTTATCATGGCCTGCCTTGTCAAGCGAGAAGAAAATGAATCCCTTAGTGATACAACGACATCACACACACAGAACCAGCATATTTGGGGCATGCACTCGACGACCACCTGAAGGACACATATACTCTCACAAGGTACCCAATAATAGTTAAAAAAAAAATGCTTGTATCAAAAGTCACAAACTCATAGTTCCCCGAGACAACGACTATATATGGGCCTTGGTTCACCACTAAGTTCCATCCCCCTAAAACACCTATGTCTATCTACATTTCTTTGTAGTTTGTTCTTTGGTTCAATTAAATAGTTTGATGATCTTTACTCCTTGATTTGATTAGATAATGTTTTTGTTTAGTTATAGCTTAGTTAATATTGTAAAGCAACCTTTAAATAACGATCTTTCTCTTTCGTCATTCCTTTGCATAAAAATCTAATTTTCAACTTATGATACTAGAAAAAAGTTTGGTGATCATTTACTATCAAAATCTCCTATTAAAATGTTTTGATTCGAATCATAGCTTGTTTTACATAATCGAATTTACAGAAGTAAGGATTTTCACCTCTAAAGGTAATTGTGGGGGTCGTTTCTCAAGGAATCAAGGTTAGAGGGGTTGAAGCTAGGATCATATCAAAGAAGATTTCTTGGACAAGAAGATTAAAGGATTTTTATGCTAGCTTGAGATTTGAAGACCTTGGGATCATTCAATTTCAAGAGAGCTTGAAGATTTAAGGCTTTGGAGTGATTATGTACCATAAAAGATATAGGATCGGTTGGATTCGTAAACTGAACTAATCTTTGTAATTGACTATATAACTTCTCAACATACTAGTATAATACCATAGAGATTTTCTATACAAAGAGAGGACAAACCCCAAAGCAAGGAAGATTAGGGAACCACTATAAATCCGGTTTTCTCTTCTCCATTCTCTTTATTTCTTTGCAACAATACTTTGTAAACCTAATTTGACATTTCAATCACTTCACATTATTTATTTTATCTTTTCAATTGATTCACCATATATCAAATCTTATTGTTACTTGTGATAGCATTTATTTCCATAAGCTTAGATTTAGTTTGAGATGGAATTTGGTTTTGTAACATACTTTTGTATTAAGTTTGGTTGAATAATAAAAATTCGATTGTGAATTCCTTGTTCAAAGTTTAATTATCTTTTTATCATTGATTATTGTATTTGCTATATCGACTAATGAGTGGCGTCAACAATTGTATAATTGCTTGCAACATGCATAAAAACATATTATAAGCACAAATAAATGGAAGCATGCTATTATACAATAACTAATATCCAAATGTTACAAAACAAACTCCAAACATAAAATACAAATATGATATTCAAACATAATATCCATATATTTTTTATTTGGATTATATAATTTGAATTAGATAGAAACAAAAATGCAGAGGCTCGTGAAAAAGTGAGAGGGTGGGAAAAAAATTTTCAAAAAGAATATTTCTTACTTGTTTCTCAACATTCTTCTTCAAATGGGCCCATAGGATAATGATTATGCTTACAAGTCTCAAACCATTCTTTTCAGGCCCTCTTAATGTGTCTATGATCCCCTAAAAAAAATCGTGAGATAACTCTCGGAGGACATTTTTATTTCATTTTAACACCTCCAGGATATATTCAGAGGGTACTTTTTAGCACAAAAAGATATTGAGGAAGCATAAACAGAAATCTCACAAGTCTCTTATAATGTGATTTATGGAAAGAAAAAAAAATGATTAGTTGTAACTATGATACAATACCGAACAATTGCTTAATTGCTTTCTTATTTTGAGCAAAATCTATGATACACTCAAAAATTTGAGTATACCGGTACACCAAATCTTTAAATTAATAGATAAATGAGTTGTTCTTTGAAGAAATAAAAAAAGAGAATGAGTTGTTCTTTGTATATTATTTAGTTTTTCTAAATTTTTATTACACATAAAAGAGAATATTGATTATTTTTTACGATAAATTGTAAATTTTTCAGCATGATTATTCTTATAATCAATGGAATGATGCTTTTCTTATGAAATGATATTTTCAAAAATATAAAAGTCAAAAAATAAATGTTTATTTCATGAAAACGATTGTTAGTTTAAAAATTTAAGAAGTAGTCATTGTGAGTTTAGCTCAGTTGGTTGAGAAAATGCATAAAAAATGCAAGGTGCAGAGTTCAAACCCCCGTCACTACCATAAAATTTAAGAAGTAAGCATATCGATACACATCAATTTACGAATCCATTCTAAAGGATCTCTTTTTATTGCTCAACAATTGATAAGACAAATAACTAATAAGTAAAAAGAAATCATCAATATATTACTGGTTTGTATGATATTGGAACCTTCGAAGTTAATTCCTATTTAATTTTTATATTATTGGTTTGTATAATATTGGAACCTTTATTTTTTTTAAATTTTTATTCTATTTTGACTAAACATCAATTAGTCAAAATAAATCAATTAATTGAAAAAAAATTGCCATCAACCCATTTTGCTGCAAATGCTTCGTGCACCAATGATATTTGTACGCTCTATCATCTTCATTGTGTTTTAGTTACATTTTTTTAGTCTGATTTCCATTCAAAATTTATAGATTCATCTTTTTATTGGTCGAATTGCATATTTAAGAAATCAATTGAATAAACAACTTCAAAGTTTAAAGTATAAACTTATACTAAAATGAACTTGATACATGACCATGAGAAACAGAAGAAAAAAAAAAAACAGAATTTATAAGAGTTCGTGGCATTGTTTGTAGAAGTTAAGGTGTTAACGGAGTTATTAAAATGTGTTAAGTTGAAGGGTGTTTGTCAATTTAATAATTAAGAAAATAAGATTAGTGGTTAATAGCACTGTTTTTCCAAAATCTCATGGAAGGTAATTTGCCCTGATTTTAACTACGACTAAATTTTGAATGTCCCAATTTTACAGCATGAGAAATATATTTACAGCATGAGAAATATATTTATAAATTTTGAAATATATTTATAAGATTAGTGATGTATAATATACGCAACACTCCAAGCAGCCACCATCCATAACAACAAATGGCGGCAACAGTCCCCGAATATTTCAAACACATTTTTGTGATGTCTTATTGACTTTTTTAAATGAATGAAAATGAATATTAATTTAGTAAATACAAGAAATTTTACAACTGGAATGCAATAAAAATATTAAAATAATCAAAAACATGAAGTTTTATAACTGGAATACAATAAAATTAAGAGGGAGAAGCAATAAGATCAAAGCAAAATACAACACTTATAGCTATAGGATCGATCCTTCAAAAGAAAAGAACCTATAGGATATATATTTCTTAAAAAAAAAAAAAAAGGTATATGATATATATATATATATATATATATATATATATATATATATATATATATATATATATATATTCACTAAACGGAAACAAAATTTGCAATACGACGCCAGATCAAGGCGAAAGCTTAATAAAAATATTTATTAGTACAGATTTTAAAAATTCTCCTCTATTTTCTTAAAAAAATAAAAAATTCTTATCTATTTGTCAAAACAGATTATGTCTAATTCAAAAAACTATTAATAAAATATATTGAAATAGGGGACTTCTACGGTACACTCACAAATTTGAGTGTACCGGTACTCTTGTTTCACAAAATTTATAAATTAACAATAATTTTTATGAAATAAAAAGCTATTTATCAATATTTATATTTTAGAAAACATCATTTCATAAGGAAAAAAAACATCATTTCATTGTTTATAAGGATCATATTAAAAAAATTCATTTTGTCATAAAAAATAATCAATATTCATTGTTATGAGTAATAAAAATTCTTAAAAATTCAATTTTATTTCGTCGACGGTTTTGGTAAATTAAATTTAATTATTATAGTTGTCAATAATATAAAATAATATTTTTTCTTCAAAAAAACAACTCATTTATCATTGATTTAACTACTTGGTGTACCAATACACCCAAATTTATTGGGTGTACCATATAATTTGCCATTGAAATAAGTACACTTAATAAAAATAGATAAACTTAGCTAAAAATTTCAAAAATTAAGGTGTATAAATTGTAAAATACTGGCTTAATTGAAGGAATAAAAGTCGAGCTTCATTGATATTTAGTGATGATGTAAAAGAATAAAAATTGAAAAGGGTAAAATAATATATATTACCGAATCAAAGTGTTCTTTCTAATACTGGATGTACCAAAAAAGAACAAAAGAGTCAAAACAGTATTTACAAAATACAAGAAACAACTAGGCAAAAATGAAAGTGCTAGCCTATGCCCAACATAGTAAACGGACAAAGCCACCATCCATGAAAATTCAAAGGAAGAGAGGCAAACTTTGCCTTCAACCACATGAAGGAGAGAGACTTTATCTTATCTACGATATGTAAAATGGAACATTCCTTCGCATTGAAGATCCTGTTGTTTCTTTCTTTCCAAATTTCCCACACAGTAGCATACCAAAGCACCTACATTATAGATTTTTGAGCCTTTGAACCACCAATAACATAAATAAATTGATTACAATGGTCCGCTACGTAATAAGGTATAGCTAAATTAATACCCAACCACCTATAAATACAGTGCCAAACTGAACCAAAAGTGCTGCTATGTAATAAAAAATGAGATGGTGTCTCCAAAGAACCGCACCTGGATACACACATCCGAGAATCCGCATCGATAATACCGCGACAAAATAAATTGTCCTTTGTTGCCAACCTATCACGAAATAATCGTCATGCAAAAAGCACAATCTTCAGAGGAATATCCTTCTGCCAAATCTCCGGCGAAGCCACCACAGAAGTAATGTTTGGATGAGCCGTCAGAAAATGGTAAGCACTACGAACTGAAAAAGTATGAGAAGTTTCCATATCCCAACGCCACCTATCCTCTCTGCCAACCTGTAAATTTACACTTCTAAGTAATAATGTAAGTTCCCCCACCAACTTCTCCTCCCACGCAAACAACTGCCTCCTCCAACTCCACGCTTACCCCCAAACCTCCAACCTTCTTTCTACTACACACAGTGTTCCAGTTAACCTATAAAATTTTCTTGTGGTCCTCACTCCCCCCCATCCCCCCCCCCCCCCCCCCCCCCCCCCAAAAAAAAAAAAAAAATTTAAAATAGATTCAATAGAGGAGACGATACATGAGGGAGCTTTGAAGAAAGATAGAGCATAAACAGGTAGAGATGACAGGACAGACTTCAAAAGAACTATTTGACCGCCCAACAATAAATGTTTGGAATTCCACATTGACAGTCTAGATTTAATACGATTAAGCAACGGTTCCCAACAAATTAAACGTCGCGCATTACCTCCAATGGGCAAGCTGAGATAAACAAAGGGAAAAGAGCCAACCTTACAGTTCAAAACCACCGCGACTTCAGCTAACCATGAAACAGAGATGTAAAACATAATTACATTTAATCATATCTCATCAAATACATAGTGGTGAGAAATTGATATATCAAAATAAAATAATAAAATAAAATGAATTTATAAACAAAATAGGATAAATTATATATTATTTCAGTTAAGTTGATTTAAGGTTTCGGTTTGTTACTTTTATTTTTTTCCATTTCATTTTGATCCCATAAATTACAAACATTGGACTCTTTTTTTAAAAAAATCAGCAAAATTATTAAAGCAAGCATGTACAAGACGCAAACGGCTGCAAAACAACAAAAGAAATGGCATAAAAAGGTTCCGTATATAGGCGGACATACCCCAAAACCAAAACCTACAAACCAAAAACTAAAGGCCAAAACAGAATTGTTGTTGGTCCTATAAAAGAGGCAACAAATAACCTCCACAACAAGCATACCCGCCCAGCTATGCTGCAGTTGAGAGCAACAACCCCAAAACAACCGTAAAACACAAAGCGCAACAAAAACTAACCGATCTCACATACCGAAAAATAGATACTTCTTCGGCCCTCACCTCCCACAAACCAAAATTACATAGTAAAACACTCCCTTGTGTTCGAACGCCACTTATAGTATAAACAAGAAGTATTTTTCATTCAACTTAAACTTCAATACCAAGATATCGCCTTAACTTGTTCAACCATATCCTTCACTAAATCACATCACAAATTTTTGTCCCATGCACAAGTTGTCTAAAATACAAAAATTGTTTTTGTCGACCACAAAAATTATATAAGACAACATTACCATAAAATTTTGTCTTGTGTTGATCTACCTTGTGTTATGTTGTTATGCCTGGTGTACGTTGTTATGTTCTGTACTTATTGTTTAGCAAATCAAACACATTATAAGAGACTAAATTGTGTAACATTTGAAATGGTTTAATAAAGGACTAGAACTTTAATTTAGTAAAAAAAAAATTAAAAATGCAACTGACCAAGTTGACTGATTAACCCACATAGACCATAGTGATTGGGTCGGACTCAATAATATGTAGCCTAACAACAAAGAAGTGGCTCTTCCCACTTAAAAAATTGCTCCCACACACCTGAAAAATACGCTTTTATCCCCAATGACAGTTAATTGTCATTCACTATATGCAGTGGTAGTTAGCTGCCGTTACAACAACGGTAGTTAGCAATCGTTGCGTTATTGCTTTCTCCAGAACAACAAGATACATCCTCAGACTTCTATAGTCCAAATGTAACACCCCAATTTCCCGTCTTAAAAATTTCATTAAATGAATCACACAATCAGAGTACTTCTCAAAAGGAGTGTCACATTTCTTCTTTAAAAACAACTTAGATAATAATTTATCAAATCACAAAAATACTCAATTAAGCAGCGGAATTCAATATTCTCATCTCATAAATAGTTCTTGGCTTAAAAGCCAACAAAACGTCTCAAGTATTTATGTTTCGACATCACCAAGTCTTAAGGTTAACATTTATTGAAAACATGATACATAAGGAATAGACTCTATGCAAAAGACCCCATCCCGTTACGTATCAGAGCAACCCTACTTCACAGACTCCTCGCATCAACGCATCTAAGACTGGGTACCTGCACTTGCCCACAAGGCGGCAATTCCAGCAGAAGGGGTGAGATTCACAACAATAATATTAATATATAAATCAGATGTCAAGATTAACAGTCATACATCCATCTCATAAACATATACATTTATCACAGCATAACATCAGTATAAACATCATCATAATCAGCATCACAAACATACATCAACATCTCAAGCATCGTCTCATATATGTCATAATTGACTCGACTATATGCAACACCTAACGTCTCAACATCATGCATGTGGTACCATATGATTATAGCATTAATATGCTTCACCGTCGCTTTGAGCAAATGCTCCACCGTCGCTTTGAGCATAGCGCTCCACCGTCTCATAGTATGCAAATGCATGGACTCGTCACTTAACAACTTAATACACCGTCTCAAACGTCATTTACAAGTGGTAGACTGACACATGCAGTTATAATAATACATGGCAGAACATCAACTCATTATACATACACATTGCAACACATATCATCATCTTATTCAAGTAGCATCATACTCATACATCACTTAAATTCAACAACAAATCATTTATCAACAACATAAAGGAACCATCAGCAATCCTCATTACATGATACATCTAAGGATATAAAGCCTCTCTAATACTACCCAAAGGTCTCCTCTCAAAGTCCCATGCGAAATAGATCGCAAAAGAACGAAACAGTCCTGAACCAACTAATACTTAAGTTTGAAGTTGGGAAACCAACCATAAGTTTTTGGACTAACTTGGGACTAGTTATGCTAAGTTTTCTTAAAGTTCTCTAGAGACCCACTTGGACTATTTTCATCATAACTCAAAATCTACAAATCATTTTCAAGCCCAACCAACACCATTAGAAAGCTAACTTAATTATCTAAAACTTTCATGTTTACACCAAAAGCTAGTTCGAAGCAGAAATGGGTGAAAAATAGTGAAATATAGGTGATCTGATCTTTGAGAAAGCGTGTCACGTTTTTAGAAAACGTGTCACGTTTTTATGCCCAGAATTACTATGCATTCTGTCGACCAAAAACGTGACGCGCTTGCCAAAATGTGGCACGTTTTTGCGGTATCAAATCCAGACTCAGCTTCAACTAAGAGTGCGATTTCAGCATGGTTCTACCCAAAAATCCCAACTTTGATCCCTCAATCACCCAAAATGGTTTAGAACAATGTTTATGGGTTCAATACACAACATCACAACAGAAACATCTCATAGAAACGTCAATTCTCTCATCAACTTCATCAAAATCATCCAAACCCTAGTTTATGAACTCTTCCCAATTTCTTCCTAATCTCTTAGTTAATCAAAAACAGATGATTCAATATTAATATTACTGAAGTTAGGCTCACCCTTACCTGGAAAATTGTGCAAAAATGGAACCTAGCTTCTCTTCTCTCTTGAACCGTTCTTCTTCTCTTTTCCAAAGTCTGTACGCGTTTCTAAAAAGTGTTTCCTCCTAACCTACTTCTCTTATATACTCCCTCACAACTTCTCTTATTCTATTTCAACCCTCACAACTCTTCCTATTTATTAAATTAGCCCCACTTCTCAAATAATATATTTTCATAACAAATCTCTATTTTTCCAACAAATCTCTTTATTTACCAAATAAATATTCATATAAACATCACTTATATTATTTTATTAAACAATAAAATAATAACACGTCACACGTCACAAAATCATCAAAATCATATAATATATAAACATATACCATATCATCTAATAAAATAATTAAATAATTAGAGAGGGCGTTACAACTCTCCCCCTCTTAAAGGATTTTCGTCACACGTCACAATCAATGGATGTTAGATAATATAAATTATTGAAACAAGATCATAAAAGGGGAGGTGTAAAAAGGATGAAGCTAAAAACAACATTGTATTGTTCAGTTCTAGCGCATAACTTTTTCATTAGTTCTTTGTTGAGTTTTAAGAAGAGTGACGATGTAAAGGAAAGTGTTCATAACAACGATGTTGGGACACCATCCCTTCCTCTTTTAGGCATATTAAGATTTGCTGCCATCCTCTTCCTACAGGCACTGTTAGTCATGGTCTCTTTGTGGAGTCAACTTCTTTGTGGGTTCCCAGATATATCTGCACAAAAAACAATGAAAAACTCTTGGAAAATCATTTAGGTATTTCATCTAACAGTTTGAGTGCAAAAAGTACAACATTGTCTCATTGTGTTAATTCAACCTATAAACAATAACATTGTACATAAACCTACTCTAAACTACATACCAACGACATTATTCAAATATATGAACATACACTAACCTAAAAATCAATTATTGAAACTACCCTAAACACTAACATTTAACCAAAATTAAAAATAAAAAAATAAAGATCCTACAAAACTAACAATGTGAATCCAAAGGATGGATAATACTTACTTGAGGATGATTGATTGAATTTTTATAAGAAATTGATTGATTTGCGTTTGAGTGAGATTGGAGGGAGTTTGGTTGAATTTTGGTTTCTAAAAATACAAGGTTAACTATAACAGCTATGCTATTTAGTATGGGTTGAGAAGCACGAAATTTGACGACAAAGAGAAACATGCTTTACAGTTTTTTAATTTTAAAATCAAAATTATATAATATTAGCCTTTAGTGGAAATCATGGGGGTGGTGGTATGTAATTCGTCTGATTTCATTGGTTTCCTCCCGTACTAAACAGTGTTTCCTTAACTATAATTGTTGTTCTGGATTAAGGACATATTTCAACGACAGTTAACTGTCGCTGGAATAGCGAACAACAACAAACTACCACCATATATAGCGAACAACAATTAGCTACCATTGGGGTTATTATTTCGCCCATTTTCAGATATGGGAGAACAAGTGTCTAAAGAGCAATTTCTGTGATAACAAACTATATGAGTCAATCTTACTCATTTATATAGTTGGACCCACGGTGTTAGAGTGGGTTGGGCCATCCCAATTGGCAGTTCTACTTGCATCAATCTATATATCTTGGCATTTATAGTTAATCATGTTTATAACTTTCTTTAAAAAAAAATGTCTATAACGAGTGCTACTTTGCTCCATTTAGATTCCTCTATTCAGGATGCCTCTATTTATACCTATTGAGTGCATTGGTGTATGACATGTCGTAAAATGGAATCAAATGGTTGGGATAATGAAAAAAAATTTAATATGTCTTTACCCTCTATAATTTGTGCGAGTTCCGGTTTATCCCCTATAAAAAAATTTGTTTAGATTCCAACCTTGAAAAATGAAGATTCTCCAAAAAACACCCATGACCCCATCTGACACACTCTACTTGCTGACGTGGCAGGCCACTGTGTAATTAATTTAGTTTTTATTTTTTCTTAACCTGACATGTGTGTAATTGTTTAAAAAAATTAATTTAATTTTTTATTTAAAATTATTTTTAAAAAAGATAAAAAAATCTGAAATTCTATTTTCAAAAATTTTAAAAATCTGAAGAAAAAAAAATCGTTTTTTTTTCAAAAATTAAAAAAAAAATGAGAAAAAAAGTTCAGATTTTTTTTTGAAATTTTAAAAAATAGAAAAATTCTGGAAAATAAAAAAAATTGGAAAAAGTAAAAAAAATATGGAAAAAAATAATGTATATATAAATTTTCGAAAAAATTATAAAAAAAATTCGAAAATATAAAATTATCTATTTTTATTTTGAAAATTAATTTCCAGAATTTATTTTATTTGAAAATATAATCTAGACAAATAACATGATACAATGGATATTGATTGACACCGGTGTATAAGTCACGTTATAGTGTTAAATAACAAGCCTTTAATTTTATCCTTCAATATTTTTATTTTTTGTATAAAAAATAAATAAACTTTTTAATTTTGAAAGAAAAATCTGAACTTTTTTTTAAAAAAATTCGAAATATATTTTCTTATTATATTAACAAATTTCAAAACATTTTAAGTTCCTGAATTTTTCATTTTTTATAAAATAAAATTCTTACTTTTGAAAAAAAATGTGAATTCTTTTAATTTTTCCAGAAATTTTATATTTTTCCAATTTTTTTTCATTTTTCCGGTGTTGAAAAAAATCTAGAAATATATTAATTTTCTCCAGAATTTTTTCATTTTTTAAAATTTTTCCATAACTTTTTTCATTTTTACATATATTTTTTTATTTTTAAATTTACCAGATTTTTTTCATTTTTATTAATTTTTTTCAGAATATTTTTCATTGTTTCTCCTTTTTAAGAATTTTTTTATTTTTAATAAAAAAATCATAAATGCGACGTGTACCCCATAAAAAATAAAAATAATTATACAGTCAGCGTGCCACGTCACCTTGAAAAGCTGACGCAGCGTGCCACATCAGCGAAAATGCACAGTCAGCTGGGCCAGGGGTGGTTTTTGGAGAATCTTCATTTTTCATGGTTGGAATCTAAACAAATTTTTTTACAAGGGGTAAACCGGAACTCGCCGAAATTACAGGGGTGTAAAGACATATTAACCAAAAAAAAAACATTTGTGTACTGAATTACAATACTTCTTCTTTCTCATAAACAACATGTACGCTCTTTTTTCTTCCTTTCAACATCTCGCTGCTACTGCTTCTCACTCTCGCCATGCCATCGCCGACCATTTCTGTTCATCCAGCGGCGACACTATCCTTTTTCTGATTCACACATCGCCTTTTTATAGATTCAAACATGTTACAAATCTTATATTTTGTTATTACATATACGTGATTGATTTTTCAGGATTACATTCCTTGATGCAATTGCATAAAACTATTCAAATCACATGTTGTTTTATTTATTCATTTTAGGGATTCAATTTTCTCAGATCGAAATATAAAATCAAAAAAGGAATGGGTTTCTTGACGACAACACTAATCTTCTTGGTGGTTGGGATAAATGTTGGAACCGACGTGGCGTCGGCAAGAGGTAGAGGGATAGGCAACGATTGAGATGATGAGAGGAGGAAGATAGATGGGTAGTATTGTTGTATCAATCATGGAGATGATGAGATGTATAATGATGTCTATTTTAACCTTTTAATCTCATAGATCCTTTGGATTTGTTTTTGCCACATGTCACACATTTTGCATTGAAAAGAAATAAATGGAGTAAAGCAAAATGGAGTAAAGTTGAACTCGTCTATAACTTTTAAATTGAGGCAAAACTACAACTATAACTGATAAATTTTGATATATTATTAATAAGTTAAATATATTTTTAATCTCAACAAAATTATAATTTTTTAAGTTTAGTCTCTACCAAATATAAACAGAGACTAAAAATGAATAAATTTTTTGTAAAAAGTAAACTTAAAAACTTGTAATTTTATAGGGATTAAAAATAAATCCAACTCATTATTAATTAAGAGATTCTCTGCCCTCTCTCTAAAAAGCTCACCCAACCGCCTTCCCTTTTAATCTAAACCGCCGATTCTAGAGATGTAGATGGTGGTGGTGGTGGTGGTGTGATGGTGGTTCTTCCATCCACACCGTCGCTCTTCTCTGTTTTTTCGGCGGTGTTTCGTCGAAAAAATGGTTTCTCAGCCTCTTCTGTCTGTGCCATGCTCTTGGGTTTTTTTTGTTGTGTTCTCTATTTCTTTGTTGATTGCTTTCTTCTGGCCTTCATCTTTGCTCTCTGTTGTTAAGCTCTTGATGGGTTATGGTGATTCTGCTCAGATCCGACGTCTCTATGTTTTTCTGTCTGTGGGTTAAGTCGTCATGGATTGCTCTTTCTGCCTTCTCGATGATGGAACAGTTAGGTGTTGCTTGTCCTTGCAATGTTACGGTTTTGGTATCGCTGAGCTTTTTTGTTGTTTCGCCGGCTGTGATGTGTTGTGCTGTGTTCATGGTTGTGATTGTGTTCGTTGTTGTGTTGTTTTTGTGTTGCCGAATTCTATTTTTGTGTCTGTGTTGTTCTGTTTGTTTTTGTTTTGTTAACAGGAAGTTGAAGCTGGTGGAAGTTGATCTGATCTTGGTTGTTGTTAATCTCGAATCTGGTTTTCCAGATTTAAGATCTGGTTCCTTTACGTTCTGATTCATCTGTGTGGACTTGCCAGATGTTGCTTGAAAGAGTTTGGTGCGTAGTCGCTCCGTGTTGGCAGTAGTAGTCTTTAATCGTACCTTCAGAACTATTTCATCCGTCACGGTTGTGCCGTAGGTGGATTGTGCTCCGACGTTTGTTCATTTACCTTGACTTCAATCGGATTGATTGACCCGAAAAGGCGCTTTGGCTTGCTATGTTATTAGGGAGCTGTTGGACCTTGAATCGTTTTTGTGTTGGCAGACGATTCATACGCCTACCTTGATACTCTAAACATTCACTCTGCGTTTTTCTTTTGTAGTTCGGTTTCGAATCCATGCGTGGGTTTGTTGGGCTGTCCGTAGTAGTGTTGTTTAGAGCTGTTTTCTTTACCACTTGTGTTTTGATCTAATGTATCACCCGTTAGGGTTTGTATCGGTGGTTATCTGGGTCAAGTTCATGCCCCCAGTCTTCTACTTCCTTTTTATTTAATTTTATTTCTTCTTTGCTAAAAAAAAAAGAGATAATGTTCCCCCACCATCATCCATGGCCGCTTTCAACATACCTTGGAAATGTTTAGATTTCGACCCACAACCTACTAAATCAATCATCCAACAATCCAAACCATAAAAAACCTTTGCTCAAGCTCTCACCAACCTTTGTGATATTCCTCAATCGTAGTTCCCTCAAGTAGTGATCAAAGGCGATGGTCTGGCTATTCAGATCCTTGAGGAGGAATATTCAGCAGGTATGGATGCATGCAAGTTGAATTTACACGGGAGAATCATCTGGCCAAAGGGTTCTACGCCTTTGACGGTCGTTGCCTTAAAAGCCAAGCTATCACAATACTGGAAAGATGTTTCAACATGGGGAGTGCAGTTCATAGGTAAGGGTTCCTATGAATTCACTTTTACCACTTTAGAGGATGTAAGGAGGGTTAGATCCATTGCTTCGTGGAATCTAAACCCTGGTTTGCTGAAACTGTTCCCATGGTCAAAGGATTTTAACCCTAAAATTAAAAAAAAAAACTCTTTTGCGCAAGTGTGGGTTGAAATCTTTGGTTTGTCTCAGGAATACTGGAGGAGAAACATCATTTTCTCAATAGTTAGTGGTATCGGGTCTCCAATTTGCACTGATGTCAATAATGATAAACCTATGTGTGAAAGAACTTTTGGCCACTTTGCTAGGGTTTTGGTGGATATTGATTTATCATAAACCCTAAGGAACAAAATTCTTGTGGAAAGAAAGGGATTTGCATTCTATGTGGAATTGGAATATGAAAATATTCCTAATTTCTGTACTTTTTGCAAGACAATAGGTCATCATGTTGACTATTGTAAGAAATGGCCTGTTGAAGATGAGAAAAATAATGAAAAAGAAGTGATTAGGAAAAAGAAACAACCCAATGAACCAAAAAAAGTGTTTGTGCAAACAAGAGATGAGAGACAAGAGCAGAACAAGGCAAAAGATGTTATCAATGTTGAGAAAGAAGTGATGGAAATCAGAGAGCAGAATGACAAGAACCAGGATTTAGAGAATTCTAGTGTTAACATTACACTCAAAGACAAGGGCAAAGGCCATGTTGTTGAGATCAGTGAAGAGTTCAGGAAACAAGATGAGCAATTAGAAGCAGAGATTAATGATCAGTTAGAAAAAGAAACAAACCTTCCAACTGCAGAGAAGGAGTTGTCATCATCTAGCACTCAAGGATCCTTTGTGGATGCTATACAAATCCAAGATGATACTTTGTCCACTGATGATGAAGTTTAAAGTGGAAGTTCCCAACAAATGAAAACACAGAAAGAGTTTTGAAAGATATGGAGTTTTTAAAAGACTCATGGGATAACCTGGCCGAAAATGAAAATGTTGAAGATAATTTGTTGGAAAATTTGGAGCATGCACTAGTTTTAAATCTTGTTGATTCAGACCAGTTTCAAATCATTCTGTCAAAGAAGCAGAAAAAAAGCTTAAAAGAAGCTTATTCAAGCAAGAAGAGATACACTTGCAAGCAGATCAAAGGTTTCCTCTCAACCTTTTAAATGATTTGTCTCTATTGGAATGCAAGGGGTCCAGCTAATCCCCCCACAAGATTAGCACTAAAAAGGCTTATTCTTCAACATAAGTCTGATGTCATTCTTCTTTTTGAACCCTAGATGGACTTTGAGGACTTCCCTAGAAGATGGTTAGTGAATTTACATCTGAAGCTTTTTGTTGTCAATGATAGAAATAATATGCTCCCTAATCTATGGTGTTTATGTAGATTAGACTTAAACCCTGTGATTTTATCTTCTGACAATCAACAAGTGTCTTGATGAGTCAATAATTAGTTAATTTAATATAATATTTAGTTTTGTTTTAATTAGATTGAAGCACATCTCGGACTAACACCGAGGTGGAAGAAAATTTGTTGTATGTTGGTGATGGTTCACAGGTACATGAAGAGCATAATCAAGGTGAGGAGGAAGGTGCAAACTTGCACCATGATGAGGAGTACCATGACCATGATGCCGGAGGAAACTTTGAAAATGAAAGATGGGAATGGATGCAAACTGAGGTTGAGAGGATAAGCATCGAGCAACAAAGGCAAGGTGTTGAATTATCCGGGCTAAGAAATGATGTCCTAAGGGGCAACCGCATATCCGAAGAAAATAATCAAATGCTTCGGACCATGATGCAACACTTCCACCTCCAAGGTCCTCCTTGTGGACCTCAATGATAATGTGAGCTTTCTTCTTCCTCTATTCCCTTATCTCTTCCTCGACTTCCTACGTGAAGATGTTGTCTCCTTAAATTGATAAAAATTCTGCTGAAATTCCAAACATGTGCAAATGGCAAAGATCAAATGATCACAAATACCCCCATCTCTCTTATATGAAATGAAGAAAGAATTTTTCTCGGTTAGTTTAGTCTTTAGGTTAGAACTTGTTTCCTCATAATATTTGTTTATACAGGAGCAAGAAAAGGGCTGGACATTACACACACACACACACACACACACACACACACACTCACTTAGAGCTTGATTGTTGGGTTGAATAAAGATTGCAAGAAATGCTTAAGTTTGTGATTAGTGTACTATTGAAATAAAAGCCTTTGAGGAGACATGAGTTTTATTTGAATTGTCATATGTAATCTAGTTTTATGCTGCTATGTCCATGCCTTTTGCTTGAGGACAAGCAAAGATTCAAGTGTCGGGGAGTTTGATGAGTCAATAATTAGTTAATTTAATATAATATTTAGTTTCGTTTTAATTAGATTTAAGCTTATTTTATTTTAATATTATTTCCTTTTAGATCTATTTTACTTTAGATTGCATATTATTATATTTCAGGAATGAATATTTGATGGAATGAGTCTTGGAGCAAATGAAAGGGATTTGGAGTTGATTCGGAGCAAAAATATGAAGATTCGGAGACAAAAATATATCTCCCCCAAGTCAGAAGCTTGGCACGGCCCGTGCCAAATGTGGCACGGCCGTGCCACCTCCCAGGATTGCCTTTTGCTTCTTTTGCTTCTCGTACAAGCTACCTATTAGTTTATTTCTGACCAAAAAGCATGTGGTTTCTTATGGAACATTCTAGTGATGTATTTCTTAGGGCTTAATGCATTGTAAACTATAAAAAGAGTAGATAGCCATCACAAATCATCATCTTTTGTTCTCTGAGATAATAAGTGACAATTGTTTCTTTGAATAAAAGTTCGCCTTTATTTTATGTTGTTATTCTTCTTCTTCTTCTCTATGTCTACAATAAACGTTAGTGAGTAGACTCTTCTTGTCTTGGGATTGTTGGATAAGTCTTAATGACATAATCCTAATCAAACCAAGCTTTATTCTTAAATTTTATGTAACCCTAGTTTCTAATCTAAATTCACCGTTTTAACATGAATTAATCATTATCAAACTGTATAAGCGAGAGCAGAGGGTTTGATAATTATTAATCCATTATCCCAAATATCAATTCATAAAGCGAGAGCGGAGTCTTGATATTAGAACAAGTGAATTTAGATAAAGATTGTAAAGGCAGTGAAATAGTCTTTGTAATCTTTGGACATTGGTAGTTTCAATCCTTAAAAGCTTCTTCTAGTAATCAAATCAGTGAAATAGGTTTGATTGCTAGAAGAAAACTCTCATTGGACTGAAAGGAAAAGTGAGGGGCTAAAGGGAAACCGGTCATTAGAAACTAAGTCTAACATAAGGTTCTAGGTTTAAGGTTTTGGTTTGTGAAGGACTTGTTATTAAGATGGACCAATAAATCTCAAGGCTCTTTTATTATTATTGTTATTTTATTTTAATTAAAAATCCAAACTTTATACCATTGAAACTTTCTTCTAATCATTATTAAAAGTGAATCAAATTCATAACTCCCTGTCGGAACGATATCTTTTTATTATTACATCGGTAGAACAGTGCACTTGCGGTTTTATCCCATCATGTCTTTTACTATTTTAGAAGATAATAAGCTTTTTGCCATTTGTGCTATTTATGATTCTACTGATCATAGAAGGTCTCTTTGGAATAGCCTATCTACTTTGCATACACAACATGATTTTCCCTGGTGTTTTTTTGGAGATTTCAACTCTATTGTGGGACTGCCAATGGAAGAATTTCAATCTTGGTCAGATTCTAACAACCTGCTTCACCTGCCAACTAGAGGTGTTGATTTTACTTGGGCCAATGCTAGAGGTGGTCCAAGATACACAGAAAGAAGATTGGACAGGGCTATATGTAATCATTCATTGATTGATTTATGTAGTTCTATTTCAGTTTCTTCTTTAACAAAGCTGCACTCAGATCATTTTCCTCTCTTACTGGACATTAAGATGAACAATTTTTCTTTTGCCTCTCAATTTAAATTTATGAGGATGTGGACCCTGCATCCCGCTTGCAAAGACATTGTTCAAGAAGCTTGGAACACAACAGTGATAGGTTACCCTATGTTTGTTTTAAACAAGAAGTTGAAGATCCTGAAACAGAAACTTAGAATTTGGAACAAGGAGGTGTTTGGAAATGTACATGAATATGTGACTGATGCTGAAAAGAATCTGCAGAATATTCAAGAGCAAATCCAAGTCAATGGTCATTCAAACAACCTGTTGGAAGCTGAGAAGCAGGCTCAAAAGTCATTAGAAGATGCCCTTAATAGACAAGAATCATTTTGGCAAGAAAAGGCCAAGTTAAATTGGCATTTTGAGGGTGATAGAAATACTAAGTATTTTCACAGGATAGCCAAAATCAAATCATCAACCAAAAAAATTACAACCTTACAAGATGGTGAACAAGTGCTTACTGACCAATCACAAATTGTTGATCATGTTGTTTCATATTATAAGAATATGTTGTGTACTAACCATGTTTTGCAGGAACAATTACTTGTTGAGGAAGTCATTCCAAACATTTTGTCAAATGAGATCAACAACATGCTCACTATGATACCTTCACACAAGGAGATCAAAGTTGCAGTATTTGCTTTAAACAAAGACAGTGCCCCTGGTCCAGATGGATATGGAGCATATTTCTATCAATTTTTTTTGGAACATAGTGAAAGAAGATGTATACAAAGTTGTTTTGCAGTTCTTCTCTTCTGGTTGGATTTTGCCTGGTTACAACTCAAATATCATTGCTTTACTTCCTAAATCACCAAATGCAATTTCAATTGATCATTACAGACCCATTGCCATGTCTAATTTCAAGTTTAAAGTTATCTCCAAAGTTTTAGCAGATAGACTTGCAGCTATCATGCCATCAATAATTTCTCAGGAACAAATGAGATTTATTCATGATAGGAATATCAATGATTTCCTTTGTATAGCTTCAGAAGCAGCAAATTTATTATACAACAAAGCTTATGGAGGTAATCTTGTTATGAAGATTGACATTACCAAAGCTTTTGACAATTTGGATTGGCATTTTCTTTTGAAAGTATTAAGAAATTTTGGTTTCAATGAAACTTTCTGTCACTGGATCCATGCTATCTTGCAATCAGCCTTCCTATCTATTTCAATTAATGGTCAAGCTCATGGTTATTTTAATTGTTCTAGAGGTGTTAGACAGGGAGATCCACTCTCACCTCTTCTCTTTTGCTTAGTAGAAGATGTGCTCAGCAGGAGCATCACAAAACTAGTGGAGGAGGGAAAGATTGATAGAATCAAAGGGTCCAGAAACACTCATTTACCCTCTCATTCTTTTTATGAAGATGAAATGATGATTTATTGCAAAGGAAAGAGTTCAACATTTTATGCCCTCAAAAATCTTTTTCACAGATATGAAATGGCTTCTGGCCAAGTCATTAGTACTTCAAAGTCAACCATTTATTCATCATCAATAACTCAAGCTAGACTACATCAGTTGATGGAGATTTTACCCTTTAACAATGGTTCATTGCTTTTTGATTATCTTGGGGTCCCAATTTTTGAGGGGTAACCAAAGGTTAGTAACTTGCAACCTTTAGCAGACAAGATAAAACTCAAACTGGCAAGTTGGAAAGCCAGCCTCCTATCAATGACAGGTAGGATTCAATTGGTCAGATCAGTCATCCAGAGCATGCTTACTTATAGTATCTCTATCTATAATTGGCCTACTTCTCTTCTTAAGGAATTGGAGAAAAGCATAAGGAACTTTGTCTGGAGTGGTGATACTGAAAAAAGAAAACTAGTCACAGTTTCCTGGAAAAAGGTTTGCAGACCTTTCAATCAAGGTGGCCTCAATCTCAGATCACTTTGTAACCTCAACACTGCTAGTAACTTGAAACTTTGCTGGACAATGATACATTCTCAAAAATCCTGGGCTTTAATCTTAAAAGATAGGGTGATCAGAGCAAAATCAACAATCAATCATCACATTTTTTCTTCTCTTTGGAGCAACATGAAGGAAGAATTCAATACCATCAAAGATAACTCAGCACCATTTGGAGTCCAGACATCCCTCCTGCTAAATCCATGCTAGTGTGGAGGTTAATGCATGAAAAACTCCCAATTGATGAAAACTTAAGATTGAGAGGATGTAGCTTTCCATCTATGTGTTCAATATGCTACAACAGTCTTGAAAGCTCAGTCCACATCTTCTTTCAGTGTCCTTTTGCCTCAATTGTTTGGTCTTGGCTCTCTAGAACTATTGATCTACCAAATAATTTTAACTCTATGGAAGACATTTGGAAATTTGGTGACCTTAATTGGTCACCTCAACGGAAGGTTATGATAAAGGTTGCTTTTATCAACTTTTTCAACACCATTTGGTTTGTTAGGAATTAGGCCAGATTCAATGATAAGAGAATATCTTGTGCTTCTGTTGTTGCTTTGATCAAATCTAGCACTTCTTTATCAGGGAATTACACTAAAAAAGTAACTAACAACTCCATCAGAGATTTTAACATCCTGAAGCAGTTCAATGTCAACACTCATCCTCCTAAACCGCCCAGATAAAAGAAATCATTTGGCAACCCCCCCCCCCCTTCTTGGAAAAAATGTAACATTGATGGTGCTTCCAAAGACAATCCAGGGATGTCAGGGTGTGGTGGCATTTTTAGAAATGATCATGCAGAAGGTATTTGTTGTTTTGCTGAACCACTTGGAAATGTTTCTTCTTCTACTGCTGAGCTGAGTGCATTCGTGAGGGCTATGTCCATAGCTAATCAGCATCATTGGAACAACATTTGGATAGAGATTGATTCATTTCTTCTTCTTTTGGCTACAAAGCATCCAAACAAAGTACCATGGGAGTTGAGAAACAAGTGGTGTAACTCTATGGTTTTACTCAGAGAAATGAATTGTGTTGTTTCTCATATATTTAGAGAAGACAATCAAGTAGCTGATGAACTGGCTAATCATGCTGTAACTCTTTCTTCATTGAGTTTGTGGTCTGATATTCCTTTGTTCATTAGGAATAGTTTCTTGCTCAACAAGTCTAACATGCCAGCTCTTAGATTTTGTAACTAGGGCTTGGAGTTTTGGCCTAGTCCCCTCCTTTGTTGTTACTTTCTTTTCTTTATATATTTTGGGTTTGGTTAGCTCTTTGATACCAACCTTTTGATTAAAAAAATAAAAAATTATAAGAGATAATGACTTTGATAAGTTGAAAAAGTGGTTTGTTCCTAGTGGCCTACATATCAAGCTTGGGACCAATATAGGGCATGTGGAAAAGGTCGCAATAATAGAAAAACATAAACAAAAATTTTTCAAATTTAGAATTAAATTATTCCGTTTGACTAACATGATGGAGAATGCCCAGTTGTACCAGTAGATAATAAGACCCAACAGGGTGCATAGGATTATATACACATCATTATTTATCAATATATTGTCGTTTATTATAATTTTGAAGATTATCTTGTGTCACTTTTGAATTGGAAAATATTACTCTCTTTTTTATTATGAATGTCATATTTGAATGAAAAGAAATTAGATTAAATATATTTTTAGTCCGTACAATATTATTACGAGATCATAAGTTTAGTCTTTATAAAATTTTATTAAGAATGTTAATCTTTTACAATATTATAGTTTGTGAAAATAGTGTCTATTTTAAAAACTTTTTATAAAAAATGAATACTTAGTCGTCCAAAATAATCCATATAAAATGGAAATAGAACTAAAATAAATAATTTTTTATAGGAACTAAATTTTAAAGCTTATAACATTGTCGTGACTCAAAACATACATTTCTAAACAAATGTTCATTTTTACTCTGAAGAATGCTAACTAGTGCCTTAAGGGCAATGATTAAGTATCTAATATGAGTAAGTTTTCATGAAAAAATTGTGTAATCATTACTTTATCAAAAGTAACATCTTATACTTTTAAGACAACATTTCTATTTATAGATTTCTTAAACATTATCCTGAGGGCACCGATTAGAAAACCCTTTTACTTTTAATGTACTATTGATTATTTATTACATGGGAAGAGTCTCATAGGGAGGAAGTGAGTAAGTGGTGAACAATTGTTCTATGGATTCTTTTAATTTGGACCATTAAAGGTTGGTCTCCAACTTGGACCAGTTGAAAACTGGCCTTAGATTTAATAATAATTAATATGGATGGTTGTGATTGAGGATCTGGTACCTGATGTACAAGTTCAATAAAATTCAAGCCTATTGTATGTCTGACTGCATAGTAGCAGGTTTGTCATTTTGTGAACATAATTTTTTGGACCGGGTCAAGGAATGGACATGCAAGATGGACCGGGTCAAAACCTTTTATTTTTGGGTAAATTAATTGTTGGGCCGGGTCATAACATGGCCCTTTAAAAAGTAACTTATATGGGCTGTCATTAGAATAGTAATAGGATCATGCTAATGAAAATTATGTGCAGCGCTGGAGTTAGTAGGTTTGGAATGTGTTAATAAAATTTTCTTCTATGTGAGAAAAAATAGGTTATTTATTTCAATACTACTTTCACTCTCGCAATTTGACAAATAGAAAGTTTTTTATTGTTGACCGAAATAAATAGACAAAGCTATCTTTAGAAAATAAACAAAATATAGTTAATTTTTTTTAAAGGGCCATCAATTTGTTTTGACAAAATATATGTTTGCAATGAACACTTAACTATTAGTGCATTCTTAAAGAAGAAAACTTAACTATTGGACTAGAACAACTTAACAAATTAATTATTGGCACAGTTTAACTATTGGATTTGATAAATAAATGATTAAACTTTAAATTTGAGTTCCATGTAATTGATAAGATTTAGTTTTGTTTTTTTGAATAAATTGAAGTTTAGTTCAACTAGTCTTTGAGAAAACTTAATTATTAGTTAAATTAGGATTGAACCAACTTGATCTTTCTTTCAACTATGGTTTGGACTTACTTATTCCTTAGTTCAACTAGGGTTTTCACTAATTTAAGTTTAGTTCAACTAGTCTTTGAAAAAACTTAATATTCATTTAAATTATGATTGAACCAACTTGATCTTTCTTTCAACTAGGGTTTTCACTAATAGAAGTTTAGTTCAACTAGACTTTTGCCCCGTGCGACGCACGGGTTTTCTCGATGACCAATAAATAATCCTTAACCCGTAAGATTATGGGTCGATCAATAACCGCAAATTAGATTATTAGAGATACAATATTACAATCAAATGATAATAAATAAATTATAAAGAAAAAAGATAAAAAGAATACAAAATTATATTGTTGCACGGGTCAATTTTATTTATTACTTTTATAGTTAAACATAACAAATTAATGTAGTTCATGGTTCCTAACAAATTATTTAGGGTAGTCGAGTTTGCATGAAAATTAGGGTATTTTGTTTGTAAACGTATTAAATAAGTGTACAACAACTTGTCAAAAAAAAAATCTACAGAAACAATTGGTTAAATTGCTGCAGACCTAATAAAATTAATAAATAATAAGGATAAGGATTAAGATATCAATTAAATTTTTTGCTTTGAAAAATATTCACGGTTATTAGAGAGAGAAATGAAAAACATATATGATGCAAATTTAGAGCCAAAATTTTAGGATAGAGTTGTTGCAAGTGGAGGGAAAAAAATTAGGTTAAGACTTAACAAAATTAATAAATAAGGATAAGGATTAGTCTTTGAAATAAGTCAATATTTAGTTCAAATAGGATTGAACCAAATTGATCTTTCTTTCAACTACGGTCTGGACTAACTTATTCCTTAGTTCAACTATGGTTTTCACTAATTGAAGTTTAGTTCAACTAGTCTTTGAAAAAACTTAATATTTAGTTAAATTAGGATTGAACCAACTTGATCTTTCTTTCAACTAGGGTTTTCACTAATAGAAGCTTAGTTCAATTAGTTTTTCAAATAAGTCAATATTTAGTTCAAATAGGATTGAACCAAATTGATCTTTCTTTCAACTACGGTCTGGACTAACTTATTCCTTAGTTCAACTAGGGTTTTCACTAATTGAAGTTTAGTTCAACTAGTCTTTGAAAAAACTTAATATTTAGTTAAATTAGGATTGAACCAACTTGACCTTTCTTTCAACTAGGGTTTTCACTAATAGAAGTTTAGTTCAATTAGTCTTTGAAATAAGTCAATATTTAGTTCAGATAGGATTGAACCAAATTAATATTTCTTTCAACTACGGTCTGGACTAACTTATTCCTTAGTTCAACTAGAGTTTTCACTAATTAAACTTTAGCTCAACTAGTCTTTGAAAAAACTTAATATTTAGTTAAATTAGGATTGAAACAACTTGATTTTTCTTTCAACCAGGGTTTTCACTAATAGAAGTTTAGTTTAATTAGTCTTTGAAATAAGTCAATATTTAGTTCAAATAGGAATGAACCTGTCGCGTCATTTTTCGGAGATCAAGGCTATTTGATTAGCTTTTGACTCACTAAATTATTTAACGACTTTTGAAGAAAAAAAAATATTTAATTTAGGAGGGGTCCGGGGGTTGGTTATATTTAGGGAAGGTATTAGCACCCTAAATATTCGTAGTACTCTACGAGAACCTTTCGACTTTATTTTATTTTTGTGCTATAACTTGCTTATTTTTATTTGAAAGAAAGGAGTTGAGAATAGTGATTAAAAAAGGAAAAAAAGACCTAGTTATCTACATTTTTATTGATTCGGAAGGACTAGGTCCTTTGCCTACGTACCCGTGAGGGATCAGAACCTCGTAGTTCGGGGTAAAAAAAATTACCGTTTGATTGGTTTTGTGTTTTTTATTAGTTTTGAAAAAGGTTTTAAAATAAAAAGTCAAGTGGCAAATAAGAATTGGTTTGTATCTTTTTATATTGAAAGAAAAAATGACTCGAAATATGATTAAGTTGATTTAGAATTTTGATTAAGGAAATAAATTGAAAATGGGATCACTTGGTTTTTGAACCAAGGTTTATTGAATGTATTTATCCATGACCACTATTTGTATCAATATGCACGCGACACTTTGCTTCACAACCGCACCTCACGCGAGCTCTTGGCACACGCTTCCGGCTTGTGGATGGGCCACTTTTCTCTTTAACAATCCCTTGCCTATAACAAACAAAGGTTTGTTGAATTAGTTCTCCTTTGTTGTTCCTTACAACTTTGCTTCTGCGTCCGGCAAAACCATGGAAACTCGCATACCAATTGTAAAACATAAACGCCACACCAACATCTATAAAATGATATCTCCATAAATCATCTATGCTCAACTCTTTGAAATTAATACTTGAAATGTCTTCCAAGCAATTCACGGTAGTTGCCTCCTCAAATTTGTTACCATTACTGCCATTTGCAACCTCTTCTGTTGTTTCAGGATCATAAGTCTCTTCATTATGCTCATTCTCCTCCTCAGACAATAGCAAATTTCCCAAATCCTACATAACAAGCAAGTGAAATTTTAACATTTTTAACAAAACCTAATCACAACATGCAACAAATAAAGATATTACAGTACACACCTGCGGCGAATCAGCTGGGTGATTAATTGATTCAGAATCGACAACCACCATTTCTATCTCTTTTCAAGAACTACTGCTTAAACTACCTCAAAATAACCCTGCATGTATTACACAAATTCACACACTTAAACAAATTTAATGGGAGCTTTTTCAACATTTAATTGCAATTAAACAATTATGTGTTCCTAACAAAATTTAAAAACAAAATGTCACTTTTTTTTTTCCAACTGTCGGTGTATAGCAGGACCAATAACCATGTTTAAACAAAAAGAATTATTAAGGATTGAAAAAAAAGAGCGTTGAATCTCGGACTGATATATGATATCAAACCAGATGATTATGTCAACCACCAATGTATACAAGCTCTAAAAAACCTTAGAAACAGGTTGTGAGGCCGATATATACAAGCTCTAAACTGCTCGCATACTCCTGCCTCACGCCCGAACCGGCCACCAATGAACCAGACCAGCAAACAAAGAAGAGGCCACAAAGACAGAAACCGGCCACAACAGCAAAAAATCAGCACAACAAAAAGCCTATATAGCAGAACCGCAATGCTGCAAGGTTAACAAAGGCACCACAACAGGACCTTGCTGATGACAAACATGGATAACCTCACAAAATGGTTCTTACAGAGTTAGTAGCCCATTAACAGTGAGTTGGAATTCTAAGTAGTATAGTAAACTACAACCATTATCACTACAAAAAAAAAAAAAAAACTACAACCATTATTACTAAGTTTGTCTTATAGAGCTTAATTATATTATCATTGTTGCATTAGTTTCATTGCTTAATTTTTGTCTAGCAGCACAGTTTATGCTAAACTTTGCTTTAGGAGTTTTAGTAGACAAATCTTAAAAATATACTCATTTATAAAGGTTAGATGATTGTTCCTGCCAATTTTTAGTGAAATAATTTTCTTCTTTACTTGTTTTTATCATCAGTTTTTTATCCTACACAAATTTTCAAACTACAGTATCTCATGAATTTGAATTGCATCAACCAATTATTTCCATAATCATACAAGAAAAATAAGTTGTTTTCCTTCCCATAAGGTATAAATATTAATTAATTTCCATCTTCCACCACTCACTCAGCTTAGATTTGAATTATCAAAAACCAAACTAGTAGTTATTACAAGATAAGTTCAAATTGAGACATACCCGTAAATTTGTTGTTTGTTATCGTTAACAAAGAACATAAATCAGATCCTCTTCTCTGCAATTAAGACTGAAAACCCAGGAATTCCTTCTTTCATTGCAAAAGCTTAACTGAGCTTACATGGAAATAGATAAATCAAACCTTCCTCTCATCCTTTGTTCTGTGCACGGCGAGTGTAGACCGTAAGAAAATCGAGGATGAGAAATACGGCGATTAAGATGATAATATAGAGTGGAACAAATCAATTTGGATTTTGGGTAAGGATAATCATCCTCTTAAAAGTTAGGAAATTTGATTTTGCTCCAAGAATGTAATGGATCCGAAAAGTAACATTGGGTTATAGTGTTTTTTTTTTTTTTGTATTGATAACCATTGAATATAGGTTTGTAGTGGTTGTAAGTTGGTGTGAAGTGTTTAATAGATCTGAAACAAAAAGGGGTTGCTAGCATGTTTTCACATAAGTGTGTGTATGGTATGAGACAACCTGAAGAGAACTTATGATAGCAGGTAATTTCATTGGTCTAAGTTGGACCAAAACATATACTGGTCCAAGCTAAAGGGACCCTTGTTCTATTACTTTATCCTAGCTTGCTTGTATACCTCATAAATGCCTGTTTTGAAAAGAAAATCATAGCCGTGCCTAATCCAAGACAAAAAGAGAACAAAGTGGTGTGAATGGAAGCATATACATATATTATCATATATGATTAATTTACGTGCATGGAAATCGAACCTCTTCTCCTCGTGATCAATTAATTAATCAAGGGCTGGTCAAAGTCATGACATCAAAGGGGTAGCAATCAGTGGTGGTCCATGATTTTCCATATGGACTAGGATGCATGGGAATATATAAGCCATACATATACCAAAAAATTCTAAGATTATAAGGTCCCTTTTTCTTTGGTGCTTGAATTTTGAGGTTAGTATAGTGTTGAACACGGCATAGGTCCAAAAAAGGTAGGCACCGTCTATTATTGACATGAAATTGATAGGAATTGGGTAAAGGGAAGGCAACTTGCTTTCTTGTATAATATATTCATAACCTTGACTAAAGGCATTTCTTTTTATAATTATATACTACATATTCACACCAGTTAAAATTCAAGATTTGGTTTTTTGTTTTTTGTTTTTAATTTGTAAAGTTCAAGAATTAATTACATTTAATCTTTATATACACACATTCTAAACTCACATGATGATGATCGTTAGTTTTTTGAGATTAACAACAAGTCTTAAATTTGAATCATGAGAAAGTAACAACTTTAAAATCCATGAAAAAGGAGAGTTTTGCAGTGCACGTGCTTCTATCCAACTCAAGGGTTGCTATATTAATTTATACAAAATAGAGTTTTCTATTTCTTTTAAGAGAATTTATACAAAATATATATAGGGTTAAGTTTGCTGACATGTACTAGCTTATATTTATATTTTTTATCAAACAAAATTATTAATGGAAGGACAAGGAATACTCCAATTTTTTTTTTTAAGAAGTTAAATAGTCCATCCAAATTGGCACTAGAGAAAATCGAACTTGAGACCTTGCGAAGGAGCTAACTCCCAAGACGCAAGCCAATACCACCAAGTCAACCCAAGTGGGTTTGAATACTCCAATTTATTAATTAATTATCTTTTTAAGAATTGAAAACATTTTCTTTAGGTACAATTTTATTTTATAGAAATAAACAAAATTCATTGATTTAAATTGAGAAATTACATCAATACAATATAAATCCAAAATCTCTAAAAACAAAAAGGATGAATCTACGAACAAACTTTCAACATCCATGTTTTTTGTTTTTGGTCAAGTAGTCTAGTGGCTAGAGCTCACACATTTTAAATGTGGAGAAGTGGAGTGTTAGGGGTTTGAACCCCTGCCCCTGCATAAATTATGTAATGTCCCTACCAACTGAGCTAAGCTCACGGGGACTTACAACATCCATGTTAATGGCATAAAACAGTAAAGTACGTATGTCTACAAATATGACTATATTCTAGTCTCCGGAATACTCATGTCTCCGGATCTGCAACGTTGACGACACTAAAGTCATTGATCGGATCTGCACTTGCTCAAAACTAATCTTTCAACCTGAATCAAATAAACACCGAACTAAGATGGGACATAACACACCACACAAAGACGAAAAATCAAATCAAATCAAACAGAGTCGTGTAGAGACGACAAAATCACACGAAAGAAAGTTGAAAATATGAGAAAATCACTTATTCAATTAGAAAAGAAGGAATAACGATTCAGTTGGATGAATTTTGGTCAAAATTAACCTTAAATCATCCCTATTCGGTAAACAAGAAGAAGAAATAAGTGACGACTAGGGTTTAAAAAGGAGTTAAGAGAAATCTATTTTCTTTCGATACAATTGAAATCATTTAAAATATGCATGACACGTGAAAATTCTAATAACTTCCTTAATGACGTAATTTTTGAAACTTTATTAAAATTACTTTGTTTAATCAAATAATTCTAACAACTCTTTCATACCCATATTATTTTCCTATTCTCTCTCTTCTTTTTCTCTTTCTAAGTTCTATTATTGTTGACCAACAAGAAGTGAGAAAAATGAGGTTGTCACAAAAGTTATTGCAAATGATTGTACAAATATCATTTCTATTTTACATTTTATAATGAATTTATCTCATTATTATAAAATTTCAAAATTTAAAGATGAATATTATACTCTCTGTCACATATAAAATGCAAATTATTTAAAGGAAAATATCTCAAAGTCTGTTTCATTTTATATTTTTGATGTAATATTATTATTTAATTTTATATTTATTATTCAATTATTTGTTTAAGGAATTCTTATTAAATTAATATTATGTAGTCTATCCAATTTCTTTAAATATTTTTTGAAGAAATCCCATTTCTTTAAATATACTCTTTGTTTTTTTTAATAAAAAGTTAATATTAATTAGTACTTGATAAATGATAATTATGAAAAAAATGAACATTTAATACATAAAGTAACACTTAATAGTACTAATATGTAGGATAAGATGATTTATAAAAAAAAGTATAGGAAAAGATGAAAATATATGACTATCCTATAGCAACTTTATCTATCCGAGGATTTATTCTTGCATGAGCACGCATATATTACGCGCATTAAAAGCTGTATTTGATATTTGATATGTCCTCAGTATTTTCCAGGTGGCTTTCAGATTTCAACACGTGGATTATAAAACAATTACTGTACAATTTTTATTTTTTCAGTAATTGAGCTAGAATTCACATATTTCAAAGAGAATAAGTAGGGTGTTCGGGGTTCGAATTCCGACCCCTACATATAACAATGCATGTCCCTACCAACTGAGTTATGATTACAGGGATAATTACCGTACAACTTTAGTTTCAGTTCCTTATTATTATCATTCATAAAAAAATTCGCTTCTATTTATAGCAAACAATAGTCAATTCAAGAAATCCAACACCATATTAAAGTGGATCATGTACATTTTCCTTGATGTGCCATAACATAACTGACACATTTTTATTTTTATACCTTTCATCTTTTAGGAATGTCTATCTGTCAAGGACTATATCTTATGTATCCAAGAAAATAATATTTTTAAAATAAAATAAATATTATGTATTTTCTTTGTACCAAAAAAAAGATATTAAGTATTTTCTTTAATTTACTTTTTTAATTTACTGATAAAATATTATGTAGTTCCAATATAATATCCCTTACTTTGATAATTCATTTGAAAAGAATATAATGGTTAATTTCTCAAAAAAGTGGAAATACATGGAATGTTCAAACCAAACAAAGAGAGTACTTTATAAAAAATAAAAAATAAAAGAATAAGACATGAAAATATAAGAATATATGAAAAGTATAGTTTCAACAATAATATATCAGTTTTCTGACAAGAAAAAAAAAGTCATTGACCACAGAAAACATTCTATGATTGCTGCTGCATTTGTATTATTCTATATCAAGACACAAAACCAAAATCTTATCTATATATATAGTCTTCCATAAGCTTCTCTAGCTGCTGCTGCATCATCACATTTCATATATACCAAAGTTGAATCTAAATCTGAGAATATGAAGAACAATAATTCTAAGAGAAGTGGTGTAAGAAAATACCACAAATCAGAACAGCCACGCCTACGATGGACACCTGAACTTCATCAATACTTTGTTCAAACTGTTGAAAGTCTTGGTGGAAAAGATAGTATGTTTTTCTTCATGATCATCATGTTTTATATAGGGGCGCTAGCTACTAATTTATTTGATGATCTCTTCAATTAAGAGATCTCATATATCTTGCCTTAATATGCTTTATTAATTATCTTTCATATCTTTGTGTTCTATTTTCAATTTATTTTCTTCTTTTAATCATGGTTTTAAATTGCGGTCGCTGTTATGAAAGAATTATGTATAAGTATTAAAACGGTGAATTTTTTCGCTATGGTTCAACGAGTGCTAACAATTTTGTAAATTAATTTTGCAGAGGCTAGTCCTAAACACATTTTGAGTATGATGCAAGTCAAGGGGCTGAGAATCTCCCATATTAAAAGTCATCTCCAGGTACATATATTGTTTAAGGTCACCCATATTTGATCCAACTTCAATTAATTTAATCTTCATTATTAAAATATATACACTTGCGAAAAACTAATTTATATATCTATCAATGAACTATATATATTTTCTTGCTTATTTTCTTTTAAAAATAAAAATTAGACCTGGATTTTCTTCTCTTGGTCTAACATATTTTTGATAGACTATGGTATGATAATAATTCTTTTTCCTAATATGTGAATGTTGGACCTGTTTCTACATTAGTTCTATTATATTTCCTTATGGAAAATTCTCTTTCTTTTGATAATGAAATCATGGGACTGAAGAAACAAAATCTGGTCTAGGGTATTTTTTGCAGCACCAACGTACGTACAATTACAACTGAAACAAAAAACAACAGTCTGTTGTAGTATGTGGAAACAATGATTTTGTGACTTTTCACAATTCCCATGTATATCTCACAAACGTTGATGATTATCTTCCTTTTACTTTTGATGACAAAATTTCATCTTTTATCCCATTATAAACCCCACTTCTCTACGTTGTTACTTTTGTTAAGCTTTTTCACATCGTGTGAGATGAAATTCTGAAATGATTTAGTAAATAGAAATAACTACTAATTTATTTAACTAGTTAAAAATCATTTAGTTCATAAATGTATAAAACAATGTCACTAATCCCTTGATGTAAGGTATTGGATAACTCTCACTTATATATATTCAGATTTTCACGTCCTGATCTTGATAGTCCAATAATAGTGATTCGTAGGACAAATTTTTAAATAGACTTTGAGATTATTTTAGTAATGTTGCAACTAATATTGTGCATGTTCACCTTTTTATAAAGGCTAAGATCCATTTAATGACATGTGTTTTTTATACTTTGTTAATTTAAAATAAATTTAATGTTGTATTATTTTTGTCTTGTGATGCTGATAATTTTTTTTTTCAAGAGAACTGTCAAAACACTTTTGTTTTTTTTTTGGTTACTGTTTGATTAAACACTTTTGTTTCAACACTCTCTAACACTTGTTCTTTTATTTGATAAAATTTATATGATTTCAACTGTTTTATATCAGACATATTTTTAATGTGTAGGACATACATTAATTTTAATTAATAAAAGAGTAAGTATTAGAGATAAAATATTCTTTTATTTTTTAATGGTACTAAAGAATTCACCTTGGTTAAAAACACTTCTTCAAGATATACATCTTCTTCATTAAAAGATTAAACAAATACATGATTACATTGGTTTCCAGATTATTTTAAAATGCATTCCGTGCATGCGCAATTTCATAGATTAAATAATTATGTTTATATGAGGCAATTACCATAGGTTAGGTATATGGGCATTATATGCAATGTGCTAGCTTCACAAGAAAGTAAAATTTAGATACATGAAATTATTTTCTCTTTGTCTTTCGTCAGGATCAATGAAAACAAACGTGTTCTAGCTTGCTTTTTGAGATGCTATAAAAGCACACGGCTGTATAAGCTTTAAAAAAGCGATTTTTTATATTACTTTTATATGTTTGAAAATCGGATCTACACTTTCTCTTTATTTGCTAATCTTGAGAATGATTTCGTATATCTTACATTCTTGTTTTAGTGTAAGTATATGTTACCAAAAAAGGAAATAGGTGAAGATATATGTGTAATAGAAATACGCTAAGAACACCATCTTTTCAATATTAGTTTTTCATTTATTTTGTTTATTTGGTCAAACTCATATGAGACTCAACATTTTATTTGAAATCTATTTTAAAGTGTGGTATCTATGTGATTTTATCCAATAAAAACGTGAATATTAAAGATTGTAGTAGTATTAATCTTATGTAGTTCGGGAATTAAAAGTCATAGTTGGTGTAAGTGTGATTTTATTTTGCACTTAGCTTTCTTTATTCTTCTGCTATTTAAATTTCTGAATGAAATAATTTATGGTGAAGACTATAACATCATGTACATAATATAATCCTCTAAATTTGGGTTTTGCCTTCTCTTGTACTAAAAATAAAAATAAAAAATATAATCCTCTAAAAAAATACATATAATTATAAAATGCAAAAGTTTTAAGATAAACATATTATTTTTAATATATTATACTATGCAAATTTGGACATGATAAAATAAAAAAATTCATCATTTATTTTCATCAATAATGTTAAGAGAAATGCTGGGCGGTTTTTAGATGTACAGGAACGTGAAGGGACAAACTATTCTTGCACCAGCACTGGAAGAAAATGCACAATTCAATCATCTTCCAATCAGCTCCAGCTGTTCACCCAAAAGGTAATTTACTAAAGGGAAAGGTTAACGAGTGTCATTGAAGCACTCTTTAAGCACCTAAAGTAATGCTCACTCTGTTTCAAAATGAATGTCGTTTTAGCCAATTTAATTATTTTTTTAATTTTTTTTATTAAAAACGTTATAAGTCCACCTTTAAATATTTTTTGGATGGTTCATATTAGGATCTCTTCTTCTTTTATTATTATAAAACTTAATATTTTACCAAAACTTATAGTCCATCTCTTTGGTTAACATACTTTTCTTTTGAAATTATATATGAGGAGGGATATATTGACTCCAAGAATAAGTCTATATACTTATTCCAAAATCAATTAATGACTAGAATTGATGAATAATAATAATTGTTAGGGTGAGGTTTATTTCTTTTCTCCACTGAAAACAACCAAATGCTTAAAGTTGCAAAACGGGCAAAACCCTTCTCACTACAATACAACAGAAAACATCAAACTCATGATCATCATCATAGATCTCAGCCTCTTATCCTCAATTTTTAATTCTATATAAACGATTTTTCAAACATTGATAAATCCCAAAAAGAACTTCTTTTGTCATTGCCAGCCAGATATTGAGTATTCAATTTATTGTGATTTGGACCAACCTAGTTATCTTCAATTGGCTAAACATATGGTATATGAAATCCTTGATAACTAGAAAAGGGAGATATATCAAAATTAGGGCTTAAGTAACAATCATAAAGGATAAACAAAACCATTCATAATATAAACACCAGCCTCCTAGACATTCGTCCCAAAGATCATCTTCGTGATGTAATCCTAATCAATTTCATTAACTTTATTTGAGAAAAACCAATCATTTCAACCAAATCAACAATAGTATAATTGCCTACTCATAACATTTAACCCATATACCAAACAGAAAAGGCCCCACCACTTCCCAAAGTAAGACAATAACCAACCATGTCCACCTAAAAATTTCATACCAAAATTGGCTTCACGATCTACCAAAAAAAAAGACACAAGGAAGACAATTATTTTGAAAATAGACAATTAATAATCAAATCTATAATACATATCCAAACTTTATCACAATTTTTAAAAATAGAAATAAATGTAGTCATTTTCTACCCAAGATACTTTGGTTTTCTCCTAACTAAATAACTTACTACTTTCTAATGAAATATAAGTAAAAAAGATAGTTGAAAAGTTGATGTATGTGGTTTGAAGATTTGCTAAATATATGTCACATTTTTCTTTTTAAGGAATATGTCAAGACTTAGTACTTGCCTATCTAAGTCCATTTCATTGATTGATTTTCATTTCTGTTTTCTTAGTTCATCAATCTTGTTTTCTTTAGGAGCTAATAATCATTACGTGCACAAATAATGAAACATTTTTTTTACTACATTATGATTATTAACTTCTTTGATATCCTTTTATTTCCCTTCAGATCGAGGAATATCAATCATGAACTTCGTCCTTTACACAACAAAGGACTTTCACAAGCAAGTGAAACTGATCATTATTATGATCTAAATCAGGTAGTCCCTCATGCCCCCAAAATAACGGAATTTCGCATAAAAACCTAACTTTTAAGGTTCTTAAAAAGTGTCTTGGAGGCATTCATTAACATTTCTCTATTTTATAATACTATTTTAATTTCTCTGCTGCAAAACATTGATATGTTTTTCCTACTTTTATCCATTCAAACTTTTGAAGAATTTAAGCATCAAATCACCTAAAACCAAAGCAAGTATTCAAACATCAAATAATTGTATAAATTTATTGGTATATATTGCAGGAGCCTGAGTCAAGTGCATGCTTTCTTAGTGACATATCAAATGAAGAAAGCGATTGTAGAACTACCAAATATCTAAATCTCCCATTCCCTTTCAGTTCTCTGATAATTCCAGTGGTGCATAATGATCAAGGCAGAACACATTTTTCTTCACCAAATAGGACAAATAATCACGATGTAGATTCTAGTTCTATAAAATCTCATGGGAGAGATTATATAAATCTGGACCTATCAATTTGAATATATATAAATATATAAGATGTAGCCTTTTACATGTATTAATACCTATCATATTATACTCTTATTAGATAATGTTATATTATAGTAAGGGTAGTTTAGTCTTTTTCACGTGCAGTAACCTTTATGTTTGTCTTGTATTGTACGTTAAGACTTTGCAATCTATTGGAAATCTAGCTTCTTTTGTTCTTTCTCCCCTCTCTTTTTTTCTATGGACTCGATATTTAATGTCATAATTTTTTGAGATTTACTTTTACTATGACTTTTCTTCGCGCGCCCTATTTTTTTTATAAAAATACCTCTTGTCTGGATTTTGTTTTCCGGAATCAATTGTTAGAATTTACAGATTTATCCGGATTTTATAATCTGGAATGATCTGTTACCATAACTTTTTCAATTTTAAGCTTTGAAATTCATAAAATAAATGCAAATAAACATATAGAACAAAAATAAAAGGACAAAAAGATAAAAAAAAAAAAAACTCATTTTATTAATATATGAACAATACATTACAATAATGTTGAAGCTTTTTAAGCTTATTACATAAGAACCTAAATCTATTTCTAATCTCCTAAGAGCCTAAACACTGATATGCGTTAGGACATACAAGTAACTTCCCTGTTGGAGGGCAACCAGAGGAGGAGGGAAGAGGAGGGCAGGAAGAAGAAACCAATACCCCTGAGGGAGGTGGGGGGTGCTCAAACTTACGCCCAGACAGGCCAAGCTAAGAACCACACTGATCCACATGACCCCCCAGATGAACAACACTTCTTTGCAGCGCGGTTCCATCCTCATTGACCGTTCATACAAACCTTGAAAGTTTTCAACGAGGCCCTTATCTATGAAAGACCATCGATGGAAAACCATGGTTGTAGAAGGAAGAAGAGGAGGAGAGGATGGTGTGAGAAATGGAGGAGTTTGGAAGGCTATTTATAGGGAGTTTGGGTCAAAAAACGGTTGGGAGGTCATAAGTGCAGTCAAAAAACGTGGAAAAACGTGTTTTCTTGACTTGACCACCGACCAAAACCTGTGTTGCACGCGTTTTACTGACACTGATGCAGTCCGGAAAATAAAATCTGGAATGCACTTATGTGTTCCGGATTACATTTTCTGGATTTATACACGTTTTACTGATACTGGAGCCATTAATGTAGGTTTGGACGGTTACCACCACTAACACGTTTTCATTGAATGTACTAGTGACATAGGACTTGGTTAGGCTATAAATAGACTTCCATCTTCAACAAAGACCTTCATTCTCCACTTCACCTCTTTTCTTCAATTTTTTTTAGTTTTTTAGGGGTGTGGGTGGTGTCACGGTCATTGTTGACCGTTCATACTAACCATGAAATTGCATTGCAGCTTATGCTTATGTTTATGCGGGGGTCATATAACGGTCAACACAGACCTTAGACATCAAAAAAAGACTCAAAAAAACTCATAACATTCTGGTCCAAATTCTATAATCTGGAATCCCATAGGTCTTAACTGTTTCCGGATTATGTAATATGGAAAACTTCAGCATAGGATTCTTTTTTGTGATCCACATTGCACCAAGAGTTCATGTGGTCCACAACATCCAAGGACCTCTATAAATAAGTGTTCTCCAGTTTTCAGCTACAATATCATCAAAACACACAAACACAAATATCATCTTCAAACTCATGAATTCACTTAAACAACATATAGCCAACAACAATTATCACATATTCATCATGAATTCAACACAAAGTAACAACAACATCATCGTTTCAACATTTTAAGCTAAAACTTCAAAGTTATCATTTCAACATAGTTAAACAATAAAATTCAAGTACCCACAGTAAGTTTTCAACAAATTCACATATTCAAACATCATCACTTAACTAGGAGCACGAAAATAAACATTAAAATCATAATTCAATCACAACAACTTATGACCCATAAGTGAAAAAGAAGATTTACAACTTATTTGATGAAATAGAACCATTCCCCTTACCTTTAACCTTCAACTGCTCTAGTTTAGGCTTTAATCTCCCCTCTAACTCCTTAGCTCTAGCTTTCCCCTCTTCCAAGTTCTTCCTCTTCAATTCTTCTCTCTAACTTCACACTTTCTCTTGATGGGATAAAACTGCAAGTGCACAGTTTACCGATGTAGTAATAAAAGATATCGTTCCGACAGGGAGTTATGAATTCAATTAACCTTTATGGGTGATTAGAAGAAAGTTAAATTATAAAGTTGTGACTTTTAGAGATTAAAAATAACAATAATAAAAAGCATCTTGGGATTTATTGGTCCATCTTAATGAAAAGTCCTTCACAAACAAACCCTAAACCGATAATTTTATATTGGTCCCACTTTCTAAAGACAAGTTTCTCTTAAGCCTATCACATCTCCTTTCAGTCTCAGTGAGTGTGTTCCTCTAGCAACCACGCCTATTCTCATGGTTGATTGCTATTGGAATCCTTGAAGAACAAAACTTTATTTTTCTCAAGGTTTGCTAGAATATTCTCATGTTTCGCATAAACACAGAAGATAAAAGAAAGTAAAATGAAAGAAATGTCTCAACAATTGCCAAACAACTTTTTGACTCCATGTTATGTGATGACATGCTGTCATTACGTAATTTTCTGGACATATTTTGACATTTTGATAGAGTTCACAAGCAATATGAAGTGCCCAGGGGTGTTAAAAGCAAGAAATTATGAAGAGCTGAATTCAACAAATCATGGCGCGATTCCTTGGTGTCGTAACACGATTTTCTTGGCAGAGAGGCATGTTTTTGAGAAGACCTAATCGTGACATGATTTCCTGTATCGTAGCGCGATTTCGAGAAGGATCTGGAACACAAATTAGGGTTTAAGACAAATCGTGGCGCGATTTTACCAACCGTGGCACGATTTTGGCTTCAAAAAATATTCTCTATTTAAACAGAAGTTGGTTTCAAAAACATGGATTATGATTTTGGAGAGCAAAAGCGCAATTTTAACAGCCAGAACACTGCAGAAGGGGGGATTTCATCATCTCTAATCCAGTTTATGTATGTTTTAATTCTTTCATTGATTATGCTATTTGTAAACTCAGTTATAAGTAGCTAAATCTCTTAGAGATTAGGTCTGAGATGAATCTATGTAACCCTAATTGATCTACGTTGTTGTGAAACTCTATTTATTATGAAGGACAATCTAGTTTTTATTCAATTCAATTGTTTTTAATGCTTTTTATATCTTGATCACATATAAACATCGTGACTATGAATGACTACTGACCCTAGCTTTCAACTTTGACCCATTGAATTGTTCTAATAAACATGGTTAGTCTAGAAATGGATAATCGTTTGTTAGTGATATTAGGTTAACGTGCTTAAAACCTTCAAAGATTATTAGACCACCTAAGGGATTAGGGGTTGTAGTTTGAGAAGAGGGTCGTAACTCAAGGGATTGATTAGGGCTAATTTGTTAACTATCGTGGAACTAGAAAATCATTCATGAGAATAGAGTGCATTATACCAATTAGGGAAATGTAGAGGATTCGAAAGACCTGATCTCATCTCTCTCCATATTTTCTTAATCAATTCTTATTTTCTGTTATTTGATTCTATAAAATCAAACCAAATCAACCGCCTAGTGGCAAATCAAAACAACTTTTACACATCCTATTGATTAACGAGATAAAATTATTGAGATTAAAACAATCCTTGTGGGAACGATATTTTTACTACTTCGATAGTTTTTGGTACACTTGCCAAACATCTATCAAGTTTTTGGCACCGTTGTCGAGGAACTGTTGAATCATTTCAACAAGACAATTTCGTTATAATTTAGGATTTCTGCAATTTACTTTCTGTTTTGAAATTTTTACTTTTATTGTGTAATGCTACTAAGGTATTTTGCTGTTTATACGAGGTAGACGGAGTAAAGACGATCTACAATTCGATCCTTAGATAGAAAGGACTGCAAGAGCCAATCGGAAAGCTGTCCGGTTGTCAAAGTCAGTTCCACCGAGTGCACATGAGCAAGTATCGAGTCCTGCACCTTTTGAAACTGAAAAATCCAACTCTCCTGAATCAAGTATCATGGCAAAACCTCCAACAAGACCTAAGTTGGGAGACTATGGGTTAGCTAATCACCGTGGTCATCTTACACACACCTTTCGGCCTGGTAATCCGGCTGCCCTTGACATCAAGAGTACTGTGCTTAATGGGTTGAGGGACAAACAGTTTGATGGGACTGAAAACATGAGTCTGCATGAACACTTGAGCCGTTTTGCAGAAACATTTGAGTTTTGTGTACCCCCAGCCACTGTGACTGAGAGCCAAAAGAGACTTAGATTGTTTCCTTTCACCTTGACGGGAAAAGCTAGAGATTGGTTGATTGTTTACTATCAAAGGCAAAATCCTTACTACAATCCAGGTTTTGACAAGCATCCCAACCTAAGTTATTCCAACAATAACACTCTAAATCCTCTATTGCCCAATCCTCAACAACAACAATAGAGAAAGCCTTCAGCCCTTGAAGAAACAATGATGAATTTCATGAAGATGACTCAAGGAAACTTTGAGGAGATTAAGAACAGCCAGGAAGCTGAAAGAAAGAACAATGAAGCTTTCAAAAAGATGCTTGAGACTCAAATGAGGCAAATGGCTATGCAATTGGCTTAACAAAGCAAGGGAGGATTCTCAGGTAACACTAAAGAAAACCCTAAGAATGAAACTTGTAACGTTATTGAGCTTAGGAGAAGAAAGGTTCTTACACCTTTAGTTCAAAAAGTTAAGAAAACTGTTGAAGAAGTTGTAGTGGAAGAGGTAGAAACTGATGGTGAAGTTGAAAAGAATTCTGATGAGGATGTAGTTGAAAAAGAAAATGATCAAGGCGTAGTTGAAAAAGAAAAGAAGGAAAAAATAGAGGGAAAAAAAAGTTAGAAGTTGATAGATGAGGACTCAATCTTGAGAAAGTCCAAGAGCCAAACTTTGAAAGATGGAGATAAAGCACAAGTTGTCCCATCTTATGTGAAGCTTCCCTACCCTCATTTAGCTAAAAAGAAGAAAAAGGAAGAAAGCCAATTCAAAAAGTTCATGGAACTTTTCTCACAACTTCAAGTGAATATTCCTTTCAGCGAAGCTCTTGATCAAATACTTTTGTATGCTAAGTTCATGAAGGAGTTGTTAACTGGTAGAAGAAAGCCAAAAGATGATGAAAACATTGCTCTTTCAGAGAATTGTAGTGCTATCCTCCAAAAGAAACTTCCACCAAAGTTGAAAGATCCAGGTGCCTTTACTATTCCTTGTTCCATTAGACCGGTAGACATTGGTAGAGCTTTATGTGACTTAGGGGCAAGTATCAACTTGATGCCCCTGTCAATGATGATGAAGCTTGGATGTGGTGAACCAAAGCCAACAAGAATGACCCTCACTCTAGTTGATCGACCAATCTCTTATCCTTTTGGTGTTCTTGAGGATGTGCTAGTGGAAGTTAATGAGTTAGTATTTCCTGCTGATTTTGTTATCTTAGACATGGCTGAAAATGAAGACATGCCACTCATTCTAGGAAGACCTTTCCTTGCAATAGACCGTGCTCTGATTGATGTTGAGATGGGGCAACTTATGTTGAGATTCCATAATGAGAAAGTGGTGTTCAACATCTTTGAAGCCATGAAACATAGAGCTAAAAATCCTAAGTGTTACCGGATTGATGTTGTTGATGAAATAGTTTAAGACGATTCTCGTGAGCCTCAACCAACACAACCTATGGAGAAGATGATTGTTAATTCTATAGAGAGTTTTGACCATGATGAAGATCTTGAGGTGAAGGAATGTGTCAAGCAACTAAAGGCAAGCAAACAAGAAATTGAACTGGTGAAAGTTGAAGAACTACTGGTTACAACACCTAAGGGGGCCCACAATTTGAGTATTAAAGGAGATAAAATTCCTGAATTGAAAGAACTTCCTTCTCACTTAAAGTATGTCTTCTTAAGCAAGGATGCCTTTAAACCAGCAATCATCAGCAGTACCTTGACACCTTTAGAAGACGAAAAATTAATGAGGGTGTTAAGGGGTAATGAAGGAGCATTGGGATGGAACATTTCTGACTTCAGGGTATTAGTCCGGATTATTGCATGCACAAGATACACATGGAGGCTGAATATAAACCTGTGGTTCAACCTTAAAGAAGACTAAACCCAACCATGAAGGAAGTGGTAAAGAAAGTGGTGCTAAAGCTACTTGATGCAAGTATGATTTACCCTATCTCTGATAGTTCTTGGGTGAGTCTTGTTCATGTGGTACCTAAGAAAGGTGGAATGATGGTGGTGGCTAATGAAAAATAGGAATTGATACCCACTTGTACCGTCACCGGTCGGAGGATGTGCATAGATTACCAGAGGCTAAATTCTGCAACAAGGAAGGACCACTTCCCGTTACCATTCATGAATCAAATGATAGAGAGGTTGGCTAGCCAAGCCTTTTATTGCTTTTCAGATGGGTATTCGGGGTATAATCAGATTGTAGTAGCTCCGGAAGACCAAGAGAAGACTACCTTCACTTGTCCATTTGGTGTGTTTTCTTATAGGAGAATGCCCTTCGGGCTGTGTAATGCGTAGATGACCTTTCAAAGGTGTATGCTCTCCATCTTCTCTAACATGATAGAGAAGAACATTGAGGTATTTATGGATGACTTTTCTGTGTTTGGTAAGTCTTTTGATCAATGCTTAATTCACGTTGATGCCGTTCTTAAAAGATGCACCAAAACTAACCTCATTCTAAATTGGGAAAAATGTCATTTTACGGTAACCGAAGGTATAGTTTTGGGGCATAAAATAAGTGCTAAAGGCATGGAGGTGGATCAAGCTAAGATAGAGGTTATAAAGAAACTTCCCCCGCCTGTTAATGTTAAATGGGGTGAGGAGTTTCTTGGGGCATGCTGGTTTTTATCGGCGTTTTATAAAAGATTTTTCTAAAATTTCAAAGCCCCTTTGTAACCTCTTAGTCAAAGAAAATGATTTTAATTTTGATTCTGAATGTCTAAATGATTTTTCTTTGATTAAAACTAAGTTGGTGACTGCACCAATAATCATTGCACCCGATTGGGAACTACCTTTTGAACTTATGTGCGATGCAAGTGATTGTGTTGTTGGTGCGGTCCTAGGCCAACGAAAGAACAAATTTTTCCATGCAATTTACTACGCAAGAAAGGTTTTAAATGAAAATCAAGTTAACTATTCCACCACTGAAAAGGAATTGCTTGCAGTAATCTTTGCATTGGAAAAATTTTGTTCTTATCTAATAGGCTCCAAAGTCATTGTTTTTACAGATCATGCAGCCCTGAAGTATCTCTTGACCAAAGGGGATTCAAAGCCTCGGCTGTTGAAGTGGATCCTCTTGTTGCAAGAGTTTGATCTTGAGATTCGTGACAAGAAGGGAGTCGAAAATGTGGTAGCTGATCACCTCTCAAGGTTGGAGAATAATGAGGTGACAAAGAAGGAGAAGGCCATCTTGGCCGAGTTCCCAGATGAGAAACTGCTTGCTATTTGAGAAAGGCCTTGGTTTGCTGACATGGCGAACTTTAAGGCCGGTAACATAGTTCCTGATGACCTGGAGTATCATCAGAGGAAAAAGTTCTTCAAGGATGCAAACCACTATTTGTGGGATGATCCTTATCTGTTTAAGGTAAGCATTGCTGGTTTGATTAGACGTTGTGTTGCAGGTGAGGAGGCTAATAGTATCATGTGGCACTGTCATAGCTCAACTTATGGGGGCCACCATAGTGGAGAAAGAACCGCTGCAAAAGTCTTGCAAAGTGGCTTTTGGTGGCCCACCCTATTCAAAGACTGCCAAGACTTTGTGAAGCGGTGTGATAAATGTCAAAGGACAAGTAATATCTCTAAGAGGAATGAGATGCCCCTAACTGGAATCATTGAAATTGAACCATTTGATTGTTGGGGCATTGATTTTATGGGACCTTTCCCTTCCTCTTACTCTTTTCTCCATATTCTGGTTTGTGTTGATTATGTTACAAAATAGGTTGAAGCGATACCTTGTGTTGCTAATGATGCCAAAACTGTTGTTAATTTTCTTCACAACAATATTTTCACTAGGTTTGGAACCCCTAGAGTCTTGATCAGTGATGGGGGGAAGCACTTTTGCAACAATCTTCTTGAAAATGTGCTAAAAGAGTATAACATCAGGCACAAAGTTGCAACTCCCTATCACCCACAAACAAGTGGTCAAGTAGAGGTTTCAAAGCGTCAGTTGAAACAGATACTAGAAAAGACAGTTGTGTTAAATAGGAAGGATTGGTCTAGAAAGTTAGGTGACGCACTGTGGGCATATCGGACGGCCTTTAAGACTCATATAGGGCTCTCACCCTATCAGTTAGTCTATGGGAAGGCCTATCATCTTTCAGTTGAGCTAGAACATAAACAATACTGGGCCATTAAGGCCTTAAATTTTGATCAAGTAGCTGATGGTAAGAACAGACTCTTGAAACTTAATGAACTTGAGTAGATAAGGCTTAAAGCATATGAAAATGCGCTCATCTATAAAGCCATGACTAAGAGGTATCATGACAAAAACTTAGTATCTAGGGATATTAACTCTGGGCAACTAGTTTTGTTGTATAATTCCAGGTTGAAGCTGTTTCCTGAAAAGCTCAAGTCAAAGTGGTCTGGACCGTTCTTGGTCAAGAGTGTGTCACCTAATGGAGCTGTTGAGTTAATCACACCGGAGGCTGACAGAAGTTTCAAAGTAAATGGGCAAAGAGTTAAGCCATATCTGGATGGCGACCTACCAAAAGAAAGGGTAAGGCTTGTTCTTAAGGACCACTAAAGGTCCGTGAAAGTCAAGCTAGTGACGGTAAAGAAGTGCTAGGTGGGAGGCAGCCCACCATTTTTATTTTCAAGTATATTATTTCTTCTTTCTTTTATTTTCAGGCAACCCACCATTTTTATTTTCAGGAAATTTTTCAAAAAACTCCAAGTGCAAGCCCTGCCAAGATAGTTGTGACACAATACTGATGTTGTGAAACAACTATCTCCTTATAAACTCTTGTTTGCAAAAGAAGGTGAAGTCCAACAAAAAAAAAAAAAATTCATTCTACCTTCAAAATCGTGACACACTACTGAAATCGTGACACGATTTTGAAGTCAAACTCTCTGGACTTTGACCTCTAAAAATCGTGTCACGCCAAGCGAAAATCGTGACACGATTTCTTTCAAAATTTTCAAGTTGCTCCCTACCACCAAAATCGCGTCACGCCACCGAAAACGCACCTTGATTTTGGTGGTTTTTCAAAACAAAAAAAAACCGTTATGACCAAAATTGCGTCACGGTAAAACCCAACCGTGACACGATTTTTCCTATGTCTATAAAAAGACCTTCATTTCTCAGCACTTCCCACACTCTTTTCTTTACTGTTACTCTGCCCAAATTTTTCCTCAAACCCTACCCACGAAATTCAACCCTTCCTCCATTAATTTCTCATGACCCAAACACCACCACAACAGCAACCACCTCAAATGGAGAATGGAGAGGGCAGCCAGCAGGGTACTCACCCACCTATCCACCCTATGTTGTTGGAGTACATGTTTACTTCGGCCAACTGGATGAATGAGACTTCTAATCAGATGTGGATGAACCGTCCTAGGTTTTCCATTGAGTTTGCTGCAGAAGCACAGATGCATAGGAGGCCTATCACCGAGTCTTATGAGAGATTTGAAAACTCCCGTGAGTGCATGAATGAGTATTTTGCTCATCAGGAGCGATTTGCTGCACATATGAAGAAAGAATTTGCTGATGATTTCGATGCGGGAGAAAGGAGAGCATGTGATAACTTCTTTGAGGGGCTACAGGAGGAGGGTAACCCGAGCACTTGGAATGATGAGGATGAGATGCGTGATAACTGAGCTAATGATGGCTCATTCGTTCCTGCTTTTTGTTTTACGTTTCTTTTCTTTGTAATTTTCCCTTTTTCGTACTGTGTGTCATCCCTTTTCATATTATTGAGTGGAGTTGTGTATGGTGGATGTGAACATGTCAAACTAGCTCACTTTTAGCTAGTAAGGAGATGAAATTTTTGGTTACTACTGATTGATCAGGTAATTGTTATTTTACTGTCGATTGTCAATGCTTTAAATAAATTCCTTGAGGACAAGGAATGGTTCAAGTTTGGGGTTGTGATGACATGTTGTCATTACGTAATTTTCTAGACATATTTTGACGTTTTGATAGAGTTCACAAGCAATATGAAGTGCCCAGGGGTGTTAAAAGCAAGAAATTATGAAGAGCTGAATTAAACAAATCGTGGCGCGATTCCTTGGTGTCGTGACACGATTTTCTTGGCAGAGAAGCATGTTTTTGAGAAGACCTAATCATGACACGATTTCCTGTATCGTGGCGAGATTTTGAGAAGGATCTGGAACACAAATTAGGGTTTAAGACAAATCGTGGCGCGATTTTACCAACCGTGGCGCGATTTTGGCTTCAGAAAATATTTTATATTTAAACAGAAGTTGGTTTCAGAAACATGGATTACGATTTTGGAGAGCAAAAGTGCGATTTTAACACCCAGAAGACTAGAGAAGGGGCGATTTCATCATCTCTAATCCAGTTTATGTATGTTTTAATTCTTACATTGATTATGCTATTTGTAAACTCAGTTATGAGTAGTTAAATCTCTTAGAGATTAGGTATAAGATGAATCTATGTAACCATAATTGATCTACGTTGCTGTGAAACTCTATTTATTATGAATGACAATCTAGTTTTTATTCAATTCAATTGTTTTTAATGCTTTTTATATCTTGATCACATATAAATATCGTGGGTATGAATGACTACTGACCCTAGCCTTCAACTTTGACCCATTGAATTGTTCTAATAAACATGGTTAGTCTAGGAATGGATAATAGTTTGTTAGAGATATTAGGTTAACATGCTTAAAACCTTCAAAGATTATTAGACCACCTAAGGGATTAAGGGATGTAGTTTGAGAAGAGGGTCCTAACTCAATGGATTAATTAGGGCTAATTTGTTAACTATCGTGGAAGTAGAAAATCATTCATGAGAATAGAGTGCAGTATACCAATTAGGGGAACGTAGAAGATTCGAAAGACCTGATCTCATCTCTCTCCATATTTTCTTAATCAATTCTTATTTTCTGTTATTTGATTCTATAAAATCAAACCAAATCAACCGCCTAGTGGCAAATCAAAACAATTTTTACACATCCTATTGATTAACGAGATTAAATTATTGAGATTAAAACAGTCCTTGTGGGAACGATATTTTTACTACTTCGATAGTTTTTGGTACACTTGCCAAACATCTATTAATTTTTTGTCACCGTTGCCGAGGAACTGTTGAATTATTTCAATAAGGCAATTTCGTTATAATTTAGGATTTCTGCAATTTACTTTCTGTTTTTAAATTTTTACTTTTATTGTGCAGTGCTACTAAGGTATTTTGCTGCAAGAGCCAAACGGAAAGTTGTCTGGTTGTCAAAGTCAGTTCCACCGAGTGCACATGAGCAGGTATCGAGTCTTGCACCTTCTGAAACTAAAAAATCCAACTCTCCTGAATCAAGTATCATGGTAGAACCTCTAGCAAGACCTAAGTTGGGAGACTATGGGTTAGCTAATCACCGTGGTCATCTTACACACACCTTTCGGCCTGCTAATCCGGCCGCCCTTTACATCAAGAGTACTGTGCTTAATGGGTTGAGGGACAAACAGTTTGATGGGACTGAAAACATGAGTCCGCATGAACACTTGAGCCGTTTTGCTGAAACATGTGAGTTTTGTGTACCCCCAACCACTGTGACTGAGAGCCAAAAGAGACTTAGATTGTTTCCTTTCACCTTGACGAGAAAAACTAGAGATTGGTTGCTAACCATACCCGGTGGCACCATTCGCACATGGGACGAACTCGAGCTGAAATTTTTAGAGAAGTATTTCCCTATGTCGAAGTATTGGGATAAGAAGATGGAAATTCAAAACTTTAAGCAAGGGGAGAGTGAGTCTCTGTATGATGCTTGGGAAAGATTTACTTTGATGCTGAAGAGGTGCCCAAACCATGAACTCTCCGAAAAACAATATCTTCAAATCTTCACCGAGGACTTGACACAAAACATTAGAATGTTCTTAGATGCCTCAGCTGGTGGTAGTCTGAAGAATAAAACCGACCATGAAGTCGAAGCTCTGATTGAAAACATGGCTCAAAAAGAGTACCGTGCTGATGCCGAAAAGATGAAAAGGGAAGTGTATGGGGTGAGTGACACTACTTCTATCCTAGCTAACCAAACAGCCATGAACAAGCAAATTGAAGCTCTAACTAAGGAGTTTCAAGGTTTCACTTTGGCCAACAAACAACCACAAGTAGCTGCGGTTAGATGTGACTTGTGTGGAGAAGGACATGCAAATGGTGAGTATGTACCTCGTTTAGTTTCTAATACTCAAGCACAAAAGCAAGAGACTTTCAATACTCAATCATAACTAAAAGAAACTTATAAGAGTTTACAATAAAATATTTGTTATACAAACAAAGTCTATGAACTTTCATATATTAAAAAGGTTTGGAATTATTCAAAGGTTTTAAATTAAAACATATTTTGTATAAAGTTGAAAACTTACTAGCGAAACATAACCTGCTTAAATATATATCTACAATAAAACCAAAAATAGATTCAATTTAGATCCACATGGGATCCAAACAATACAAAACTATAATTGGATACCGTTACATCTTTCAGTGCATGTTAGACAAGGTGACATATATAAACAGGGAAACCTATACATATTTCTGTAATAAGTTTTACTAAGTAGATTACTATTGCCTCTTTGCCAATGTCTTCCGCAAGCCTCTAACAATCTTTGCGAACCAAACCAAGTTCATGACAGATAGCACCATAGGCACAACAATTATCAATATTTGTCCAATGATGTGCATTTTCTCAACCTATTGAATGATTGAACAGTATGAGATCCTTAGTTGTTAAGCAGGAATAGTGGTATATGTACACGTGTAAATATGTACAATACATTAGCATAGTAAAAAATGATCCTTTCACCTCTACCACCCTTCTGATCCCCACATCATGAGAATGTAAATTACAGTTTTAGTTGTTAATAAGAAATAGATATTTAGAGAATAATCTTATATGAAACAAATGGATCCATAATATGAAGATACAACAACCAAAACTTTTTTCTATTAGATGGGATAAATCACATGAATCAAACGATGATATACTGTCATACCATAAATTATATATGACATACCATTTACATCTACGATGTGTGTGCTCACCCTAATTTTGAGTTGTTACAATATTATACTCGTCTTTGATTAGTCGATTCTAGTAACAAAATTATCTCTCTTCTTGAGCCTTCCACAATATACCTTTATGGACACGTCATGACACACTTTTTCATATCAATGAAAATAATGCAATAATATTTTCTTGTTTATGTGATACCCGCACAATAATTTTCAGATGCCGACATCCTAGCCGTAAATCAAAACTAAGTTCCTGAAATATGAATTTCTTGTTTTATTCACATAGCTTCATCATAAGACTCATGATATTCTTAATCACATTGAATGTGTTTTTGATGTCACCGCTGTTCTTATATAAGAGTAAAACTACTCATCGACTAGTCCATCAATGTTCTTAAACCAAATAGTCTTGTACTTGAGAGCGTAGAAGAATAAATAGGTTATCTAAATTACTTGAGATTAACCCTTATCCTTGTTTATTTATAACATAAAATTACAATCAAAACTCCTTAATTATAGGGATAAAAATAAGTGCTTACATCTATATAATTAATTTACAATCAAAAATATATGCAGAAGATAAAGGAAAGTAAATAAAAAAAATGTCTCAGACACTTGAAAAAAAAAACTTTTTGACTCAATGTTATGTCCTCCTTACATATTATGTATACCCTATCTCAAGATATATCATGTGATCCAACTACTCTACAATTACCAATTATATTTAATGATTCTTCTATTCCAAATTCCAAAAGTTTGGGGGTAAAATGAATAGCTTTGATCCTCCTCTATTGCTTAGATATTAGAGTTTACTAAAATTATGTATCCTTAATTAAATTGCTTGAAGAGGAGCCAAGACGAAATATTTATAGTTTCTACTGTATGACTACTATGAGGATAGAAGTCCAAGTTGTGAGCTTAGCCTCTCACAAATGCATGGTAAGGATTGTTTACAATAGACTCATAATGGTTTCAACCCTTCCCTTGACCCTATCCTATGACAAGAGCTATATAGCACACCGTTGTCCCTTTTTCTCATTGAAAAACTTATGAAAGTAACTCTTCCACTTTTCCTAAAAATGATGTTTCATGATACATTTCAATAGATTCGAGTTTCTTATCTTTCTTTATGTACCTATAGGAAGCTTGTAAATTCTTCACTTCCTAGATTTGATGCATAAGGATTGGTAAAACTTATCACTTTCTCTAACTATCTTTTCATTTACTATCTTCTTACTATTTTGTTTAAAAAATTTGTATGAAATCTAGTTTTATGAAATTTTACACAAGAATAGTGTTTTATAACACTTGTGTTTGACTTTATGGTGCATGTTTGCATCACACCACCTAGAACCCTTCAATTGATTCATTAACTGTCTCTTGTGCTTAGCACTTCTCTGAATCTCAAAGAAAAATCCCTACAAAACCCTTATCTCAAAAATCTTTTTTTTAACCCTTCAATTGCCAACATTTGATCCCTTAACCCTAATTTTACAATTTCTATTTACTCCCTCTGAATTCATAAATATATAACCAAGAACCAGCGTTGAATGGTCAAACTATTTAAGCATTATCTAATTGCAAATCAAGTGAATGAATAGTGCAGTTACCTGATCAAAATGCAGGTACACATGGTAAAACATGTAAACGAACAAAAGTATTCTGGCAACCTGCAAATAGACCATTTCAGTAAGCAAAAAGTCCAATAGGCCCAGAGTTATAATTATATATATTCAACATGATATGATATCTCAAATTAAGGATACTTCCACAAACATGGCAAGAGCTATACAAATATATTTCAAACTGCAGCGGTTTAACCCACCATCCAAGCAAGGAATATTACAACCCCATTGATGAGATAAGCCTTGGACCTTTTCATACCAGCTACATCGAGATACCTTCATTAAAACAACAAAAACATAATCAAAGAAAAACATTACATGACATTTTAAAATTCAATATAAGAGCAAGATTACCATCTCAAATTGATTCCCGGAGTAGTTGCCTCGGAGATCAGGACCATGTATGTGTAAAGCTGCCCTTCCCCGCTCAACATTGAATATGCTACTGCTACTAAAGAAAACAAATGATGAATTACCTGAACCAATGTTAATATGAAGACAAGTTAAATCCCAACATTAATCAAGTCCAGATGGGTTCCTATAAAGTGAAATGTCTTAAATTGAATAAAAGCATTCAACTACATAAGACAATTAGCTTAATATATGCAAAAGTTGAGAAGATATTATCCTTACATACTCATATCCACCAAGAGAAGGAAAATACCAAAATATCATCGCCATATCAGCAACGAAGTAACCAACAGAAATCTGTCACAACAAATATCGAACATAAGATAGAAAAACTTCACCACTAGATGAAAGAAAATGCAACAGGTAACATAATGGGTTGAAATGTAATCAGAATAACGTAGGTTATAACAATTCAAAAATTGATCTGAATTGTTAAAAGAAATATGTAGGAAGAATATGAATTATGAAGAAAGGCGGTATGATTTATATTAAATGACATAAACTATAACAGGTCCACCACATCAACAAAGGATAATGGAAGCAATAACTAGTGAAAATAGCTTCACAAATAAGATTAGAAGACATTATTTGGCCAAGTTCGTCAAATACCAGATGGAAAATATTACTAGATTATTCATAACTACGTACTATGTTCATACAATTTAACAAGATTCTTGTATAATTTCATATACGTGGAGGTCTCAATCCCAGTCACATGAAAATGGAGAATATTGATCTATCACTGCAAGTCCCAATCCCAAAAATAAATAAAAATCCAAGGAATCAAACACAACATCCCTGCCACCATTATACAAATGCCATTCAAAACCAGATTTACATTTATCTGACAAATGTATTTTGCTGAAAAACATTATGAAATCTGGAATATCTAAGAAAAAATGTGTCGGATCCTTGCTTCAATGATGCAACAGACATCGTTTCATAATCATATCAGATTCCCATCCTAGCTCTTTAAGATAATTTATGTATTGTCTGATTGTAATTCTTCTGTTTCAACTCTCATCATGTCATTTTGTAGTTTTTGAAAATCCATTCCGCCAAGTAATTCATCAAAACATTAGTATTAAATATCATGCAAAAAAACCAAATGGTACTTAACTCGAGGATATGCAAATTATATATAGTCCTCACAAAATAAACTCTATCTCGGTATCTCCTAATTTCAATCATGCAACAAACTTGATTCTCAAACTCCTCATTTCAGAATGACATAACCACAAGATACCTTGTTTTTCACATGTCAGATTTACAGGTATTGCAAAGAAACCCATGACAAAAAACAAAATATTTTTAGACTTCAATAATAGCACATACAAAAGCCTGAACACGAATCATGATTCATAACATCCAAATATATAAAAAGAGAGAGAATATAGTCCACCCGTAGGTTTATCTCAGATACGATATTAGTAGGGCAAGGAACTCAAAAGAAAAGATAATGAAAAAATATGAGACCATTCTTACCCCCAGTGCAAATGTTGACAATGAAGAGCTTCGAACTGTAATAGGATCGGTAGATTGGTTGTCAGAAAATAAATTTGAGCAAAACACCAAGTATAATGACATAGTTGTTATGAAAATTGAATGAATAGTTGACATAGCTCTGCACAAATAATAGAAGCCCATAAATATTTTGTATCATGAGAGGAAAAAAAAAATCTATCAATGGAAACATTCAGTTACCTGTTATTCCACTCAATACGTTGGATTTTTGATAAGCTGGAATAGGTCTTAAAGTAATTAGTGCCAATAAGTTGAGTAAGATCATAAACCTGATAAGCAAGCAATGCAATATGCAAATCAATAAAATAGCAATAATATATTTTGAGTATCTTACATTAAGAAAATAGAATGACAACACACTAAAGTGTAAAATACCAGTTTGCAAGCAAACATGCCACCAATAACAGAAGTATATGGAATAAAAGAATCTGCTAGTAAATAATCCTTTACGAACAAATTAGCCTGATTCTGGTAAGATTCGAGCGACATCATTTCTTTAGATTCCAACATTGCAGCACTGCCCCTTGGTTGAGAAATCTCTTGTAGATTGTGTGTTCAATTTTTCTTTCCACCTAAAGTCACCTAGAACATAAACAAATAGTGTTTGAAGACATGATATTAAAAAATTGAAACCCAAAATTATGAATCACAACATCGCTTACCTTCGAAAATGATATAAGTCACAGATAACATTAACCTTTATAGAAGCTGTTTGTCAACTTATCTATGTCTATAGTATAGCAGAGACTAATCATACAATTAAATTTTTATTAGATGAAACCAAAATGTTTCTAAAGAGGAAAGAAGATATGCAAAGAAAATTTATGATATGTTTTGTTTTTCTTATAATCGAAAAACAATACAAAATCACTACCAGAAAAAGTAAAATTAGGGAGGGAAATTAGTGACGGAAAAAATAAAATCCCTCACAAATTCCTTGGTCGCAAAATTTAGTGACGGAATTAGAGAGGGATTTTACGTTTTCCCTCTCTAAATTTCCCTCACAATTTTTTGATTTTATAGCAGGGAATGTCGCATACCCAATTACTATCAAAAGAGCTTTCTAGCATCTCTCTATCAGTGTTGTTAAATGGCTGTCCTGGAGTCGCCGTGGTGTAATAGCGGGGCAGACTAATGGACAGCCATCATAGAAAAGTTGTGAAGGAATGCCCGCCATAGGCCGCAATGGCGTGTTTATATGGCGGATTTTTAGCCTTCCGTTGAATACATTGCTATATATCTACTTTAACAGGAAATTTTAAGATTCTAAGAGAGAAACCACCCAAAAATCATGAAATTGAATCCATGTAAATAGTCTCATCCTAAACCAACCATAAAAGCATAAGATTCAGGTTTATTTCTTAGTCATGATTTATTCCATTTATCAATTTCCATTTACCGTTCATTCACAAGATAGATACAAGTGATAGATTAGTGGGACCCATTTTAATAAGTGGACTGTATAAATCTAGCACTTATGTCTATCTCTTTCATAAATTGCCAGAAAATGGAGGATAAATAAATAGAGCAAATTCTTCCACTCCACGCCAAGAGAAAAATAATAATAATAATAATGAGTAAATAAAGGATGACAAAAAAATCATCTTCATTTAATAATGAAATCTCAGAAAATTTTGCAATAAAATTCAAAACACCAACATCATCTAATGATTCAATTAAATATCTAAACATTCCAATCAACCGAATTTGAGACATCATTAAAAACTACATAAACTTTTGATGCAACTAATAATAACACTGACATCATTCATGACACAATTATAATAGGACCACCCAAATATTCCAATTCATCATTTCCCTTCTCACAAACAAAACCATTTTTATAAATTTCAATAATAGAAATAACAATAAAAAAAACATTCGATTTTTCATTTTCATATAAAATTTCAAATTAAAATATGCGAAAGAGTAAGGAGAAAAGCATTGTACCCAGAAAAATGAAAATGTGATATGGGATTTCACGCTACTGAGGAGTAACGATCCAATACTACGTCGTTTTTTAGAAGAATTCAGAAACGCATTTGATTGAGAATTTGAGAAAAAACCCAGAAAGATGAAGATCGTGAAAAGATTGTAATAACAGAATTTTGTTACGTAACATCAAAGTGTTAACCGCTTATTCTCTTTCCCATGTTTTTTTTTCCTTCAAATGTGATAAAATAATAATTTTATTATTATTATTTACGTATTTATTATCACATCACACTAATTTTTTATTTTTTATTTTTAGGAATCACACTGATTATTATACCAATATTAAAAATAAAAACTATATATTTATACTCTATGAAATCTGGATAATGGACATATGAAAACATATATAATGATATTCCACACATATTTATAAATACGAGTAATGTTAACGATATTTTTTTTCGAGCACTCTCTCTAACACTTATTATTTTATTGGATTAAATCACTATGAATCATAAATTTTAGGAATGAAACTCACGTAAAATGGTGAGACATTTTGATTTCATCGATGAAAGAGTGATTATTAAAAAGAGTGTTGTTAGTATTTCTCTTATCAATGAAGTATCGAGATTAATTTTTTTAATTAATAAAAAATATTTTATCGATAACATAGAGATATTTATAAAATACTAGAAAATGTAAAGGGTAATAAAGGTGAAGTTTTCTACTACGATTTGAATACGATTTTTCAAGTATTTTATATGTATTCTCTAAAAAAGGTATTTTATATGCATATAACTTTTATTATAAAAATTTGAGCTAATATTTCAAATAAACCAAAAATTTATATTTTATGAAGTTTTTTTTTTTTTTTGTATTAATCCTCCGATTGTTAGGAGAAAAATCTTAATAGTCCAGAGTTTAGTCAGACAATGATAAAGCCTTACAAAAAATTGCTCCATGCGAAAATCCAACTCAATTTTCTGAAATGATTATTCGTCCACTGATAGAGTTCATTGCCTGAACTCAATTATGATGGATGAGTTTAATTCATATGCATTGAGCTTGTAAGTTGTACTACACAATCAAACAGGGTTGTACTGCGTATTGATTATCAATAATTACTTGAAGCATAAAAAGCTTTCCACTTATAAGCCGGTGTTGATCAAAAGTTTGGCGAAGTATAATGTATTTAATTTGGGGCTCTTATGCTTGTGTAATTTGGAATGAACGGAGTATCAGAATTTTTAATAATAAGATTTGTTTAATTCATAGTTTTTGAATAAAACTAAGTTGCTTTCTTTTTTGTGGTTAAAGGCAAAATATGCAAACATTGATTTTGGTTATGATAGTTAGTGAATTTGTTATTTTGTTTGTTTAGGCATAGATTAATTTCTACCTTTGGTATTTTTTGTCGGCTTCCTTTATTCCGGCTTACTATTGTTGTTAAACTTTTGAGTGCTCAAATAAAATTACTAAAACTCCACAATTGCTCAACAATGGCCTATTACTTCAAGTAAAACGTCCTATCACCATAATAATATTAGAAAGCATATTTAATTTTATTAAATTAAATAAATGAGAAATCGGGGTGTTACAATTGGACCGTTTTAAAAAGTGTTCAATGGTAATTAATTGCCATTGAAAAATACAAACGGAAGTTAATTGCAGCTGAGTGAGTATTTTAGCAATTTCAAAAGTGGGAAGAGTAATTTTCGGAAACATATGCACCTTTCCATTTTCCTTGGCCCAATCAAACCATTTCTTTAGCTTAGTTTCATCTTGAAGACACTTTTTCGCACCTTCAACTTCATTATTATGATAAGTAGAGTTAGTGTTGAGATTACTATAGTTAGTTCACGTAGTTAGAGTGATTAAATGATAGTTAGAATTATGGTTAGTTACACATGTAGTCAAATGTAATTGACGTCCATAAAAGATCATCCATGTACTCATTACTAATATGTTTTTCAATACAATTCAATATGAATTCTAAGGATTTACCTATATTCCTACCTATCAATCTTACTTCTCCTATGAGATGAATCTCGATCTTTTTGATCCTGTTATTTTTGTCATTTAGGTCACATGCTAATTACTTCCTTGTGCCCCATTTTGCCAACAATGTTCACAATTTTAAAGTAACTCCAACAGTCGGAGTCATAAAGCTAATGTGACACATCACCTTCATACACATTCTACGGTTGGTTCACTAAATAGCCGCAGTAATGAACATAAACAAATATTCAAGACATTTGAATAATGACAATAACACCATCTTACTTATTTCTAATACGAATAACAAAGTTAAGAAATTGTGCCAACCCTAATCCTAATGATTTTGGCTCCAAAATGGTTTTGACCCTTAGATTAATCTGTGTTGATCTACACACATTCTTGAGATTATGTGGCAACCCTAATCCTCTAATTGTTGGGCGCCAAACATTTATCACGTATGCATCTTTCCAATGCAGAAATTTAAAAGCTCAAGGAGGTTTTAATTTTTGTTCAATTTTCAAGAAAGGCAAGACACAAGCATTTCCAATACCCAAATTCATTTAAACATATCTATTTCTTCTTTATGGTCACTACATTTGTGTTCTACTTCATCCTTTTGTGTTCTACTTCATCCTCCCCCATCTCTCTTCCTCATTCACATGTAATCATATTTTTGTGACAGCGCTACACTACACCGGATCAAACATTTGACACCCCTATCTCACTCTCATTCCGCAACATGCATCGCCGGTGAAAGAGAAAGAAGCCACTGGAACACCTTCTTCCTCGGATCGATGTGTTTATTTTTGGGTTCATTGAGCGTTGTGATCAATTTAATCATCTTGATTCCTCTACTCTTTCCTTTCATTGATTCATATTATCGGTGTTGGCGCATTCTGCACGGTATCACTCGAATTTTGTTTTTAGGGTCTTTGAGGAAATAATCATGATCTATTTATAGTTTAGGACAAAATTGATTTGGAGTTTGATTTTACATGCCCACTGATCTTGATTAGTATATTATGGGGTTGAAGGTCTTGATTTTGTGTCAATGTTACTTATAATTGAAAGTTGTGTTTTCACCAGGTGCTTTTGTGTGTTCTAAGGTAGATGGTAGAAGATTGAATTATGAACAACATGGTGAGTTTTGTTTAATCGTTGGTTATGTAATAATCTTGATTAATTTGATTTTATGCTCATTTGGTACTTTGCATTCTAACCGTTTGATTCCATGCTCATTTGATTTTGTGCTTGAAGTGAACATATGTGCTGGTTGCAAAGATAATGTAATGAAAATCTTGCAGAAAATTGCAAAAAATTGATGCTATTCACATATTAATATGATATATTTACATTCTATGAATTAAAAATATATATTTTGCTTTCAATTGTTGTTATCCGAAGTTAATTTTCTGAAAAACAAAACCAAGCCTTAATTTTATGTGGACCTAAAATTGAATGTGCTATGTGTTGATTAATGAATGATACGTGTATTTACACTTGAGACAGCTGCAGAACAGGGAAAGCTTGATTTCTCATAGCGGGATAAACATATTCACTCTTCAAATCTACAAAGTAAGGTGTTGTAGTAGCAGTTGTTGTCATGGTTGTTCTACCAAGATACTTTCATGATTGTGATTTAGTATGATTTTTTCTATAAAAGTCTAAGCAATAAGCATCACATCAAACAAGATTTAGTATGATTTAGTTTGATTTATGAACCAAGATTTTGGTGTGGATAATATCATGCAACTCCCAATTCTGGTGTTGAGTTGATCGCTCCATCAAACAACCTTCAAACGAAGGTTTTATTTTTCTTTTTGTATAACTAAGAGCCAAAGCATGTTCTCTTAATGCCATTTAGTTATTTTTGTTTCTTGTTTTTGTTTGGTCTCCTTTTCTATGTGGTTGTCTATGTAGATTAAAACAAATAATTGTTCTCGGTTGTCCTTCTTTCCACCCCTTGGAATCATTTTGTACTCTCTTTCACTCTTCTTCCTACATTCTCACACAATCCATATGTGGCATTTCGATCTTTACGGTAAGCCTTTATTTCTCTCTAATTTCCCTTTGGTTCTGATAAAATCTATAGATTCTTTCATTATTACAACAAATTTTGCAGCTTCTACCTTCGTACAATGCCTCAATCTCAGTGGTCAAAACTGCAAGCACCAATGTCAAAATGCTTGATTCAAACTGATCTACTTGAACTCTAAGATCGTCTTAAAAGCCAAGCTACGACTACTTTCCATGTATTTTTATAAATTCAGATTCTGTTACTTTTTTTCCATTTCTGCTTCGTAAAGTTTTGTTCCCGTTTTGATTGAAATTTGTTTTGTTTTTTCGATTTAGTTTTAGGATATTGATGAAAGGGTTGAATATCATATATACAACCTTATTCCATAAGGTGTTAATCTCAGACAGATGGAGCCACATAGAACTTGATATAAAATTACTCAAATTATGTTTCTTACTCACCACTATGAAAATTCATGTACGTGCTCATTTTGTTTCTTTGGTCTATCAAATACCATCAGTTCTTTTTGTTTGGTTGATTTAATTCATGGAACTCTGCGGCGCAAATTATACTATAAAAGCATGTGAACATTGTGGAAATTGCAGCAATAAAAAAGAAATCACTTGAATATGATTTGAAACTCTTAAGACATATTTAACATGCTTTGCATTGCATTTTTACACATGGGACTATATAAGTAGTGGAACTTTGTTGAAATGAAATACAACACAAACATAAGAAAATATACTAAAATATGAAGCTTTTATCAGTTGTTACGGTGTTCAACCATGAAAAGAGGTTGCAACTACATTGGTTAATTTAAAAGGTTTTTCTCCTTTGATTAATAGCATTGTGTCTTAGTCCATGCGTTAGAATTAGATTATATCTCTGATCTTTAAATATATTTTTATCAAAGTTCCCTCATTTTAAAATAAAGGTTATGCACAACACAACTTTATGTTTGAACTGCTCTTCCAATCATGTTGATGATCTCATCACCATTTTAACATCTCCAACTACTGCGTTTTGTTTTCTTTTTGACACTGTTTCGATCCATTGCCCATAGATGAAATAATTGTCTTTTTCTTGCCACATCCAGCTCACAAAGTTCTCCTTTCCTATGTCATCGGCAAGCTGAAGTGGAAGCCCCATGAGAGAAGACGATACAGCGCAAGACCATTGTTTGGGGGTTGTTTGTATGGTAAGAGGTTTTTAACATTTGACTTATGTATAATTGTCTTTTTAACTCCCCATAGGTATTGAAATCAGATTGAGAATAACATTCTTTTAGCTTTTATTTTGTCTATCAATTTCTGTGTTTTTTCTTAGTGTTTGTTCACTTATACTAATTGGTTCATGAAATAGCATACGGGTTTGATAGTTTATTATTTGTTTCTATCAGTTATTGAAATTAGTTCATAGATAAGAAGAATTCAATTGATTTTATTTCTAAACTTTAATTGATTATAAGTGATAAAAATAGTTTTTACTTGAAATTGGTAAATTACATTAATAAAGTTATATTTGACAAGTTCATCCAAACACCACTATATTACCATGATAATGGCAATCATGCAGTAGTGATTAGTCCTGGGAACTTACATTTAAGACATCATTACATCATTACTTATTGGTGTGAGTATAATGTCATATTGTATCTAAAAAAATATGTCCATATTGTTATATGGATCAATATGTTTCGTGGTGCATTTTATTTTGTTTATTTTTTTATTTGACAATGCACTACATTACATAAACTAAACTTTTGAAAGTTTATGAATAAAATTTTGTGTGGAAGAATATCTAGAAATATTCCACTCTTCTATCCTTCTCTCTTTTATGTAGAATTTTTTTTTAATATTCTTTAGATTTTGAAACATTTTTTAAATGCCTTTAAGAGGCAGAATAAAAATATCTTGCCCCTGCCCTCACCCTCGGCATCATACTTAATGATTTTTGTTTCATAGTCATACTACTATTTTTTGTGTGTAGAATACTTATTATTTGGTAATTGGTTCAACGTAAATCTAAGTTAGGTACAATTTTCATAAAATTTGGAGTGAGTGACTGAATACCAAGAGTGTGTATCAATATGATGAACATAAAAAAAAAATAAAGTTCTTAGTGGGGGGTGAAGTATGTGTTAATAATTGGTCCTCTTTGTTTTTAATTGCAGGTGAACTTACATGAAGTAAAATATAATCTAAAGGGTTTTGACTACTTTGTGAGCGTTATTGACACTCTTCCCCAAGGAAAGAAATTGCTTGAAGTGTATTGAAGTTTAAATTTGACTATATTGTGTTCTGGATTTTTTTTATTTCAAATGTTAAATCAAATAAGCTTCTTGATATTGAACAATGCATTAATAAGCTTCTTGAACACACTTTTGCTGACAAGCTATTGACTCTATAGACATTGAAATGAATAGGATAACGGGGGGAAAAAAATCAAATATGTGGAGAACCTTAATATGAACAAGTTGTCTATAAAAATGATCAAGTTGTGATTCATCGTTATGCAATGTTCGTAATAATACTAGCAGAAACTTAATCCAAACTTAGACTACTTCTGTTACTAAAAAACTGATCAAGTCTTATATTTTAGTTAATTATTAAAATATATAAGATTTTCATTATATTAATGAAAGTTGTGATAAATTTATTTTGGTTCGTATCACTATATTTCATTGTCTTATTGCAAATATAATATACATGTTATATAGTTTTATTACATGGTGAACTGTATATTGCAATATCAAGAGTAACATCAAAAAATAATCTTAAATTTTCTTTAATTGATGAAGATTGTAATTGAATTGATATGATTGCATCTTGACTTTCTTCGACATCTACGAATATTATATGTCATATTTTACTTCTTTTTTTTCTTACACACTATATATGACCCGTGCGACAGCACGGGTAGGGTATCTAGTTAATGAAAAACCATTAAACAAATAGGTAGGGACCACACGAAAACCATAAACCCTATAAACCATAAGATTAAAGTAAATGGCGGAACACATTCCTAATCCCCCAAGACGGATATGCAACTAGCTTCGAGCAAAGGATCATAATAAGCATCGTCCCTATTGATCGTACATGATCAGAAGGAGGCTGTCAGTGCTTGGTTGAAAGTGGTGGTTCACAGTTGTGAGAGAGCTTTAGTGAGCGTTGGACCAAATGAGGGGTGTTTGCCTGCAGACACTCCGACGCTCAAGTCAGTAGAGTTTCAGAATGGGGGGTTTAGAGAGAAGAAGATTCTACCTTGGAGGCTGCGAGGAGCCTCCTATTTATAGAGGTGGGTGAATGCAAAGCCGTTGTAAGGAACACGTGTGACCAGCGGTTACGAAATCGTAAGAAGTGTAACTGCCGATGAGATATTCGCGGGAACGTGGGTAAAGAGACGTTGCAGGACGTTCGAACTATTCTCCTTTGCTCCGTTCACCCCCCTCGCGGGGAAGGGGTGTGTTGCGAGTAATTGTGTCAAATGCAGCATTTGTGCTTGGTTTGCTTTTTGGGCCTAAGTGGTTAAGCCCAAGTCTTTGGCCGGTCCAGAACACCTATTAAGAAAAACCAGTTCAATAAAAATCATCATGACATAGAGAGACTTAGAGATTTGAAGAAAAAAAAAATTAAAACATACATCGGGATTTAGAGATAAGCACAAAATCAAAAGTGAAATAGACACAAATACGTTGTTTGAGAATCGCTTTCTTCAAAACAGATAGTCCACCTCATATTCTTATTCTCGCACCTTCCTCGTCTTCTTTGCAGGGGGACGAAAAAGGTTCAAGGTTTGGTTATTGATCACATATTCATCTTCTTCTTGATCACGTTATCTTCCGTTTTCCTCTTCTTCAAAATCGTTTCTTCCTCGTCTTATTTATTTTCTTCCTCGTCTTATGCTTTTTCACTTTTATGGATATTCCAAAAAACGTGTTTTTACTTTGTGAAAGGATTAAGGGCTAACGGTAATTATAAAAGAAAATAAAAAAAAATTAAAGAATAATATAAATTGTGTCTTCTTTTTTAAAGAATGGTCACATAGGATAGGTCGAAACAACCTAAAAGATATAAAACGAAAATGAAAAAAATAAAATACAAAAAAGTTATCTAAAATTAAGTTAAAAAAATGCTTAGTGTTGCGGGTATTTATTGATTCAATTCTGTACACAAACTGAAACTTGGTGAGTTAATCTCTTGTGTGAAAGCACAACGTGTTGCACAAATCCTAACAACAATGATGAATTCACAAGTTTCTGTTTAACACATTTCCATTGTGTGTTGTTTTGCTATTCAAATTTGAACATTTTGTGGAACTGACCATAATCCTGCAAACTGAACGAAACATTCGTAGGTAAATCATTCATTCATCACTCTCATTACTAATCAATGTACCATTTTCTGATTTCCAGATTCACTCATAGTCATAGAACCCTTCTTCAGTATACGAATGTTCTTTGCAACAAACACGATGCTTTTTCACTTTTACTATTCAATTCTCGTTCTTTCTCTCTTGTTTCCAACGCAAATTATCATCAAGGTGACTCTTTTACCGTGTCAACACTCGTAAACTCATGTGGTTTGTCCCCTGAAACAACCCTTAACGCAAAAAGCCTGATGCCCAAAATGCTGTTATTCAACTTCTAAAGAACGATGGTTTCTCTGATTCTCGATTATGTACCTATCTCAAGAAACACCCTTTCGTGCTTTTATCAAAACCTGAAAAGAACCTTTTGCCTAAACTCAAATTTTTGCAATCCATTGGGGTTTCAACCACGGATCTCCCCAAAATACTAATTAGTAACACTAAGTTTTTGAGATCAAGCTTGGAGAAATCCATTATTCCTAACCATGAGGTCATTAGAAGTCTCGTTCGCAATGATAAAGAGGTAGTTTCAACTTTGAAGTATGGATTCACAACGAATTCAACGTGAAATCAGAAGGAAAATGTGAGAAAACGCGAGAAAAACGCGAGAAAATGCATATGGATAAATGGTTATAGGATCGTAACTAACTCTCTTCAAAGAGAGCTACTGATACCATATTATGAAACTAAACAGAATTATTCTCATTAGATTGAATGAATAGAGTACATGGCTATATATACAATAGGAATTGTACTACTAAACTACTTAGATTGTACTACACAATAGTTTCTTGTACTACAAGTAACAGGTGTCTTTTCCTTATTGGTTGAAGTAGGCTCATGGTGTAATAGTAGGTACATGGCATTCGCTTGGTTTGTCAGTACATAGTGAATGAATATATCTGATGCAGATGGACATTTCAGGGAAGGATGAAAATAATTCGTTATTGCAGCAAACGTGATTCCAAATCATGTCAAATTAATCATGGCCATTCTTCTAATCAGTGAGGCTATCATGTGTAATCAAAATATGAACAAAGCTTTTATTTGTGAAGAAATACATTTTATAGCAAACTAGAATTTCGACCCTTGTGACGCCCGAGTGCAGTTGACCATAATAAAAACCAATAATTTAGATTACCTATTTCCATTAATGAAGAAATAAGTCATATGAGACAACTTGCATCTATATCAATATATAAAGGGATGCACCCTTTTGGGCTGAATTTTTCATTTCCAATTTTACCTCTTCATTTAACCTATTTTATCATTTTTACCTTTTTTTAATATTTTATTTAAACTATCAATTAAAAAATTAGTCAAGTCTCATTAAAATAGGAACAATGCACAACAATAGGATAAATAAATCAATCTCAATAGTAAAATTGTGCAATTTTTCTTAAAGATCATGGCTTTCCCGACCACTTCCTCGGAGTTGAAATCCTACCGGTGTCACAAGGATTATTTCTCACTCAGCATCACTATATCCATCAATTGCTTGATCGTGCAAATATGACAAATGCAAAGCCTGTCTGTACACCAATGTCCACTTCATTTTCCTCTAGACATCAACCAAACTCTACAACTTGTGATGCCTCCCTCTATCGTAGCTCGGTTAGACCACTTCACTATCTTATACTAACACGGCCTGATGTTGCATTTCCTGTCAACAAGCTATTACAGAATATGCAAAATCCGACAGTTTTTCATACGCAAGCCTTGAAACGTGTTCTCAATGAGTTTTATGATGCAGACTGGGGTGGAGACAACTTTGACCGCAAGTCTACTAGTGCATATATCATCCACATTGGCTCAAATTCTATTTCATGGTCATGCAAAAAGCAATCCAGTGTTGCACAATCATCAACCGAAGTAGAGTACAAAAAAACTATTGCATTTACAACAGGTGAATTGATGTGGCTTCAACAACTTCTATTTATTTATACTGGTGTACTCTGAAATAGCAAATTAATGAATTGAAGCATTTTCATTCACTAACCTATCTCTCTATAAGTATTGCTTTCTGGTGGCATAATGTCTCTTGATAGATTAAACAGCTGGTGGTCATCCATTGCAGCCAAACATGTATCTTCTATCATTATTTTTCGTATATGAATGGTAATTGGAGATAGCCTGCACTATATGATACATTTTTTCTTGTATGGGTTACTTTGTCATAAATTTCTTAAGATAAGTTCTTAATAGTGGGCTAACTATAGAGATTCATATGGATAACATGCCTATCCAATTCATTTGTTTCTTACATATGATCACAGAGATATTTTTAGACAGAAATGTTCCATAAACCACTATCAACATTCATGAGGTTCTATTCATTCATCTATCATAAATGATACTTGATGAAAGGAGCTACTAGCTAGATCTTGGGATTTCATTTAATTTAATTTACACACTTGAATATCTTCCATGTTTGTTTTTTGTTCCTGTACATGAAGTCTTTTCCATTTCACATCATTTTTCGCTAATGAAATCTCGGCATGGTTCCATCCATTCTTAATATTTAGTTCTCCAATCATATCAAGGTTAACTTTGAGCCTCAGATTCAGCAGAATTATATGATCTAAATTTCTACCAAAAGCATTCATTTTAGACCACCTAACATGAAGGAAGTTCTTGAGCTGTTTACCATTAATGATCAGGTCAAATTCATACTTAACACAACATTTCGAAAAGTACAAACCACCCGAAACTACTACCACAGTACTAAGAGCCATCGGTGGCAATTTGTTTCGGAACCTGAAGGACAGAGTTGGTTCTCTTCTATATTGATGGAACAGACTTGGGATAGTTGATTCTGGAAAACAGATATATTTGGCCCCAGAATTGTGTAGTTTCTGTCAATCAAATATAATTAAATGTTTGAATTAAACCTGTTGGCACTATGGAATACATTTATTTTATTTTAAAGCAAAAATTGTTGATGACATTAAAGATATGATACCTGTAACATATCTTTGGATTGGTAAGTCAATGATGTACAATTTATTGCACTAAGATGTTTTATGTTTGGTGGTAGGCCTCTGATTTCTCGAAGCTCCGTACAATTATTCATAGTAAGTCGCTTCAAAGATTGACATGTATTGATGCAGGATGGAAGGACTGTGATACTGCTGTAATCAAGGAATAAATCTGTGACGTAGTGCAAACATGGAAGAAGTGTGGCGAGAAATTCATCTGACAGATGACAAAAACTGAAGTCAACAACACTTCTCACATCTGAAGACATTGTTTTCCGCACTCGACCTTCGCCTTTCTTAATCCGTGCAAGCTCCTTACAACTGTAAGCCTCCAAGGTCTCTAGTTTTGGTAACATAAAAATACTACTCGGTAGTTCAACTAGCTCCCGGCATCTATCTATTGTAAGGTTTGTAAGCCCTTCAAGAAGTTCAATGGAGAAGGGCAATTCACTTATGCCAGTGTCGCTTAAACCAAGGTATGTTATGTTTTCCATCTTCGCTAAAATTTCTGGAAACGTCTGGAGAATTGCACAATTCCTAAGGGACATGGTTTTTAGAGAAGGTAAGTTAATTCCATGAGGAAGAACCCTGAGACTTGTGCAACGATTAAGATTCAAATCTTCAAGTTTTTTAAGGAGTCCAACGGAATCATGAACTTTAACTAAATTCTTGCAGGAATCAAGATGCAATTTCTTCAAATTTGGAGCTCCAGATATATCAGGTACTTGCTTTAAGAATTTACAACCGCTTAACTTCATTTCCCTTAAAGACTTGAATTTCTAAAAGATGCAAACAACGAATATTTTATGAATTTTTAAGTAGCTATGTCTTATAATTAAAACTCATAACATATATAATATCAATACCATGATCATTTGATTTCTGAATGTAAAATGGCCCATAGACAAGTCAAGTATGACAAGTTTCTTTGGATCAAAATGAGCCGGAAGTGATGATTCAGGATAATCACACCATTTTAGCACTCTTAAACTTTTTGGGAGATGATTAGGTCCTCTGGAAAAGCAAGCTTCTTCAATTACCAGTATTTTGAGGTTTTCCATATTCTTCAATGCATTTCTATCCCACTGGACTTTTTTATCTTTGAGTAGGCGTAGCATGATGATCTCAGTTTTATCAGATCCCTTCAAACCAAAAGCACTAATTAATATATTATACACCTCTGATTATACAGGATATAATCTTAGCACTAATAGATATTGTCGATGTTGAGAATAAAGAATCCCACTTTAGACAATGGTTATAACTTATAAGTGGTGGCAATCTTCACCCCATCCAGGAGCTAGATTTTGAAGTTGAGATAGCTCAAACCAAATTTAAAATGATATTAAAATATATCCGAATTGAAGTTGGTCACCCACAAATGCAGATGTCAAACTTCACCCTCCTGACAACTAATGTTAGGCGTGGTGAGTGTGCTGCTGAACAATATTTATCAGTGGCAATCAATCTCATTTCATGATCAAACTTTCGTGGTTGAGTTAAGCCCCAATTCAAGTTCTAAAGTCAACAAACAAATCAAACATACATGGTTATAAGAATAAGAATCCTAGAGACAATAATCACTTCACATACCTTGTTTTCTTTGAAAACGCGAAGAATATCTTTGGAGAACCATAATCTACTGCGTTCACCCGGCTTTGAGGGTGCTTCCAGCCGCACAATTTCTCTACCCATATCTTCAATCATGTCATGCATTCTGACACTATAGTCGTCAACTTTTATCAGACTCTTGTCAATCAACACCTGGATAGCATATTCTGGGGAAAAGCCACGACCACAACATAGTATATTCTTGACATCACTTAACTTCGCTCCTTTGAAGAAGCAAGCAAGGTCTAAAAAGATTTCCTTCTCAAATTCTTTTAAGCCATCATAGCTTACTCTAAGGATTTCCTGAATATTTTCGTGAGGAATTCTTGCATAGGTATCTAAAGCAGATTCCCACTCCAATTTTGTTTTACCATACAAGTCAGAACCAATTATTTCAACAGCCAATGGAAGGCCATTAGAATAAATCACTACTCTCTTTGAAATGTCCTCATAAGTAGGATCAATTTTTTGTGTTTTGAAAGCATTGCAACCAAATAACTGAAGGGCTTCTTTACGATTCAATCCTTCTACTTCATAGACTCTTTCAACACGATAAACATTCAATAAATGCTTGTCCCTCGTTGTAATAATAACTCTGCTGCCCTTACCAAACCAGTCAAGTTCACCAGCAAGTGCTTTTAGTTGCTCCAAACTGTCAACATCATCCAAAATCAATAGAACTTTTTTTCCACGAAGCCTACTTTTGATAATAGAAATTCCTATTTTTAAACTGCAAAACTTCTGATCCTTCTCCCCAGCCAATTCAAGAAGAAGCATCTCCTGGAGCTGTACCAAACCATGCTTCGTTGAATTTTCTCTAACATTATCAAGAAAACATAGACTATCAAATTGATCAGCAATGAAATTGTACACAGCACACGCAAGTGTTGTTTTACCTAACCCACCCATTCCATAAATCCCCACCATGTGAACCCCCTCATTTGATTCAACTTCTAGAAGCGAGTTCACTTTTTGCACGCGAGACTCTAACCCAACAGGGTATTTAGCAACATGTAAAGGTCTACGATGAATCTTTTCAGAGACCTTTTGAATGATCTTCTCAATGAATTCATACTCGTACCTGGTTAAATGCCAAATTTAAGTCCGAAGTGACATATTTAATTTTTTGAAGGAAGTCAGAAGTGACATTAAAATCATAATATTGAATATTGCATATGCTAATTTACCTATGATAAACAAAATTAATAAGTAAAAAAGAGAAATGAGCCACGCACCCGTGTTCGAAATGCCAACCTGATATACTAGCTGCTTCTTGCAAAATTAACCTCCACTGTTTGACAATTGCTTTGTCAATGGTTTTTTTTCTTTCATGACTCGCCAGTGCATTTTCGTAGCTCCCTTTCTGATGGCGTACATCAGAAGGGTCAACTTGATAAAAAACTGGCAAAACCAACCTGCCCTTGTGTTTTATGCACTCCATGATCTTTGTAAGTTCTTTCAAACAAAAAGTGGATGATGCATAGTTTTCTGAGAAAATCACAATTGCAATCCTTGATTCTTGGATTGCCATCATGAGTGCTGGTGTGATTTCTTCTCCTTTCCTAAGATTTTGATCATCTAGGAAAGTGTTAATTCCTTTTCCACAAAGAGCTTTATAAAGGTTTCCGGTAAAACCCTTTCGAGTGTCCTCACCTCGAAAACTGAGAAAAACATCATAAGCCCATCGTTCATTGGTAGAGGAAGAGGAGGCTTGGGATTTCAACTCTTTCATGGTAGTCATAACAAAATGACGCTTGAAAACGAAAAAGATGTAGCAAAGCCTTCTAAGGAATGCGTTTTTAATTTCATTAAATGTGTCAAATACTTGAGACAATACTATTCACATAAGAAGTGACGTTTTACAGATTTTCTAATACTAGATAACATTTTTTTAACGCATGAAAGTGATGTTTTATATATTTACTATATTTCTGCCAATTTTTTATCGAAGCTTTAGAAAATAATGCAGGGACATGGTCGGCATTAGCAAATAGACATTTCAGGGAAGGCAAAAACATTTCTCTATTGCAGCAAACGTGATTCAAATCATGCCAAATAAATCATGGCCATTCGTGTAATAAGTGAGGCCATCATGTTTAATAATCAAAATATAAACAAAGCTTTTATCTGTGAAGAAAAACATGTTACACTAAATAAATTGTAGTAAATCTACATCAAAAGCTAATAAGGAGACTAAATATTCATATATTATCTAGTGCTTCTAAATTCAATCTACAATATGCTTTTGAGTTTGGCCACCAACTAGTCATGAGGAGGAAAGTGTCTCCTTCAGGGCATTCACATTCACCCACATGAAAAATTTCGGCATTTTTTCGAGGGTGAAGACCTCTATGTCACAGGCCTCTTGAAATGCTTTGTAAGTGCAAGATGTCGCGGCTACCACAATGTCAAGGAGTCCCAGTGTTTCCCCGTTGAAGAATTGGAACTGCTCATTAAAAGCTTCATTGACCCCTTCTTCAAACACCACAAGTATCTCTTCCATGTCTTCTGCAGCTTTCTTTCTCTCTTCTCCTCGGGATTGGAATATGCAGTAGCTACTAGGAATGATCTAAACACTGTCAAAATTAATGTATGTTACTGTTATATCAAACAAGTAACGAAACTTATAACATAGGTATAAATGTGACAAAACGAGTAACTCTGCTCCGTTTTAAGTTGTCACTCCATCAACTTGTCTCAAAAAGATTGGGGTGGCCAACATACCGTTGCTTGGTATGTTGATGTCAATAACAAAAAAAAAAAAAAACGAATAAAGTATATTGATTTTTAGGTGTGTTGATCTGTCAAAATTGAATAAAAAATAAAACTAAAATTCGTCCTTCAATATCCAACTTAATCAAACAATAATAAAACACCAAGTTAACAAGGTTGTAGGGATAAAATTGGCTACTATACATAAAAATTATTCTTGCTCGACAAAAAAATAGCGTTTTTTCTAAGGGTCCGTTTGGTTCGAGAATTAGGAGGGAAGGGGAGAGAAGGGGAGAAATTTTAATGGAGGGGATGAGAGATATTTTAATTAAAATTGTGTTTGGTTCGTAAGGGGAGGGGAGGGATTTTAAAATTATTTTCCTGATTTACCCTTAAACTTAATTAAATAAGGATAATAAAGCAACGAAACAATAACGATATAATCGATAACAACACGATGTAGGCGATGAAATAATAGATTAGTAATAGGGTTGTTCCAAGTAGTAATAAAAGTTGTTACAAGGAAAAGTTGTCAATAATATAGAATAAAAGTTGTTACAAGATAATATAACCTAGTATAACCTAATAATAGTAAAAGTTGTTTCAAGGATAATATAACCTAAGAATAATAAATGTTGTTACAAGGATAATATTGAGATTTTAAATTAATATAGGGATAATTTTGGCAATGCAATAAGATTTGCTCCCTCCCGTCCCTTCCAAAACTCTCGAACCAAACGAACCCTAAGAGTGGTGCTATTTCTCGCGAGTTGTTTTATCCCGAATTACTCGTGAATTTGCCTTCGACCAATCAATATGAGGAGAAAGAAATGATCATGAATTATTTGAGCGAAGTAGATGTCAGCGAGATGAAATGGTTAATCCATCTTTGTTGGAATCAAACATAAATTTCTCCAAATAAATACATCTAAAATAGCTCATGACAAAGTGTTACCAGGTTCCAAAAGATCATCAAGTACCATATATATCATAATTACAACTTAGATATAAAATACATAGATAATCTTCATAAAAGACATATTAAAGGGCTATTGTATATCAAAGAATAGGAAAAGGAAAAAAAAACCGCTACAAATTAACTAATCAAATTGGCAAGATGACAATCTAACTAAAAAATTGAGTATATAGAGAAGTTCGAATTCGATTGAAACAAAACAAACAGAGATGTAGATTTGAAGATACGGTGTGTAACAAATAATATACTAACGATTCAGGGCTAAAAACCAGTAAAGGTACTTATGCAAATCAAGATGCTCAATCTGAATTCTGACTTTTATATGCATCCAATAACAATTGTAAATGTTTCTGAAATGGGGTTACATATCGCTCCAAAAATGTTTTCTCAGTCATAATAACGAAGGTACTTATGCGCAAACCACTCTTTATCAAACCACTTGACTTCAAAATCTTAATAACTGCACATCTAGGGATAAGTGTCTTCTCCAAGCTACGGAACAGGATAGCAGGGCATCCTACAATGTCTTGTGGTGTAAGACCCACATCGTTCACCAAGAAGTTCATTGATTTCATAATCTTTTTCTCCGAGGTCATCATATACAGGGGATATTTTTGGAAAGCCAAAAGACACATATCTCTCGACCAACCCCACCTCCCAAAAATCTTGATTTTTGATTCCCATTTCTCTTTCCCCAACTTTGCAATTACTTGAAGTGCCAAAACAAAATAAGACATCAAAGGATCAAACCCCATTTCCTTGACTGAATTAACAGCCTCAACAAATCTAGAATGCTTGGCGAACGCTACATTGGGAAAATTGGATACCAGTAGAGAAATGGAACATTGAGGCACACCAAGCTTTCTCAAGATCTCAATGTTTGCAACAGAATGATTAACCATTGAATAATCGTCAAAGATCCATGTTCCATGCTTCAAAGTTAAAACTACCTCTTTATCATTGCGAACAAATCTTCTAATGACCTCATAACGAGGGATAATGTATTTCTCCAAGTTTGATCTCAAAAAATTAGGGTTACTAATTAGTATTTTGGGGAGATCAGTGGTTGAAACCCCAATGGATTGCAAAAAATTGAGTTTAGGCAAAAGGGTCTTTTCAGGTTTTGATAAAAGTACAAAAGGGTGTTTCTTGAGATAGCTACGTAATTGGGAATCAGAGAAACCATAGTTCCTTAGAAGTTGAATAACAACATTTGGGACATTAGGGTTTTTGTTTTCCAATCTTTTCAAGAGTTTAAGAGCCATTTCAGGGGACAACCCACATGAATTAACAAGATTGGGCCATTTGTGTTGTTGAATAACAACATTTGGGGCATTTGTGTTGGAAACAACAGAGAAAGAACGAGAATTATCATTGCGAAATAGAACACTAAATTGAAGAGTCCTATGACGAGTGAATCTAGTAATAAGAAAATGGTACATTGGTAATGAATGATTTTACTAACAAAGTTGTTTCAGGTTGCAGGATTATCACAGAGTATCTCGAACGAGTTTCCACCATTGCTGCAAAACGACGGCGTTTTCCCTCAATTTACTCAAAACAAATCACGAAACCCTAATTTATCATAGCTCAAAGCAATCGCTTTTCAGTTTGTAGAATTGAAAAACTCTTAAATTTTTAAATTTTCTGCCTATTAGAGCACCCCAGCTTAGACCCTTAATTTATAAGCCAACGGATAGTTTATAGCTGATAATTTTTTAAGTTCTATTTGGTAAAATTAACGGATAGCTGATCAATTAGTGGATAATTTATAACTAATAGTTGATCATTTATAGCTGATGATTGATAATAAGTGTTTGGTAAAAATAACAGTTCAACTGACCGATAAACTTAAAATGATTATTAATTCAAGATAAAGTTTATATCAAATCATATTTAAATGTTTAAAATTTTGTAATTTAAATTAATATTTTTAAAAAGTCATTTAATTTTTTTTGAAAGGAAGTAATTTAAATTTATCAATACTATATCTATATTATAAATTAAATTTTATTCCCTAATATTTTATGGAAGCCTCTAGTATGAACCCCAAATAAAAAGGATCTTGGGTGGTCCTCAATACATGACCTGTAACAACCGGTCACTTTTAGTCCATTATTTTTGCAACTTATAGTGTAAATATAAAAAAAAAATTGGGTAATTGGTTTCAGCATTTTATTTTACATTTTATTCTACACCACACGTTAAAAGGGAAAATGAGTCTGTAATATTGCTATCAAAAACCAACCAACCTGCAACAGAATTATCTATTGCTCCTTGCATCTCTCTCGTCTCTCTCAAAGTCTTAAACCCCCACACTCTCTATTTTACAGCCTTTTATGGAGATGCATTTTATATTTGAGCATAATATGATGGATAGATAAAAAAAACAGAATCTACTAGAGAAGTTTGAGGATGATTCTTTGTGGGTTGTACTTGTATGTGTTCAAGACTCATAAGAGAAATTTATGTAGGTACTGATTGTATAGTAGTTCTTCTCATTGGTTGTTGGATCTCCTTTGTATTTTGACTCTCCTGTTTTTCCATAATTTTCTCTCTCTCTCTCTCTATGTAATGGTGTTATGGAATTGAGGTTAGATGTTGGTGGTTGATGATGCAAGCTTCCCTTAAATCATTAGAATGCTTCCCATTATAAGATTCAAGACACTAAAAGAGCAACTGAAAATTCTAACGAGAAATAAATTGGATGAGTTTTTTTTTGTTACAATAAATTAGATGAGTTTGATTGTAGATAGATTTTTCTTGTATGCGAGGTAGAAGAAGGACTAAAAGGTATACTCCTACCGTCCCAATTTATAAGCAAAAACATCAGTTCACACTTATTAAGAAACTTAAAATATAGTAATTTGAGGTATTATTTTTTGTATTCTCCTTTGAATAAGTTTCATGGAAAAAAGTAAAATCAATTCTCATTGGTTAATGATTATGAAAAAAATAAGAGTAAATTACACTCCCCTCCCCTCAAAGATGCTTGAAATACACTCCCCTCCCCTCTTATGTTAAAATATACAATTTCCTCCCTTGAAAAATAAAATTTACACTCCCCTCCCTTATAAGATGCTTGAATTACAACCCCCTCCCTTGATAATTAAATATACATTACACTTTAATCTATTTTAACATAAATAAATATTTTTATGATATATATTAATTTTAAACCACCCTTTAAGAAAAATTAATTCATTTCTTTATAATTTAAATGTTAATGATAATTAAATTTAAATATTTTGCTATTGATTTTATAATTTAGAGTTTAAAATTAACTTTTAAATAACCATGGTTTATTGTCGTTAGTAATTTTTCACATATTTTAATTTTATTTTGGCTTGTTTCATATTTTATAATAGGGTTTAAAACTACATGTTAATGAAATTGTGAATAAAAAATAGCAAAAAAATATGTATTAAATTTTTTATTATGTTAAAATAGACCTGCAATACTGTTATTTTCGAAGTGTATTAGATTATTATTTTTTTGCTAGATTATTAAAAATAAAAAAATATATATTGAGGGAGTAAAGTGTAGATTTTAACATAAGAGGGGAGGGGAATGTAATTCAAGCTTTTCTTAGGGGAGGGAAATGTATTTTTCTCTAATATGTTTTGAATAAGAGGGGAGGGGAATGTATATTTTAACATAAGAGGGGAGGGGAGTGTAATTCAAGCATCTTTGAGGGGAGGGGAGTGTAATTTACTCAAAAAATAAAAAGGTAAACAAATTGAATGCAATTTGCATTTAATTTTACTTTAGAAAAGAAGATTTTTTTGAAAAAACATAATAATAGCATAAAAATTGGTCTTTTTTGCTTATATTTTGAGACAAAGAAAATGTGATTTTTTGCTTATAATTTAGGACAGAAGGAGTAGTAAAAAGGTGTGTCATACCCTCATTTTGGACCTAAAAATACTCGTTCAGTTTTCTTTGCTAAGTTCTGATACTTTCAAATTCACCGTGTTTTCTACTGTGCTTCAACCGCACATCTTACTGTTATTGTCCCCAATTTTCTTGCATTTAAAACCATTCAAAGTGTTTTCTTGCATTACAAGCCATTTAAGAGGGTCTCTAAGACCATTGCATCTTTTCCTGCATTTTATTCCATCATTTTCGCATAAAATCATACAAAAGGGTATTTTGGTCATTTCCCGCAGTGGAACCCATTTTCAGTCCCTACAATTTGTCTCTGAGTCCTTTTAACTTGTCTACATGAATCATCAATCAATTTCTGTCTAAAAAATCATCCTAATTTTGCATCTGAGTCAGCCTGCGTCAGTCCGGGTCGTTTTTTTAGTCCCTAGGGGCATTTTGGTCTTTCCACATTAGTTGGTTTTTGGGCAGAGAGGTATTTTAAAATACCTCATTTTGGTAGTTTGTTCGTTTTAGTCCGTTTGTCATTTTTAAATGTTTCACTTTACGTTGTTTTCAAATTTACATTTTTTACCAATTTTATTTTACCTTTTTGCAAATGAGTCCAAACTTTTGTTTTAATTGCAAATGCGCCCAAATTTCATTTTCAAGTCAGTCCAATTCTTTTAAAATAGTCCAACTTCTTTAAATTGCAGTCCAGTCAAATTCCTTTTAATTGCATTTCAGTCCTCAAGTTTTTAAAATTGCATTTTTTGTCCTTAGGTCCAAATTCAGTTCAGATGCCGCGCAAACAGTCCAGGTGTCACAAGCTCATTGGATCAAGGGCCACATGGCAGCCTATATAAGGCTATGCACTGTACAGTTCAGAGGGAGGCCCACAGAATTGAAGCCACATCACCAACAGAATCCATTTTCTCTCTCTTGGCAGTTACAGATCAAAATCCAGAAAATTCCCAAAAAGCTCAAGAACACACACAAACCCTAACTTAGAATCAAAGCCAATCCAGAACAATTTCACAAAAAGCTCCGATTCAGCCTCTGAATTCAACACACAGAATCAAAACGGAAGCGAATTCACACGGATTTCAAGCAAGTTCTCAGAGATTCACAAGAATCTTCATCATTGAATTGATGAAACTGCAATCCAAACGCGAGCACGCCACCGGAGGTAGCGCGCTGCAAGCGTGATCACAGCGTGGGATCAGAGAAGAAGAAAGGGAAAGAGGTGAAGGATCTCATAGCGTTGGGTCAGAGAAGAAGAAAGAAAGCTTACTAGCGAGGATCCGAATCAAAGAATCAAAGGAACGGACCAAATCTCCGAATAACAAACTCAGGTAACTCTCAGACTTCCTCTAATCACATTGAAAAACCATTACAGAACCTCAAACGATGTGAATCCATAGCAAGTTCAAGCTGTCCGATCCAAAACCCTAACCCTAACACAAAATCATTTGGAAAAATCAAAGAAACGTTTCCAAATCCACAACGAGTGTGAATCGAAGCGAATCCTCACTGTTTTACAACGATTTCGCCCAAAAAAATAAAGAATCCGAACAGTTCGAACTTGAACCATCAAAACTCAAAAATTCACATCGTTTTAACGGTTAATCTTGCTTTCTCTTGTATGATTCGTGTTTAGCTTGACAGTACGAAGCATTTAAGCCATGTACGAGCCATTTCTGGGTAGGATTGAGATTGTTAGGGTTAGGGTTTGGATAGGACGAAGAGAGAAGACGGAGAAGAGAGAGAACGAAGAAAGGAAATGGTCTGAACCGGACCTTTTTTCTTTTTATGTAGCATATGAACCGGGTCGGTTCAAAACCGACCCATTTTCCTTCATCTGTGGCCGTTAGATTTAGGTTTAGTGGATCCGGATCAATCCAACGCCTCTGAGGCGTTTTGGAGATCCGGATCCACCAGCGTATGGGTTGGATCAGTATCCGTTGGGCTTTTGTTCTTTTTCCTTTAGTTTCTTGGATTTCTTACTAATTGCACACCTCTATGCTTACTGTTTGAACCGCCTGTGCACTCTAAATTTTTTTATAAAAATCCAAAAAAAATGCTATGTGTTCTTGATGTGTTTTTGGTTGCTTTTGTGATATCTTTACATGTTTAGATTGGTAAAAAATAGTACGTGCTAATTCCTCATTTGATAGGTGTTATTTTGTGTTTTTTTGTGAAATTTCTAGCATGATTTTGATCCAAATATTGGTCACTTGATCTTGATGATTGGCACTTGATTTTATGATGTTATCCCCTCTGATTTCATGATAATACATTTAATTTTAGAAAGTTTGATTTTCTTTTGTTTTTGTGTAATATTTTCAATCTTGTTAAATTTGAATTTTGTGATATTTCTCATGTTTTTGTTAAAATTGATTCTTGATTACAATCTTGTGACATTTTTCAACTTTGTTAAATTTGATTCTTGATTACAATGGTGTGATATTTTGCAATTATGTTTAGTTTGAGTTTTGGTTACCATTTTGTGATATTTTACAACTTTGTTAAATTTGATTCTTGACGACAATTTTGTGATATTTTACAACTTTGTTAAATTTGATTCTTGATGACAACTTTGTGATATTTGGCAATTGTGTTTGATTTGATTTTTCATACCAACTTTGTGATATTTGGCAATTATGTTTGATTTGATTTTTTGATACCAATTTTGTGATATTTTGGCAACTTTGTCTAGTTTGATTTTTGATACCAACTTTGTGATATTTTGCAACTTTACTTTGGTTTGATATCTTACTATCATTTTATCTTGCTTTACTAACCACTCTACTCTATGTTTCATGCATGCTAAGCATTTCATTTCATTTCCATCCCTCTCTTTAACTCTTTCATGCAATTTTCTAATAATTCTCATGTAATATTTTAGGGTAGTTTTATCTCCTTTAAATTTCTTGCAAGACCATAGAATGTAAACTAGGGCCAAATGTAAAGGACAATGGACACTATGATGATGTACACCGACACGAGCACTGACACGCACACACGGTGTATGATTCACCGCTAGATGTATGCTTAGGAAACGCGAAACTTAGAGAAAATATTATGCTTTTTTCCAAAAAAAAAAAAAAACAATCACCTCACTTGAAAACTATTTTTGCAATAACTTTGGAGTCAAAACTCCATAACTTTTCCCTTTATTTTCTTAATCAAAAATACAAATGAATCCTAAATTTCAACTTTAACCTTTTTGTTTAATAATTGGAACAACCTCACATTTTTCCAAACCTCATGCCTTTAAGGCCTCTTTTCTCTTCTCAAAAGTTATTTTCAAAATTAAAAAAGAACTAACCCACAAAAATCTTTTTGGAAGAGAACTACATGGAGTTTGATCCCTTAAAAGGGTATGTAGGCAAGAGACCAAAATCTCTCCAAGTCCAATAAAATAAAATCCCAAACACTTCTCTCCCCTATTCTTAAAAGCAACTTTTTTTCACAAAATAGCAAAAATAATAAAGCGTAAACATAGGTCAAGAAAAACGGCTCCTATAGAGTATTATAGTCGTTGCGGGTGCCTAACACCTTCCCGTAGCGAAAATTGCCCCGAACTTAGAATTTCTAAGGGTTTTCTCAATTTTACCCTTCCCCAAAAAAAATAGAGACATCAATGATTGAAAGGTTCAAGCCTAATTAATGACTTGACACCCGAAAATCGCGATGACAAGGTGACACACATAAAGTCTCAAAATTAATTAACTAAATGTGACCGGTTGCATGAGGTTATTTATTAAGGTCCACTCATGGTCCTTTTTATTTGGGGTCCATATTAGGGGCTTCTATATTTTATTTTATATTTATGTTCATTTAAATGTTTGTGCTTTATTAACCAATTAAATGTTTATATTTTATATTTATTAGTATATGTATTATTTACAATTTACAATAATGGTTAGTTAGCAGAACTTTTCTTTACTGAATGTTAAATAGACCTAGTAGTTTTTTCTTGGGGTATATTTTCATTAAAATAAAACACAACCGAAGATATATATGAAAAAGAAAAAAAAAACACGCAATTAGATAGCAGTGAACAATCTATAAAAAAAAAAAAATAGCATATTTTTTTAAGGAAATTTACGAGACATATAATTATGTGCTAGTTTAAATTATAATAAATAATAAAAGGTAAAAAAGGATTTTAGATAAAATAGTAAGGGTAAAATTGGAAGAAAAAATGACAAGCTATAAGCTCAAACGCTACTTGAAATAGCGTTTGAAAAATAGTTTATAAGCTCGTGAAATAAGCTATAAGCTCTTGGTGAAAGACCATTACTAAACAGAGCTTTTTTGGTCATACGAGCTTATAAGCTATGCGCTATAAGCTATAAGCTCATTCAGTGGTCTTACCAAACAAACCCTTAAACAGGTCTCACACAACTCTTTTATAAATTTTTAATAATAATATATAATAAACACTCAATCACTCCAATGGCAACCATTTGATAAAGAAAATTGTTGTATACACATGTTATAAGGCTGAAAAACACATGTAAAAGACGAAAATACCTCGGTAGTTAACTATCGAGGAAAATAGAACTGGTTGCAGTTAACTGTCGAGGAAAACTAACTGCCGAGGTTTTCCTTTATACAGAAACTGAAAACCAGAACGTATCATTTGCTTTATTTTTCAAAAATTCTCCAACTTATCTCCAATTTTCTGTTTATGATAGATTTTTAGGACTTGGTATATATTTTCATGACATTTGTTCGTTCCGTTGTATTTTCATGACATTTGTTACTTTGTTTGTATTTCGATGACATATTTCTATGACAATTGTTCGTTTTCGTATCATATTTTCAATTTCAATTAGGTTGGTAATTTTGGTTTATTAACTTCATGATTTGGTGTTAAAACAATGTGTAAAAACACATGTAACAGGTTCTGCCTTAACAGGATCTGCCATTATATGGCTTCAGGACGCATCGGCAGTTAACTGTCGAGGAAATAGGGAACCAGTGGCAGTTTAGTACCGAGAAAAACTTCGGTAGTTAACTGTCGAGGAAATTGAAACCGGCGGCAGTTAACTGCCGAGGGTTATTATAGTCTTTTATATGTGTGTTTCAGATTTCTTATATGTGTGTCATCAACAAATTTCTTTGATAAAAGGTCTAAAAGAGTCACACCACTAACTCTTCATCATTTTCAATACAACAATATCATATTATTTTAATAAAAAATAGTGTGGAGTCCATTTAAAAATGTGGGTCTTAAGTGAGACATTGGATCTTAACACCCAAAAAAATTTCCTCAATGAAGATACATATTAGGTACTGGGTCTTAAATTGTGAAGACCTCACAATTGTAGATGATCTAATTTATCTTAAGATATCATGTGCTTTAAAACGAGCTTTGTTAATATATTATTTTATATATATGATTTTATAAGGTTTTTGATTGAATTCGAAATCCAAAAATTCATCTTTCAAAGGTTTGTTTAAGAATGGTTATGTGTGACAATTGTTTAACTTCTACTGATTTTGAATTTTCTTTGCACATGAAGATGTTGAAAATTGTGAATTTTTGTATGGGTTGATGAAGCTCAAGAACTAAGTTATTTTAAAAACAGTGGAATTGTTGCTAGTCATGGAAGAAATGCAAGGTTGATGGAGATGCCCGAGGATAGTGGCAGAGAAGAGGTTTGGAAGACAAGGTTGATGGACAAAGTTGATTGTGTAGGAAGTGAGCTTAGGTTGATTAAGTATTTGATAGGAGTAATTTGTTTGATTGAGTTGTTTAAAATGCTATTGTATTGTGCTAAGTTTGTGTTATGTTGTAATGAAAATAAGTTGTCAATGAATGAATTCAACCCTTCTGTCAAAATCTATCCATCAAATTGGTCCTTCTATTGTTTGTTGTGTAGTAAATTGATCTCTAAATTAATGAAAAATACCATCGAATAAGTCCTTGAATTTTCACAAAATATCAATGTGATTATTGGTGCATATATTTGTTGAACAAAGTAAAAAGTAAAAAGATAGACAATTTGATCGTTGAAAATACCATCATAAATCATACATTTGATGTTCATAAGTCATTGCATAGCCATCATAAACCATATGACCACTTCCATCATATTCATCAGTGCTTATTGGACTCCTTAACTCCTCAGAAACATAGCTATCATTATCACTACATGGTTCTTTATTAGGCTTTGACACTTGAATGTTGCTTTTGCTACCATTACCAACCTCACAGAAGGAGTTCCTATGTACAACCTTGTATTCTGCTTCAAAGTCACTACCATCACAAGATTAATCTGACACTTGTGGGGGATCATCATTAATTTTGATCCTAGTCCTACTTCCCCTTCTTACTGATCTTTTTCTTGATGGTATTGAAGTCTGCTTTTCTTTCCCCTTGTTTAACTCCCTTGTTTTACCTCCTTTTTTTACCCACAATTGAAGCATCATTCTGAGTTTGTTGGGTGACATTTGCTTGAGTCAGTGTTTCTTGAGGCTGAGTTTCTTGAGTGATGTTTTCTCCTTCAATATCAACCACATTAACTTCTTCACTTCCTTGAGTAGCACCAACATTTTCCTCTTCAATAGCACCAACATTTTCCTCTTCTGTAGCACCAACATTGTCTTCTTGATTTCCTTGAGTAGCACAAACTGTTTCATCCATTCCTTGAGTACCACCAACATGTTCCTCTTGATTATATACTCTATTTTTCATATTAGCAACCAAACGGTCCACCACATTTCTTTCCTCAACAGTTAATATGTCAACCTCGATAACTTTGACTGGTTCATCTTGAGTTGTTAATCCATATGTCCCCATACTTCTTAGAGACTCTTCATTGCTCTCTCAATCTCCTCCCTCTCTTCATTCCAGTAGGTGATCAACTTAATTATGTACCATAAGTAATCCTAAGATATAGCAACGGGTAGGCTAAAGTATGTGGATCTCTGTTTGACTCATTAGGTAGTCAGGTTGAAAGACTTAGATTGTATGACACATTTGAATTAAGACACGATAACAGAAAGAAGTACCAAGTCCTAGAAACCAATCCATTTGTTATTGCTGCATCAAAAACACAAATTGTGATTAACTTTTTCACCAAGGTGTGCTTTGTGATTCGGAACAACTGCCAATACTGATCATCATTTAATCTACTTTTTGTTTTAAAGGATTGGTGAATTGAGTATCTTCCAAGCTACTTTTCTGCTTGAATACATTGATTCCACTTTCTTAAAAGTGTTTTTTCTAGATTATAATTGAGTCCCCTATAACTAAGAAACTAGCCATATGAAATAAATTTCAATAGCTTAACATAACATCAAGATATTATAAACATTTTCAATGTATTCAAACATTTCCCTCATTTGTTTGTTACATCCAATATGTAAACAACTAAAATCTCAATTATTTATTGTCAAAACAAAACCCTTTCAGCTTACAACTCTCTGCAGTCATCTACCAGTGTTCAGAATTGTATATATGTTATATAATAAATATCAAACTGGAAAAAAAATCTAAATATATTGATACCTGGTTAATTCACGTAGACCAGAAGATCCGATGAAAAATATGATCAATTTAGAAAATGGAAAGCATAATAAATCTTATTCATAAAAATGAAATCAACAAAACTAGTATCTTTAGGAAAGTTGTACTACCTTCCAGAGTGCCAGAGTAATTCCATAAGACATTCAAATGTAGGTGGAGTTTAACATGAGAAAGGTGAATCCTTTCCCACTATGGGTCACATAAGATAAATGGTTAGATTGTGCACTTCTATTAAACCTTATCATGTTCTCCCACACCTAATCTTAATGGTTTCTCTTTCCAAACATTTATCATCAACTACAGCCGCTGCGCTGCATCCCCCACCAACAAATCAATATTTAATTCAAATCTTATCTTCAACCTCAAACCCATTTCATGATAGGAAAAATTATCAAAGAGTCAGCAATCATTTTAAAATATAGTCAAAAGAGGGGAACAAAATCAAAGAATTATGTCAAATCCACAAAGTAATTTGTGAACAGAAAATCCAGAACAGAAAAAACTCAGAGACATTGACAAAGAGGATGAATGGAAAACCCAGAAATTTGATGGAATGAGTTCATATGTTCAGTTTGAAGGTGAGAAAAACACAAGAAGTGAGGTTGAATTGTGTTGGATTTTTCTTCGTTTTCTCCTACTGAAGTCACTGATCAGAAGCAGTTAGAGTACAACTTCTGAAGTGATGTTCATATTTTAAATGCAGCGGATAAAAACAGAGAGAGAGAGACACACACACACATAGAGAGAGAGAGAGAGAGAGAGAGAGAGAGAGAGAAGAAAGATACAAAGCAATTATACAAGTGCCTTCCACAAACCGGAAGTAGTCATGTCCCCCTTGCACTTCCAAGGAGAGTTCACTAAAATGTAATGTTTGACTACAAATGCTCACTGCTAAACTTAGCAAGAGACTTCCAAGGAGAGTTCGCTAAAACTGTAATATCTGATTACAAATGCTCACTGCTAAAACTAGCAAGAGACTTCAAATTACTCAAGCACAACTGCAATAGATTTCCTATGCTCCTGAACACAGTCAAGAGACTTCTATGTTCAAGCACAACTGCAAGAGACTTCTAATCAAACAGAATTACAAAGAAAAATGTTTGAGGTTGAACACTTGATATACAATCAGTGATGTTCACAATACAAATCATATACAGACTCTTAAGACTCTAGAATTTCTAAGATATGAACTTTGAACAGAAATTCTAAGTGAACTTTTGATCTAGAACAATTTCAGTAGAGGTTCGGTGCTTTTAAATTGTTGTTGAGTCTCTCATAATTCTTTAAGTCTTCACTCCTTTATATAGAGGTGTGAAAGAGACGTTGTGAAATTGCCAGCACATCAAAAAGAGACGTTTGAAGCTTTGATCAATCACCAATGATATTTTGCCTGATATGGTTATTGTTCTATAAAGGATCAATTTCAAATTCATTCCAAGTCTGAGGGGACATTGATGAGCAAAACCGCAAGTGCACGGTTTTGCCGAAGTAGTAATAAAAGAGTATCGTTCCAACAGAGAGTTGGTTAATTTGATTAACTTTAGAGAATGATTAGAAGGAGAAATTAAGTAGAAAAAGGTTTGATTTTTATGGAAGAAAATATAATAATAAAAAGAGCCTTGGGATTTATTGGTCCATCTAATGACAAGTCCTTCACAAACAAACCATAAACCGTTAATTTTATATTGGTCTCACTTTCTAAAGACAAGTTTCTCTTTATCCTATCACATCTCCTTTCTGTCTCAGTGAGTGTGTTCCTCTAACAATCAAGCCTATTTTCATGGTTGATTGTTATTGGAATCCTTGAAGCTCGAAACTTTATGTGTCTCAAGGTTTGCTAGACTATTCTCATGTTTCGCAATCATTGTCTAATTTCACTTGTTCCAACATCAAAACTTCATCTTTCGATCCTTCGCTTTGATATTTGAGATGAATCAATAATAATTATTAAACTTCATCTTTCGATCCTTCGCTTAATAATTATTATTGATTATAAGAACGGTGAAATTAGATTAGAAAGTGAGGTTATATAAAATTAGGGTTTACGGTTTGGTTTGATTAGGATTATGTCATTAAGACTTATCCAACAATCCCAAGACAAGAAGAGTATACTCACTCATGATCATAGTAGACATAGAGAAGAAGGAGAAAAACATAAATGACAAGAAAGTAAAAAGAAAGAACTTTTATTAAGAAAGACAATTGTCACTATTGAATTCCAAGAACAAAAGATGAATTGTTGTGATAGCTAGCTACTCTATTTATAGTTGACAATGACTTAAGCCCTAAGAAATACATCACTAGAATGTTCCACAAGAAACCACAGGCTTTTTGGTCAGAAATAAACTAATAGGTAGCTTGTACAAGAAGCAAAAGCAGCAAAAAAGAAATCATGAGATGTGGCACGACGCTGTGAGATGTGGCACAGGCTGTGCCAAGCTTCTGATTTGGGGGAAAATATTTTTGTGCTGAATCTTGTATTTTTCCAGCCCGAATCAGCTCATAATCCTCTTTCTTTTGCTCCAAGAATGAATCTATCAAATATTCGTTCCTGAAATATAAATATGCAATTAAAGTAAAATAGATCTAAAAGGAAATAATATTTAAATAAAATAAACTTAAATCTAAATAAAACGAAACTAATTACTATAATAAAACAACTAAATATTGACTCATCAAACTCCCCCACACTTGAATCTTTGTTTGTCCTCAAGCAAAAGGCATAAGCATAACAGCAGAAACAAGATTTAACATATGACAATGCAATTAAACACTTATGTCTCATCCTAAGGTTTTATTTCAAGTGTACACTAATCACAACTTCAAGTATTCCTTGTGAACTTATTCAACCCAACAATCAAGTTTCAAGTGAGTGTGTGTGAAGTCCAACCCTTTTCTTGCTCTTGTATAAGATGGATATTATGAGGAAACAAGTTCTAAGAGAGATGGGAGTATTTGTGATCATTGGATCTTTGCCATTTGCATATTCTTGGGGTTTTAGCAGAATTTTTATTAATTTATGTAGACAACACCTTCACGTGGGAAGCCGGAGGGCCTACCCCCTTCCCCAATCTAGATTCAATGGTGCCCCTTATATTTGTATTTGTTTTGCCCCCTAAAGTTTCTCAAGATAACATCACCTTCACGTAGGAAGTCGGAGTGCCTACCCCCTTCCCCAATCTAGATTCAATGATGCAACCTTAAAATTATTTTGGCTTTATAAACTCCCCCACACTAGCTTATACTACTTTTATTCTGAAAATCATTGAGGGTTAACTTACCTTTAGAATTAGAACGTGTTCCTTAAAATACCTATTCATACAATTGCTCAAAGGCTGCAACTTGTGCTTTTCTCATTGGAGAATTTTCACAATAAAACAAGATGTGGGTATAGCAAGAAAACTTAAAACACAAGAAATTACTTTCATGTACAAGAAACAACCATTTTAGAAGAGACAACAAAAAATTTACATCATAATTTACACTAAAAACAAGCCGTTTAATCATGCCTTTCGCAATAAAACAAAACAAAAGAAATAAAGTTCAAGGGAGATTGGAAACACTACGACACTAGACACTTTATTAGCCCCCCCCCCCCCCACACACACACACACACTTTTGGGAGAAGCATTGTCCTCAATGATTCAAAAATTGAAAAGAGAAGAGAAGAAAAAGGAAGAAGAAAGCTCACAATTTGTTGCACAGGAGGATAAAAATGGTCATTTTTGCCCAGATTTCTGCGCACGGCCGTGCCAACCTTATGGAGATTTTGCAAATTTTGGTGGCATGATATGGCACGACCGTGCCATAGTTGGCACGGGCCGTGCCAACCTTCTTGCATCCTGGGCTCAAAATTTTTCCATTTTCTTGAATCTATTTTGGACAAAGTAAGGCTTTAAATGCGTAGGTTGCTTCCCACGAAGCGCTCGTTTAAGGTCATTAGCTTGACAAAAAGGTGAGCTAGTTCCTGAAGGAGGATCTTCTATCATCCAGATGGCCTTTGTTTCAACAGTTTCTCCTGCATTGTAAACTTTTAGTCTTTGGCCATTAACTTTGAATGTTCCCGTCTTGTCCGAAAAAATTTCAACTGCTCCATAAGGGTAGACTTTACGAACTTGAAATGGAACAGACCACTTTCACCTTAACTTACCCGGAAAAAGCCGCAATCTAGAGTTAAAGAGCAACACAAAGTCACCAATTTTGAAGTCCTTTTTGAGGATATGCTTGACATGCCTTTTTTTTGTTCTTTCTTTGTAAATTCAGGCGTTTTCATAGGCATCTATCCTAAGTTCTTCTAACTCGCTCAATTGAAGTTTTCTTTTTTCACCAGCTAAATGTGGGTCTAAGTTTAGGTTCCTGATTGCCCAATAAGCCTTGTGCTCAAGCTCAACCGGAAGGTGACAAGACTTCCCATAAATTAGTTTAAATGGGGTTGTTCCAATGGGAGTTTTGTGAACCGTCCGATAAGCCCAAAAAGCATCACCAACCTTGCTTGACCAATCTTTTCTAGAAGTTGAAACAGTTTTTTCAAAGATAGCTTTGATTTGTCTATTTGAGACCTCAACTTTTCCGCTAGTTTGTGGGTGATAAGGTGTTGCAATTTTGTGTCTTACTCCATATTGCTGTAAAAGTTTTTTTAAGTGTTTACAAAAGATAATTACTTGAGCATCATTTGTAGGAGAGGAAATGGCCTCAACCCATTTGGACACGTAGTCAACTGCCACTAATATGTATTGGTTTCCAAAAGAAGAAGGGAATGGCCCCATGAAATCAACACCCCAAACATCGAAAATTTCTACTTCAAGGATGTTGTTTAAAGGCATTTTATTTCTTTTAGTAATATTACAGGTGCGTTGACATTTGTCACACTTAGAAACAAGGAGTTGAACATCCTTAAAAAGTGATGGCCACCAAAAACCAGATTGAAGAAATTTGAAAGAAGTCTTTTGAGAACTAGCGTGGCCACCATAGGAAGAATAATGACAATGGTTCAAAATATTACTTATCTCGCCTTCTAGAATGCACCTTCTGAAAATTCCATCTGAGCCCCTTTTAAAAAGGTAGCGTTCTTCCCAATAGTAGTGCTTGAGATCATGGAAGAAGTTCTTCTTTTGCTGGTAGTACTCCTGCTGCAAGAAAATTAACAAAATCTGCATACTAAGGTGCATTAGTTTGTGCCAACAAGAAGAGTTGATCATCTGAGAATGAATCATCCAAGGGAAACTCATCCTCATTGGTCTCCTTAAGACTGGACAAGTGATCAGCTACAACATTTTCAATACCCTTTTTATCTTTTATTTCTAAGTCAAATTCTTAGAGGAGTAAAATCTATCGGATCAATCTTGGTTTGACATCTTTTTTATTTAACAAATATTTTATTGCCGAGTGATCTGTGCAAACAATGATTTTTGATCCAACCAAGTATTGCCTAAATTTGTCAATGGCATAGACTACTGCTAATAATTCTTTTTCAGTTGTAGCATAATTTACTTGTGCCCCATCTAGGGTCTTACTGGCATAGTATATCGTATGCATCTTTTTGTCCTTTCTTTGGCCTAACACCGCCCCAACCGCATAGTCATTTGCATCACACATTATTTCAAAAGGCAAGTTCCAATCTGGTGGTTGTATGATTGGGGCGATCACTAAGGCTTCCTTCAGCCTGCAAAAAGCTTTTAAGCATAGATTATCAAAGACAAAATCTGCATCCTTAAGGAGAAGGCTTGTTAGCGGTTTAGTAATCGATGAAAAATCTTTAATAAAGCGGCGGTAGAACCCTGCATGACCTAGGAAACTTCTTACTTCTTTCACCGAGGTGGGAGGTAGCATTTTTTCAATCATTTCAATTTTTGCCTTGTCCACCTCGATACCTCGTTCAGAGACTAAGTGTCCTAGGACAATTCCTTCCCTTACCATGAAGTGACATTTCTCCCAATTCAAGACTAAATTCACCTGCTCACATCTTTCTAAAACTTTTCCAAGGTTAGCCAAACAATTATCAAAACTGGATCCACGCACAAAAAAATCATCCATAAAGACTTCCATTATATTTTCAACAAAATCATAAAAAATAGACATCATACATCTTTGAAAAGTAGCTGGAGCATTGCAAAGACCAAAGGGCATTCTTTTATATGCAAAAGTGCCGAAAGGGCATGTAAAAGTTGTTTTCTCTTGGTCATTAGGATGAATGGGTATTTGGAAGAATCTGGAATAACCATCCAGGTAACAAAATGTGAATGCTTAGCTAATCTTTCTAACATTTGATCTATGAAAGGGAGTGGAAAATGATCTTTACGGGTTTCTTTGTTAAGCTTCCTATAGTCTATACACATTCTCCACCCCGTGACAGTCCTAGTGGCAATGGATTATTTTTTATCATTTTTAATTACTGTGAGACCACCCTTTTTAGGTACCATTTGAACCGGACTAACCCATTTAGAATCAGAAATTGGATAAATAACACCTGCATCTGGGAGTTTTAAAACTTCTTTTTTCACAACTTCTTTCATGTTAGGATTTAATCTCCTTTGATGTTCAATGGAGGGTTTATAGTCCTCTTCAAGTAGTATTCCATGCATGCATAATGAAGGGTTTAATCCTTTAATATCATCAATGGTGTATCCTATAGCCTTGGGATATTTCTTGAGGACACTAAGAAATTTTTTTGTTTCATCCTCATCTAGGCTTGCATTTACAATAACAGGGTAGGTGGAGTTAGGGCCTAAGAATTCATACCTTAAGTTCGATGAGAGTGGTTTAAGCTCCACTTTCGGTGTCTCTTTTGGAAGAGGGTTTAGCTCTTCTTCCACCAACTTTTCTACACCCAAGTCCTCCATGGGAGGATTTTCATCCAATAGCTTTTCATAGGCTTGGGCGTCTCCTTCTAGCTTTGAACTTGCATTGTTTATCAAACACAATTCTAGACCATCGTGCGTAGGTGATGTTAAAGAGCATTCTTTCACACAATGGTCAATCATATCTATCATGCAGCATGAGTCCTTAAAGGAAGGACCTTTCATGAGGTTAGCAAGTTCAAATTCAATGGTGTCCTTACCAACATTAAATGCTAACCTGCCATTTTTAACATCAATTATAGCCCCTGCAGTAGCAAGGAATGGCCTTCCCAAAAGAATTGGTACTTGGCTATCTTCCTCTATTTCCATCACAACAAAATCGACGGGTATATATATTTCTCCTACTTTGATCGGGACACCTTCTACAATTCCAGCTGGATACTTAACGGATCGGTCTACTAATTGTATGGTCATTCTTGTTGATTTAAGTTTCCCTATACCCATTCTCTCGAAGAGGGATAAAGGAATTAAACAGACAATGGCTCCTAAGTCACACATGGCTTTCTTTACTATTTCAGAACCTATGACACCAGGTATGGAAAAACTTCCTGGATCTTTAAGCTTGGGTGGTAATTTATTTTGAATGATGGCACTACATTCTTCTGTAGGGTTAACTTTCTCATCTTCCTCAATCTTCCTTTTTTTTGAAAGGATTTCTTTTAAAAAATTAGCATAAGTAGGCATTTAAGTCAGAACATCAGTGAAAGGTACATCAATGTAGAGTTTATTCATCATTTCAATAAATTTCTTAAATTGTCCATCTAGTTTAGAATTAGCAAACCTTTGTGGGAAAGGGATCTTGGGTGTATAAGGGGCAGATGTAGCTGGTTTTTCGCCTTCTACCCTAGTTTCCTCACCTTGTGGCTCATTGCCTTCTTTCTCAACCTCACTTGGTTTAGTTTTTCCTATAGGGTCCTCTAGTTGTCTACCATTCCTAAGTGTAATAACATTCATTCTGTTTGTCTTAGGTTGGTTAACTTTTTGGGTCAATTGAGAGATTTGTGTTTCTAAGATTTTGTTGTGAGAGAAAATGGAATCTACCTTTGATGTAAGCTTGGCAAGAGAGTCGTTCAAAAGTCCGGTCTGATTTTTAAGCTCTTGAAGTTCTTCGGATTGATTCGAAAAATAAGTTCCTATTAAAATTTTCAAACTAGACTTTTGAGTGACTCTTTGAGCATTTGCATAACTTGATGGTGCCGCTTGCCCTAAAGGATGTTGAGGATTTTTATAAAAGTTTTGTTTTTACTTCATCCCTTGCTTGTTTTTAACAAAGTTTATTTGCTCAACATTTTCAACAGCACTACCTAGTTGGCATTTAATGCTGGTATGGCCAATTATGCCACAAGCTCCACAAGGAGAAGAAATAGAAGTGGGTATAGTAGTACTATTCAGTTTATCAAATTTCAGAGAGAGAGAGCATCTACTTTAGCAGACAAATGATCAAAGGGGGGTAATTTCATTCTTACTTGCCTCTTGTTTAGATGGTGAAGTGGCGGAGACTTCATCGATCCATTGATAGTGATTTTGGGCCATATCTTCAATCAAGGCATAGGTTGTTTTGAAATCTTTGTTCGTTAAGGCTCCACCTGCAGCTGCATCAACAATCATTTTTGTAACATACAATACGTCATTATAAAAGGTGTGGATTTCCAGCCACTTCTCTAAACCATGGTGGGGACAAAGTTTGATCATTTCTTTGAAACGCTCCCACGCATCATAAAGAGATTCTACCTGATTTTGAGTAAATTGATAAAGTTTTGCTCATAGTTGGGCGGTTCTAGAAGGGGGAAAGAATCAGGCAAGGAATGCTCGCCTCATTTGATCCCATGAAGTGATGGAGGCAACCTCTAAAGAGTGGAACCAAGTGCTAGCTTTATCTTTTATTGAAAAGGGAAAAAGGTGTAGCCTTACGGCCTCTTGGTTTTTGTAGGTCACACTTAGCCTATAGAATGTTGAAATATGACAGAAAACTGGTTTCTTTGTACTAAGTTAAGGAATGCGGGTTTGATTTCAAATTTGTCACCTTCAACTGTTGGGTGCATGATAATAGCTCGTGGCTCTTCCGTAGAAGGGTTTACATACTCTTTGAGAGTACGTTCCTCAGCCATATTGGTATTATCTTGTGTTTCCCAAGAAGTTAATGGTAACGATAGAAAGAGAGGAGAAGAAGAAAGGATAGAAAAACAAAAAAAAAAGTAGAAAGAAAAAGAAAAAGAATTCTAACCACTAAAGAAAATTAATCAAATTGGTTAACTCCTCGGCAACGGCGCCAAAAACTTGATGAGCAAAACTGCAAGTGCACGGTTCTGCCGAAATAGTAATAAAAGAGTATCGTTCCGACAGGGAGTTGGTTAATTTGATTAACTTTAGAGAATGATTAGAAGGAGAAATTAAGTAGAAAAAGGTTTGATTTTTATGGAAGAAAATATAATAATAAAAAGTGCCTTGGGATTTATTTGTCCATCTAATGACTAGTCCTTCACAAACAAACCCTAAACCGTTAATTTTATATTGGTTTCACTTTCTAAAGACAAATTTCACTTTAGCCTATCACATCTTCTTTCGGTCTCAGTGAGTGTGTTCCTCTAACAATCAAGCTTATTTTCATGGTTGATTGTTATTGGAATCCTTGAAGCTCGAAACTTTATGTGTCTCAAGGTTTGCTAGACTATTCTCATGTTTCGCAATCATTGTCTAATTTCACTTGTTCCAAAATCAAAACTTCATCCTTCGATCATTCGCTTTGATATTTCAGATGAATCAATAATAATTATTAAACTTCATCTTTCGATCCTTCGCTTAATAATCATAATTGATTATAAGAACGGTGAAATTAGATTAGAAAGTGAGGTTATATAAAATTAGGGTTTACAGTTTGGTTTGCTTAGGATTATGTCATTAAGACTTATCCAACAATCCCAAGACAAGAAGAGTCTACTCACTCATGATCATAGTAAACATAGAGAAGAAGGAGAAAAACATAAATGACAAGAAAGTAAAAAGAAAGAACTTTTATTAAGAAAGACAATTGTCACTATTGAATTCCAAGAACAAAGGATGAATTGTTGTGATAGCTAGCTACTTTATTTATAGTTTACAATGACTTAAGCTCTAAGAAATACATCACTAGAATGTTCCATAAGAAACCACAGGCTTTTTGATCAGAAATAAACTAATAGGTAGCTTGTATAATAAGCAAAAGCAGCAAAAGAGAAATCCTGATATGTGGCACGGCCGTGTGAGATGTGGCATGGGCCATGCCAAGCTTCTGACTTGGGGAAAAATATTTTTGTGCTGGATCTTGTATTTTTCCAGCCCGAATCAGCTCCTAATCCTCTTTCTTTTGCTCCAGGACTGAATCTATCAAATATTCGTTCCTGAAATATAAATATGAAATTGAAGTAAAATAGATCTAAAAGGAAATAATATTTAAATAAAATAAACTTAAATCTAAATAAAACGAAACTAAATATTATATTAATACAACTAAATATTGACTCATCAAACATCGTTGTAGGCAGAGCTGTTATTCTTGTCCTGTAGCAGAGACAAAAATTGAGTAGTAGAGGTAGTGGTTGTACACTTCGTACAATTATACTTTGTCAACGCTCTTCAAAGAAGAAGCATCCAATGCCTTCAAATCCATTTGAATTAGCCGTTGCTTCACTCTTCTGGTCTTCTGCAATGCTGAGACGAGATTAAATACATTGAACAACCTTTGAAACTTTAAGTCTCTCATCTTTTGATGAACTTCAGCCTAGAAATACACTCTTGACATCCATTTGATATAATATTATGCCATGATTAACTGCATAGGATAGAAGTAACCTGATTGCTTCCAATCTTGCAACTTGAGCAAATGTTTCAGTGTAATCAATGTCTTCTTGTTGACTGTAACCTTGTGCAACAAGTCTAGCTTTGTTTTTGGTTACTTCACCTTGTTCATTCAGCTTGTTTCTGAATACCCATTTTGTTCCAATAATGTTCTTCTGATGAGGTTTGGGTACCAGATCCCACACATCATTTCTTTGAAACTGATTGAGCTCTTCTTGCATAGCTAATATCCATCCATCATCTGAAAGTGCTTCATCAAATGTAGCAGGTTCAATCACTGATAATAATCCTATCATAGACTCTTCTTGTCTGAAATATGATCTTGTTCTTCTGGGACTGTCTTTGTTTCCAATGATTTGATCATCATGATGTGAAGACTTGTACTTGAATGTATTCTTGGATTGATTTGCTTGTTGATAGCCATCTTGAGCTTCATCAGAAGCTACTTCATCTTGAGCTTCTGAAGTTGGTTCAGCTTCTTGACTATCTTCATATTCATCAGTCTGATCAGGTTCTGTAGTATCTTCAGTAACCTGTATATCTGCAAAACCTTCATCTTTCTCTGGAGTTTCACTTCCAGGCTTTTTGTCATCAAATTTAACGTGCATAGATTCTTCAACACATAGTGTCTCTAAATTATACACTCAGTATGCCTTTGACCTTTCAGAGTAACCTAAAAAAATTCCTATTTGAGCCTTGACATCAAATTTCTTTAGGTAGAGCTTGTTATTTAGAATGGAACATGTACATCCAAATTGATGAAAGTAAGATATATTGAGTCTTCTTCCCTTAAAGAGTTCATATGCAGTTTTCTCCAAGATAGATCTGATATAGATCCTATTTTGAACATAACATGTTGTATTCACCACTTCTGCCCAGAAATGTTTAGCCAAATTGTTTTCATGAATCATGGTTCTTGCCATTTCTTGCAAAGTGCTATTCTTTCTCTCTACAACCCCATTTTGTTGTGGAGTTCTAGGAGAAGAGAATTCATGGACAATTCCATGTTTTTTACAAAAAGTTTCAAATGACTCATTTTCAAACTCTCCACCGTGATCACTTCTGACTTTCAAAATATTCATTTCTTTTTCAGACTGTATTTGAGTGCAAAAGTTACTGAATACATCATATGCATTATCCTTACTTCTCAGGAATTTTACCCAAGTCCATCTGCTGTAATCATCAACAATGACCAGTCCATATTTACTTCCATATAAGGATGCAGTATTAACTGGTCCAAATAAATCAATATGAAGCAGTTCTAAAGGTCTGGAGGTTGAGACAATGTCTTTAGATTTAAAGGAGTATTTCACAATCTTTCCTTTCTGACATGCACCAAAAAGTGCATATGAATAATAATCAATGTTAGGTAAGCCTTTGACAAGTTGTAACTTACTAAGCCTAGAGATTAACCTCCAGTTAACATGCCCCAACCTTCTGTGCCATACCCACTTATCATTCATTGATAGAAGGCAAATTACCTTCTGATCAACCAGTTCAGAGAAGTTGATTGTATAGACATTTTCTACTCTCTTTTCTTTGAACAATATGGATTTGTCATCCTTGTTGATTACTGTGCATTTGGTCTTTCCAAACATCACATCATAACCATTGTCACAAAATTGACTAATACTCAAAAGGTTATGTTCAAGACCATCTAACAACCACACATTATTAATAGAGATAGAGGAGTTACCAATAGTTCTTGTACCAATGATCTTGCCAGACTAGTTGCCTCAAAACTTCACATTTCCTCCTTCTTTCATTGTGAGGGTCAGGAACATAGACTTCTCTCTTGTCATGTGTCTTGAGCAACCGCTGTCCAGATACCATGATTTTTGCTTTTCCTTTGCTCTTAGGCATTTATGTAGTATTGACAATTTTAGATTTAGGTACCCATTATTTTATGGGTCCTTTGAGGTTAGTGCTGGAAGTTTTACTCTGCACATCTTGTACCTTGAGGTGTGGTTTTGATAGCTTTTGATTGATCAGTGCTTTAGGTTTAACACCTTTTAGTTCTGATTCACCTAAAGTCACAATTGTAACGACCCATTTTTATTTAATTATTTTTAGTTGATGTTTGAGTATTTTTATATGATTTTATATGACTATATTTGACATATATGATTTAGATATGATTTTATGTGAAATATATGACTTGGTATGAATTGTGTGATATTTGGTGTGATGATAATTTATTATATGATTTATGGTGTTGTGTTTTATTTAAATAAATGTTGTTTGATTATTTTATTTATTTAATAAAAAGGTAGAAAATAATATTATTTGGTTTAAAGGGAATTAAGTATAATTATGAGGAATACGTGGGAGTTAAGGAAATAAGAGGGGGTTATAGTTTACAATAAAAAGAAAAGGAGAGTCAGAAAGAGTTTTACGTACAACTGAAAAAAAGAAGAAGAGAGAAAGTGAGTTTTTGAGAGAAGAAGAGGAGAAAACCTAGAACCAAGAGAAGAGGCTAGAAGAAGAGAGAAGAACGCAGCTTAATTCAGGAGCCATATTCTAAGGTAAGGGTGGGATTCCTTCAATAATATGTATATATAATTTTGATTGTTGATGAAATTGTGTTCTAGGTTTAGGGTTTAGAAAGTTTATGATAATTGATATGATGTGATGAATTGTGTTGTTTAATGCATGTTTCTGTGTTGTTTTGATTGTTATGTTGTATATAGAACCAGTAAACATTGTTCTCTATCAAATTTGGGATTTGGGTAGATGAAATTTGGGTTTTTGAGTGAAAAATAGAGTTTTCCCGAGAGCTACCTTTGACAGCATACCCTATTTCATGTTGTTGCGTCTTTTGCATTAGTTTCTGTTTCGAACTAGCTTTCGGTGTAAACACAAAAGTTCTAGGTATGAATGTTATCTTTCTAATTCCGTTGGTCTGACGTCAAAATGATTTATAGAACTTGAGTTATGGTCAAATTACTGAACGTAGGTCATAGTGAATTTTTATGAATTTCAGTACAACTTTGTCCGAATTTGAAATGAAAACTGGTATTGATTGGTACATAATTGGTCTTAGGTGTAAACATGAAAGTTGTAGATAATTGAGTTAGCTTTCTAATGGCACTGGTTTGACTCGAAAATGTTTTGTAAATCTCGAGTTATGATAAAATTAGTCCAAGTAGGTCTTCAGAAAATTTTAAGAAAACTTAGCTTAACTAATCCCAAGTTAGTCCAAAACTTATGGTTGGTTTCCCAACTTCAAACTTAAGTATTAGGGATTTAGTCGGAGTGTTTTATGAGTATTTGGTGTATGTTTTATTGATCAACTTGCTTTATTTTTGAAGAATGTTTTGGTTTGATATGGATGTAGTTGACTAATGTATATGTGCTTTCCGGAGATGTGGGATTTAAATGTGTTATATCAAGATGTGTTGTTTGTAGATGTGTGACTTAAATATGTGCTATATAAAGATGTCATATTTAAATATGTGATATTTGACGATGATGCTATTTAAAGATGTGTATTTGTCGAGTCATCTAAAGATGTGCATTGTTGAGTCTTTACTCGTGTCGTTGCATTTGAGTCGTGTCGTTGCATAGCATAGTCAGCGATGGGGGCTTAATGCCTGACAGGTCCTCTATGACCTTAGCGATGGGGGCTTAATGCCTGACAGGTCCTATTTGACCTTAGCGATGGGGGCTTAATGCCCTGATGGTACCACATGCATGAGGTCTAAGTGTTGCATAGTCGTGTCGTGTCGTTTGTGAAGTGATGATGTAATTGTGAAGTGATAATGTAATTTGCAAAGTGATGATGTATTCGTGATGGTGTAATTGTGACTTGTTGATGTATTTATGACGTGTTGAAGTATTTGTGATGTTATGATGTACTTGTGAATGTTTGAGATGTTTTCGTTATATGTGATGATTTGTTGATGTTGTTGATATTGTTGTTGTTGATTGTTTATTGTTGTTGTATCTTGTTAAATGTCGTTGATGTTGATAATGTTGTTGTTGCTATATATATATATATATATATATATATATATATATATATATATATATATACATACATATATGAACTTGTTGATACTTGTGGTATAATTTGTTGTTGTTTCATCGATTTGATGAATTATATATTATTATTATTGAATGTGTTTCTCACCCCTTCTGTTGGAATTGTCGCCTTGTGGGCAAGTGCAGATTTCCAAGGCTAGTAGGATGTTGGCTCAAGTGTCTTAGGGCTCTGATACGTAACGAGATGGGAGTTAATTGTTGAATTTTCATTCCTTTATGTATCAATTTTGGAACTATATTGTTGGAACATTTATTTATTATTAAGAGGATTATTGAAATGATTATTTATGTTGGGGCCTTTGTGCCAAGATTTTGTTGAAGTTGATTATATTTTAAAAAAGACTTTTCCGCTGCAAAATATTACGAGATTAATTTATGTTGTTGAATAAATAGTATATTTTCTATTTATGAATTTTTGAAAAGTAGTGTAACATTCCGTTTTGCGATGAAAACTCTGATTTTACGTATATTTAATTATGTTGGGAAATCGGGGTGTTACAACAATTGTTTTCTTCTTCAGAGACTTAGACTTCAAGATACCAGATTCTGGTTTCAACAGACTCTGAGGAACAGGTTCTGATCTCTTCAGAATCTTCATCTTTGAGGTCTTAGGATCATAATTTGTCATAGCATTAGACTTAGAGTTCTTTGGCTTTGAAGTAATCTTAGCCTTATAGTTAGAAGCTTCAGGTTCTAACTGAACCACAATATCAATTTTAGCACCTTCAGGTACACAGAAGGTTTTCAATCCTTCCTTGATATATTCACAACATGCTTTAAGATTAGTTTCATTAGGTTTTTCTTCTGAGAATCCAATCCCTTTGTCATTGTTTTTGTAAATGTTACATAATAAACTCTTCAATAGCAATTTCATGGTTGCTTAAAGGTTTTCCATTACACTTTTCTTGTAGCTTCTGACATAAGAACTTGAGCTTCTCTTCATAGGTTTTACAAATGAACTCAAAGTCTCTAAGTCCTTCTTCAAAAGCTTTCAAATCCAATAATGTTATTTTTGTTGTTTCATTAAATAAACATATTTTTCTTTTATATCTTTCAACTCATTGGTTATTAGTTAAAAATGTGTAAGGAGCTCTTTAAGAGACTCAATAAGTTCTTCTCTGGGAATTTTAGAGTATACGTCATTTTCTTCTTCTGAGTCTGATTCTGGTTCAGCTTCTGAAGTTACTATAGCCACTAACCCCACAGCTACCTTTGCATCTTCATCAGCATCATCCTTATCAGATTCAGATTCACTGTCTAAATCTTCCCAGGTTGCCATTAAACTCTACTTGATCTGCTTCTTGATCTTGTTTAATTTGAAAGTTGACTTGTTAGACTTGTCCTTTGATTTCTCCTTCTGAAGATCAGGGCAATCAACAATGAAATGTCCAAGCTTCTTACAGTTGAAGCAACCCTCCTGATCTTCTTTTCTGGAGCCTTTGTAACCACTTCTTCTGCTCAAGAACTTCTTGGTCAGATATTGCAGCCTGTTTGAAAGCATAGTCATCTTCTCAACAGGATCTTCATCAGAATCTCCATCAGGTGATTCTTCTTCAGATTCTATGACTTTAAGAGCTTTTGATGACTTCCCTTTGGATGGTAGAACAATAGATTTACTCATCTTAGCAGGCTCTTGTTCGTTGAAACTTATCTCATGAACTTTTTCTGAGTCAGTTTTCTTATCACTGTAATCATAAGGTACAACATTATGATTACCACCAGAACCAGAAACAGATGATTCACCAGACATGTTTTTCATAGATCTTTGATTGTTACACTGTTAAGTGTTCTCAATAGAACCAAGGCTCTAGATACCAATTGAAGGTGCGAAAAACACAAGAAGGGGGTTGAATTGTGTTGGTTTTTTCTTCGTTTTCTCCTACTGAAGTGACTGATCAGAATCAGTTAGAGTACAACTTCTGAAGTGATGTTCAGATTCTAAATGCAGCGCATAAAAACAGATAGAGAGAAAGAAGAAAGACACAAAACAATTATACAGGTTCCTTCCATAAACCGAAAGTAGTCATGTCCCCCTTTGAAACTTCCAAGGAGAGTTCACTTAAAATGTAATATCTAAACACAAGAAGGAGAGTTCACTCAAAATCTTAACAACTGCCCATCTAGGGATAAGTGTCTTCTCCAAATTGCGGTTCAGAATCCCGAGCCATCTGGCAATGTCTTCTTGCGTAAGACCCACATCATTCACCAAGAAGTTCATTGTTTTCATAATCTTTTTCTCTGAGATCATCACATAATGGGGACATTTTTGGAAAGCCAAAAGACATAAATCTCTCGACCATCCCCACCCCTCAAAAATCTTGAATCTTGATTCCCAAGTCTCTTTGTTCATGCTAGCAATTACTCGAAGTGCCAAAACAAAATAAGACTTGGAAGGATCAAACCCCATTTCTTTGACTGAATTAACAACCTTAACAAATCTAGAATGCTTGGCGAATGCTACAGTGGGAAAATTGTATACCAAAAGGGAAATGGAACCTTGAGGCACACCAAGCTTCCTCAAAACCTCAATATTCTGAACTGCATCATTTACAATCCAGCGAGTTCCACGCTTCAAAGTTGAAACTACCTCTTTGTCATTGCGAACTATACTTCTAATGACATCATAGCGAGGAATAATGGATTTCTCCAAGCTTGATCTCAAAAGATTAGGGTTACTAATTAGTATTTTGGGGAGATCAGTAGTTGAAACCCCAATGGATTGCAAAAAATTGAGTTTAGGCAAAAGGGTCTTTGCAGGATTCGCTAAAATTACAAAAGGGTGTTTCTTTACATAGATACGTAATTGGGGATCAAAGAAACCATAGTTCCTTAGAAGTTGAATAACAGCATTTGGGGCATCAGGGATTTTGGGTTTCAACCTGTTGAAGAGTTTAAGGGCTTTTTCAGGAGACAAACCACATGAGTTTACGAGTGTGGACACTGTAAAAGAGTCACCTTGATGATAATTTGTGTTGGAAAGAAGAGAGAAAGAACGAAAATTGAATAAAATAGAAAATGCATTGCGGCATAGAACAATATTAGTGAATCTAGGAATAAAAAAGTTATACATTTTCAAGAGAGTGTTTCAGTTTGCAGGATAATTTGTTACCTTAAATGGGATTTCATCATTGCTGTTTGGATTCGAGCAAAAGGAGATGGCGTTGAGTGAGGACAGAGTCTACTAGCTTTCAATCCTTAGAAATACCTCAAATTTACAACCATCTATTGGTTAAAATCGTATGAATAACTAGGGATTTTGGGGGTTCGAACCACAATGACCCTACAAGTTAACTTCACCAGATTGAAAAACACACTTGTGTTCCAATTTTTGGTTTTCATTCCCTTAAAAACTTATAAAGTGTTGGCCAACTTAATGTTTTAAGCCGTGATTTTTAGTTCATATTTTTGGTGATTTTAGGGTGAAGGATCAATTAAGTCTCTCATCAGTGAACCATGAATAAAATAACGTTAGATTTAATTAATGGTTAGATTTTGTTGAAATTTAAAAATGAGAACAACTTTATATTGATACACACAATCACGTTCCTTTCCTTTACTCTCCCCCTTCTGGTTCCTTTCTAACCAAAAATTCTGCACAAGATTATTTTAACTATGTTGCTGCC